>CM061560.1:8465659-9040637 GCA_030864225.1 Capsicum baccatum var. pendulum | reverse complement strand
CATAAAACATGTGGGGCTATAGCGCACCGATTTATCCCGAAAATGCCCCGACCACGTCATTTCAACTGTATGTCACCCCAAATGGCCACTAATTAAATGGACAACACTGGGATGATCCCCAACCTCCCTGGCACGCTATGGTCCTTTTTAGCCTATAGCATACCCGGTCCCCAGTCCCACCCCCAAAATTGTGGGCTATAGCACAGCGATTTGGCCCAAAAATTCTCCGTTTGCTCTAATTTGCCAGATTGTCCACCGAAATGGCCACGAAAAATTAAACAGACCACACTGAGATGATCCCCAACTTCCCTGGCATGGCCCAGACGATTTTTGGCCAACAGCACTCCCGAACTCCCGGTCCACCCCCAAAACTGTGCGTTATTGCACACCGATTAGGCCCGAAAATACCTCATTCCCGTCGTTTCACCGGTTTGTACGCACAAATAGCCATGAAAAAATTAAACGGACCACACTGGGATGATCCTCAACCTCCCTGGCATGTTCCAATTGATTTTCGGCCCACAGAATGGCCGAACCCTGGGCCCACCCATAAAACTGTGGGCTATAGCACACCAATTTAGCTCGAATATGCCCCGTTTGAGCTGTTTGACCCACTACATGTCCAAACCGCGGGTTTAACCCTAAAATCGTGGGCTATAGCAAACCCGATTTGGCCTCAAAATGCCCTGTTCGCGCAATTTCACTTGTTTGTCCACCCAAATAGCTATACAAAAAATTAAACGAACCATATTGGGATGTTCCCAAACTTCCGTGGCATGCCTCGATTAATTTTTGGCCCACAGCATGGCCGGACCCTTGGCCCAGCCCAATATTGTTGCCTATAGCACACCGATTTTCCCTCAAAATGCCCTGTTCACGCCGTTTCGCTAGTTTTTCCACCAAAATGGCGACGAAACAAATAAATGGACTACACTGGGTCGATCCCAAACCTCTTTGGCATGCCACGATTAATTTTTGGCCCACAACACGCCTTGAACCCAGGCCCACCCATAAAATTGTGGGCAATAGCACACTGATTTGGCCCAAAAATGCCCTATTCGCATCGTTTCGCTCATTTGTCCCCCCAAAATGCCACTAAAATTTAAACGGACCATACTGGGATGATCCCCAATCTCTCTAGCATGCCCCAGTCAATTTTTTGCACACAACACGCTCTAACCTCGGGCCCACCTTTAAAATCATGGACTATAGCACACCGATTAGGCCCGAAAACACCCCATTCACGTCTTTTCGCCCATTCGTCCAGCCAAATAGCCACAAAAAAAATAAATGGACCATAGTGGGACGATCCCCAACCTCCCTGGAACACCCCTATCGATTTTTGGCCCACAGCACGCCCAGACCCCAGGCCCACCCTCAAAACCATGGGTTATAGAAATCTGATTTGGCTAGAAAATGCCCCGTTCATGCAGTTTCGCTGTTTGTCCTCGAATATGGCCACAAAAAAATAAATGGACCACACTGGGATGATCCCTAACATCCTTGGCATGCCTCGGTTGATTTTTACCCTGAGCACGCATGGACCCTGGGCTCACCCCCAAAACTATGGGCAATAGTACACTGATTTAGCCCAAAAATGCCAAGTTCACTCCGTTTAACCAGTTTGTCCACCCAAATGGCCACGAAAATTAAACGAACCATACTGGGATGATCGCAACCTCTCTAGCATGCCCCGACCAATTATCAGCCCATAGCACGCCCGAACTCAGGCACACCCACGAAATCGTTGGTTATAGCACACCGATTTGGCCCGAAAACTCCCCGTTCGCGTTGTCTCGCTCGTTTGTCCACCCAAATGGCCACGAAAAAATAAACGGACCATACTGGGATGATCCCTAACCTCCCTGGCCTACCTCGGCCAATTTTTGGCCCATAGCACACCCGGACCCCAAGCCCACCCCCAAAAGCGTGGGTTATAGCACACCAATTTGGGTCTAAAATGCACCGTTAGCGCAGTTTCTCCCGTTTATCCTCCCAAATGGTCTCAAAAATAAAATGACCACACTGGGATGATCCTCAGGCTCTCTAGCACGCCCCAATTTGTTTTCTGCTCTGATAATGCCCGAACCCCGAGCCCACCCCCAAAACCATGGGCTATAGCACACTAATTTAGCTCAAAAATGACCTGTTTGCACCGTTTCGCCCATTTGTCCACCTAAATGGCCACAAAAAATTAAATGGACCACACTCGGAGGATTCCTAACCTCTCTGGCACACCCCGACTAATTTTTGACCCACAACACTCCTGAACCCAGGCCCACCCCTAAAACCGTAGGTTATAGCACACAAATTGAGCTCGAAAATGCCTCGTTTGCGTCGTTACTCCCGTCTGTCCACCCAAATGGCCAAGAAAAAATAAACTGGCCATACTGGGAAGATCACCAACCTCTCTGGCAGGCTATGGTTGATTTTTGTTAAACAGAACCCCCGAAACCCAGGCCCACCCCCAAAACCTTGGGCTATAGAACACTGATTTGGCCCAAAAATGCCCTGTTTGTGCTGTTCCGCCAGTTTGTCAACCCAAGTGGCCACAAAAAAATAAATGAACCATACTGGGATGATCCCCAACCTCCCTAGCATGCCTCGGTCGATTTTTGACCTACTAAATGACCGAATCCCGGATCGACCTCCAAAATCGTGGCTTGTAGCACACCAATTTGGCTCGAAAACACTTCATTCGCCCCGTTTCACCCATTTGTCCAACCACACTCTTGGAGGATCCCCCAATTCCCTGGCATGCCTCAATTGATTTTTGGCTCACAGCACGCCTGGAACTCGAGCCCACCAACGAATCCATGGGCTATAGCACACCGATTTGGCCCAAAAATTCCCTATTTTCACCGTATCGTTCGTTTGTCCACCCAAATGGACATGAAAAATTAAACGAACCATACTGGGATGATCCCTAACCTCCCTAGTGCCCCTCGATATATTTTTGGCCCACGGCACGCTCAAACCCAAAACCATGGGCTATAGCACACCCATTTGGCCTGACAACACTCTATTCGCGCTGTTTTGCCCTTTATTAAACTGACCACACTGGGATAATCCCCAACCGTGCTAGCATACCTTGGTTGATTTTTAGCCCATAGCATGCTTGGACCCCAGGCTCACCCTAAAAATTGTGGGCTATAGCACCCCGATTTGGTTTGAAAATTCCCTGTTCGTGTCATTTTTCCTGTTTGTCCACCTAAACGGCAAGGAATAATTAAACGGACTACATAGGGATAATCCCCAACCTCCCTGGCATGACCTAGTTGATTTTCGGTCTATAACACACCCGGACCCTGGGCCCATCCCCAAAACCGTTGGCTATAGCACACCGATTTGGCCCAAAATGCCCCATTCGCACTGTTTTACTTATTTGTCCACCTAAAGGGCCACAAAAAATTAGAAGGAACACACTGGGATGATCCCCAACCTCCCTGGCATGCCCCGGTCAATTTTTGGCATGCAGGATGCCTGAACCCATGGATCACGCCCGAAACCGTGCATTATAGCACACCGATTTGGCCCGAAAATGCCCCGTTCATGCCTTTTCACCCGTTTCTCTACACAAATGACCACAAAAAATTAAACAGATCACATGGGATGATCCCTAACCTCCCTGACATGTCCTGATCAATTTTTTTCCCACAGTACACCCAGATCCCGGGCAAACCCCCAAAATCATAGGCTATAACAAATCGATTTGGCCCGAAAATGCCCCCTTCGTGCCTTTTCATCCGTTTGCCCACCCAAATGGTCACAAAAAAATAAATGGACTACACTGGGATGATCCTCAACCCCCCTGGCACACCTCGGTCGATTTTTGGCCAACAACACGACTGGACCCTGGGCCTACCACTAAAATTGTGTTCTATAGCACATCGATTTGCCCAAAAATACATATTTCATGCTGTTTCCAACGTTTATCCAACCAAATGGCCACAAAAAATTTAACAGACCATACTGGGATGATCTCCAATATCCCTGGCATGCCCCGGTCAATTGTTAGCCCACAGCATGCCCGGACCCTGGGTCCAGCCCCAAAATTGTGGGCTATATAGCACACCAATTTAGCCTGAAAATACCCTGTTCACACTGTTTCACTCATTTGTCGACCCAAAAGGCCACGAAAAAAATAAACGGACCATACAGGGAAGATCCCCAACCTCTTTGGCATGCCCCGATTGATTTTTCACCCATAGCACGCCCAGACCAGGACCCACCCCTAAAACCGTGGGCTATAGCACACCAATTTGTCCCAAAAATGCCTCTTTCTTGTCGTTTGGCCCGTTTGTCCCCCCAAAAGGCCAGAAAAATTTAAACAGACCACACTGGGATGATCCTCAGCCTCCCTAGCATGCCACGGTTATTTTTCTGCCCATAGCACACCCGGACCCTGAGCCCACCCACATTGATTTGGCCCAAAAATGCCCCATACGGGTCATTTCACCCGTTTGTCCACCCAAATAGCCCCAAAAAAATAAATAGACCACACTAGGACGATCCCCAACCTCTATGGCACGCCTCGATCGAATTTTGGCCCAAAGCACACCCGAACCCCGATCCCACCCTCAAAACCGTGGGGTAGAGCAAACCTATTTTTACCCGTTTGTCCACCCACATGGCCATAAAAAATAAATGGACCATATTAGGATGATCCCCAACCTCTAAAATCGTAGGCTATAACATACCGATTTCGCCCAAAAATGCCTCATTCGCACTGTTTTGCCTGTTTGTCCACCCAAATGGCTAAGTAATTTTAAACAGACAAAACTGGGATAATCCCCAACCTCTCTGTCATGATCCGGTTGATTATCGGCCCATAGAAAACCTAAAATTGGTCCTACCCCTTAAACTGTGGGTTATAGCACACCAATTTAGCCCAAAAATGTCCCGTTCACGTCGTTTCACCCGTTTGTCCACACAAATGGCCAAGAAAATATAAATGGACCACACTTGGATGATCCCTAACCTCCCTGGTATGCCCTGACCAATTTATGGCAAATAGCACACCCGGACCCTGAGCCCACCCCCAAACCCTTGGGCTATAGAACACCGATTTAGCCCAAAAATGCCCCATTCGCATTGTTTCGCTCGTTTATCCACCCAAATGGCCAAGAAAAAATAAACAAAACACACAGGGATGATCACCAACCTCCCTGGTATGCCTCGGTATATTTTTAGCCTACAACATGCCCAGACCCTGAGCCCACCCCCCAAAATCGTGGGCTATGGCACACTAATTTGGCCTGAAAATGCCCCATTCGTGTCGTTTTGCCCGTTTGTCCATCAAAATGGACATGAAAAATTAAACGAACTATATTGAGATGTTCACCAATCTCTATGGAACACCCCGATAGATTTCAGCCAACAGCACGCCCAGACCCCGGGCCCACACCCAAGATAGTGGGCTACAGCATTCCGATTTTCCCCAAAAATACCCTGTTCGTACCGTTTCGCCTGTTTGTCCACCAAAATGGCAAGAAAAAATTAAAAGGACAACACTAGGATAATACCCAACCTCCCTGGCATGCCCCGGTTGATTTTTGACCCACAGCAAGCCTGGACCCTGGGCCCACCCCTAAAACTGTGGGCTATAACACCCCAATTTAGCTTTAAAATGCCATGTTTGTGCTCTTTTGCCCATTTGTCTACCTAAATGGTCACGAAAATTAAATAGACTACACTGAGATGATCCCCAACCTCCAAAATTAAATAGACTACCCATTTGCCATTTCCCGTGCGCACCTTTTCGCCCATTTCTCCACCCAAATGGCTGTGAAAAATTAAACGGACCACATCGGATGATCCCCAACCTCCCTGGCACGGCCCGATCAATTTTCATCCCACAGCACTCCTGGATCCCGGGACAACCCCCAAAATCGTGGGCTATAGCACACTGATTTAGCCCAAAATGCCCCATTTGTGCCTTTTCGTCTGTTTCCCCACCCAAATGGCCACGAAAAAATAAATGGACCATACTAAGATGATCCCCAACCTTCCTGACATGCCTCGATCGATTTATGGCCAACAGAACGATCGAACCCTGGGTCTAACTCCAAAATCGTGGTCTATAGCACACCGATTTGGCCCAAAAATTCCTAGTTCACGTCGTTTCGATCGTTTGTCCACCCAAATGGACACAAAAAATTTAACGGACCATACTGGGACGATCCCAACATCCCTGGCATGCCCCAGTCAATTTTCAGCCCACAGAACGCCCGTACCCTGGGTACACCCCTAAAATTGTGGGCTATAGCTCATCGATTTGGCCAAAAAATGCCCTGTTCATGACTTCCGCTCTTTTGTCCACTCAAATAGCCACGAAGAATATACACGGACCATACTGGGATTTTTCCAAACCTCTTTGACATAGCCCAATTGATTTTTGGCCCACAGCACGCCCAGACCCCGAGCCCACCCCTAAAACCGTGGGTTATAGCCCACCAATTTGGCCCAAAAATGCCCCATTCGCATTGTTTCGCCCGTTTATCCATCCAAATAGCCACGAAAAAATAAACGGACTACACTAGGAAGATCCCAAACTCTCTGGCATTCCCCGGTCAATTTTTGGCCCATAGCAAGCCCTGACCTCAGGCCCACCTCCAAAACCGTAAGCTAGAGCAAATTGATTTGGCTTGAAAATGCCCTGTTCGCGCCGTTTCACGCGTTTGTCCTCCCAAATGGCTACAAAAAAAATAAATGAACCACACTGGGATGATCTCCAACCTCCTTAGCACTCCCCATTTGATTTTCATCCCTGAGCATGCCTGTACCCCAGGCTACTCCCAAAATATAGCACACCGATTTGACCTGGAAATGCCACGTTCGCCCTGTTTTGCAAGTTTGTCAACCGAAATATCCACAAAAAATTAAACGGACCAAACTGGGATGATCCCCAACCTCTCTGGCATACCCCGACCAATTATCGGCCCACAACACGCCTAAACCCATGCCCACCCCAAAAACGCCCCATTCGCGCCGTTTTGCCAATTTGTCCACCCAAATGGCCATGAAAAAATAAACGGACCACACTGGGGAGATCCTCAACCTCCCTGGCACATTTTGGCCGATTTTTGAAAAATAGCACGCCCGAAACCCAAGCCCACCCCTAAAACCTTGGGCTATAGAATACCGATTTAGCCCAAAAATGCCCTATTCCCTCTCTATCGCACGTTTGTTCACCCAAATGGCCACAAAAAAATAAACGGACCACACAGGGATGATCCCCAACCTCCCTGTTATGCGTTGGTCAATTTTGGGCCAACAGAACGCTCAGGCCCCAGGCCCATCCCATAAATCGTGGGCTATAGCACACCAATTTGGCCCAAAAATGTCCCGTTCGTGCCGTTTCGCCCGTTTGTCCACCCAAATGGCCATGAAAAATTAAATTGACTATACTAGGACGATCACCAACCTCCCTAGAACTCCTTGATAGATTTTTGGCTAACAGTACACTCGTACCCTAAGCCCACCCCAAAATCGTGGGCCATAGCATACCGATTTGGCCAAAAAATATCCTATTCGCGTCGTTTTACCTGTTTGTCCGCCCAAATGGCAACAAAAAATTAAACGGACCACACTGGTATAATCCCCAACCTCTCTGGCATACCTCGGTTGATTTTTAGCCCACAGCACGCCCGAACTCTGGGCCATCCCCTAAAATTATTGGCTATAGCTCCCTCGATTTAGCTCAAAAATACCCTATTCGCGTCGTTTCTCCCATTTGTCCACCCAAATGGCCAAAAAAATTGAATGGACCATACTGAGATGATCCCCAACCTCCTTGGCATACCCTGGTCAATTTGAGTCCTACAAGACGCCCGGACCCTGGGCCACCCTCGAAACTGTGGACTATAGCACACCGATTTGGCTCGAAAATGCCCCGTTCGCGCCGTTTCACCTGTTTGTCCACCCAAATGGCCACGAAAAATTAAACGTACCACACTGGTATGATTCCCAACCTCCCTGGTATACCTCGGTCGATTTTGGCCCACAGTATGTTCGGACCACGGTCCCACCCTCAAAACCGTAGGCTATAGCATATTGATTTGGCCCGAAAATGCCCCGTTCAAGTTATTTCACCCGTTTGTCCACCCAAATAGACACAAAAAATTAAATGGACCACACTGGGATGATACCAACCTCCATGGCATGCATCGGTCGATATTCAGCCCACAGAATGCTTGGACCTTGCGCCCACCCCCAAAAGAGCGGGTTATAGCACACCGATTTGGCCCGAAAATGACCCATTCAGACTGTTTTGCCTATTTGTCCACCCAAATGACCACAAAAAAATAAACAGACCATACTGCGATGATTTATGGCCCACAACACGCCCGGACCCCGAAACCTCCCCTAAAACATTGGCTATAGCACACCGATTTGACCCGAAAATGCCCTGTTCGCACTGTTTTGCCTGTTTGTCCACCCTAATAGCCACGAAAAAATAAATGGACCACACTAGGATGATCCACAACCCCCCTAGCAAGCCCCTGTCAATTGTTAGCGCACAATATGCCCTGAACCTGGGCCCACTCCCAAAACTGTAGGCTATAGCACACCGTTTTATCCCTAAAAAGACCCATTCTCGCCGTTTTGCCGGTTTGTCCACCCAAACGGCCATGAAAAATTAAACAAACCATATTGGGTTATCCCCAACCACCCTAGCACTCTTGATTGACTTTTGGCATACAGCACGCCCGGACCACGGCCCCACCCCTAAAACCGTGGGCCATAGCACACCGTTTTGGCTTAAAAATAGCCCGTTGGCATTGGTTCTCCCGTTTGTTCACCCAAATTGCCACAAAAAATTAAACGAACCACACTAGGACTATTCCTAACCTCCCTAGCATACCCCAATCGATTTTCGGCCAACATCACACCCGGACCCCGGGCCCATCCCCAAAACCAAGGGCTATAGCACATTGATTTGGCCTAAAAATGCCCCATTCGTGTTGTTTCTTCCGTTTGTCCACCCAAATAGCCACGAAAAATTAAACGGACCATACTGGGATAATCCTCACCCCTTAGCAACCCTCGATCGATTTTTGGTCCATAGCATGCCTTGACCCTGGGACCGCCCATGAAACCGTGGGCTATAGCACACTACTTGGCCTAAAAATGCCACGTTTGAGCTGTTTTGCTCGTTTGTCCAACCAAATGGACAAAAAAATTAAACTAACCATACTGGGATAATTCACTACCTCCCTAGCATGCCCCTATTGATTTTTGGTGCACAGCACACCCGGACTGCCGGTCCACCCCCAAAATCGTGGGCTATAGAATACCGATTTGGCCCAAAAATGCCCCATTTGCTATATTTCACCCTTTTGTCAACCCAAATGGCCACAAAAAATTAAATGGACCATACTGGAATGATCCCCAACTACCCTGGCACTTGTCGATCGATTGTTGGCCTATAGCACGCTTGGACCCTGGGCCCACCCCCAATACCGTGGGCTATAGCACACTGGTTTAGCATAAAAATGCACTGTTCATGCCGTTTCACCCATTTGTCCACCCAAATGGCAGCAAAAAAATGAACGGACCACACTGGGATAATCCTCAACCTCCCTGGCATGCCCTGGTCCATTTTTGGCCCATAGCATACCCAAACCCCGGGCTCACCCTTGAAACCGTGGGTTATAGCACCCCAATTTGGCCCAATAATCCCTATCTGCGTTATTTTGCTCGTTTGTCTACCCAAATGGCCATGAAACATTAACGAACCAACTGATATGATCCCAAACCTCCCTGGCTTGTCCTGGTCTATTTTTGGCCTACAACATGCCCGAAACCTGGGTCCACCCCCAAAACGGTGGGCTATACCACACTGATTTGGCCCAATAATGCCCCATTCGTGTCGTTTCGCCCGTTTGTCCATCCAAATGGCCATGAAAAATTAAAAGGGACCTTACTGGGATGATCCCCAACCTCCCTGGCATGCACCGGTCAATTTTTGACCCGCATAATGCTCGGACCCCAAGTCCACCCCAGACACCATTGGCTATAGCACATCGATTTTGCCCAAATATACCCCATTCAAGTTGTTTCGCCCATTTTTCCACCCAAATGTCCACGAAAAATTAAACGGACCATACTGGGATGATCCCCAACCTCCCTGGAATGCCCCAGTCGATTTATAGCCCATAGAGCGCCCGAACCCCGGGCTCACCACCGATATCATGGGCTATAGCACACCAATTTGGCCAGAAAATGCCCCATTCATGTTGTTTTGCCCATTTGTCCACCCAAATAGGCTCGAAAAATTAAATGGACCACACTGGGATGATCCCCAACCTCTTTGGCATTGCCTAATTAATCTTGGCCCATAACATGCCCAAACCCCGGACCTACCCCTAAAACCGTATGCTATACCACACCGATTTGGCCTAAAAATGCCTTGTCCGCGCTGTTTTGCTCGTTTGACCACTCAAATAGCCACGAAAAAATAATCAGACCACACTGGGATGATACCCAACCTGCATGGCATGCCCCGGTCAATTATCCACCTATAGTACACTCGAAATCCAGGCCCACTCATAAAATTGTGGGCTATAACATACCGACTTAGCCCAAAAATGCCCCGTTCACATAAGTTTGCATGTTGGTCCACTTAAATGGCCCTAAAAAATTAAACGAACCATACTGAGATGATACCCAACCTCTCTGGCATGCCTTGATTGATTTTTGGCAAACAGCACGCCCAAACCGCGAGCCCACCCCCCAAACTGTGGGCTATAGCACACCAATTTGGCTCAAAAATGCCTTGTTCATGTCGTTTTGCCCGTTTGTCAACCCAAAAAGCAACAAAAATTAAAATGGACCATACTGGGATAATCCCCAAACTCCCAAGCGTGCTCCGGTCAATTTTTGGCACACAACATGCTCTAACCCCGAGCCCACCCACAAAATCGTGGGCTATAGCACCCCGATTTGGCTCGAAAATGCCCTGTCCTCGCCTTTTCGCCCGTTTGTCCTCCCAAATGCCCACAAAAAAATAAAAAGACCATAATGAGATGATGCCCAACCTCCTTGGCATGCCCCATCAATTTTTGGCCAACAGCACGCCCGAACATTGGGCTAACTCTCGAAACCATAGGCTATCACATCGATTTGGCTCAAAAATACCCTATTCACATCGTTTAGCCTGTTTGTCTACCCAAATGGCCACAAAAAAATAAAAGGACTATATTGGAATGATCCCTAACCTCCCTGGCCCACCCCGGTTGATTTTTGGCTCACAGTACACAAGGACCCTGGGCCCACCCCAAAAACTGAGGGCTAGAGCATACTAATTTTGCCTAAAAATGACTCATTCGCATCGTTTCGACAAGTTGTCCACCCAAATGGCCACGAAAAATTAAACAGACCTCACTGGGATGATCCCCAACCTCTTTGGCATGCCCCAATCTATTTTTGACCCACATCACGCCCGAACCCCGGGCGCACCCCCAAAAGCGTGGGCTATAGCACACCAATTTGGCCCAAAAATGCCTCGTTCGTCTCGTTTTGCCCGTTTGTCCCCAAAATGCTCACGAAATTAAATGTACCACTCTAGGACGATCCCCAAATTCCCTTGCATACGTCGGTCAATTTCTGGCCCACAACACACCCGGACCCTGGGCCCACCAATAAAACCCTGGGCTATAACACATCGATTTAGCCAGATAATGCCCTATTTGTATCGTTTTTCCCATTTGTCGACCTAGATGGCCATGAAAAATTAAATAGACCACACTGGGACAATCCTGAACCTCCCTGGCATGCCCCGATTGATTCTTGGCCCATAGTACGACCGAACTCGGGCCTACCCCCAAAACCGTAGGCTATAGCACACCAATTTGATCCAAAAATATCCCGTTCGCACCATTTCGAAAGTTTGTCCACCCAAATGGCCATGAAAAAATAAATGGACCATACTGGGATGATATCCAGCCTCCTTGGCACGCCCCGATCAAGTTTCATCCCATAGCATGCCCGGACCCCGATCCCACCCACAAAAGCTTACGTTAGAACTCATCGATTTGGTCTAAAAATGCTCCATTCGCACCGTTTAGCCAATTTTTCCCCTAAATAGCCATGAAAAATTAAATAAACCACACTGGGATGATTCTAACTTCCCTAGAATGCCCTGGTCAATTTTTAGCCCACAGTATGCCTGTACCCTAGGCCCACCCCCAAAATCGTGGGCTATAGCACACCGATTTTGTCAAAAAATGGCCTGTTCACGCCGTTTCGTCCGTTTGTCCTCCCAAATGGCCACGAAAAATAAAACGGACCACACTGGGATGATCTACAACCTCCTTGGCATGCCCCGATTGATTTTTGGCCTACAGCATGTCCGAACGCGGGCCTACCCCCAAAACAGTAGGTTATAACACACCGATTTGGTCCAAAAATGTGTCGTTCATGCCGTTTTACCCGTTTGTCCACCCAAGTGGCCATGAAAAATAAATGGACCACACTCGGATGATTCTGAACCTCCCTGGCATGCCTCGATCGACATTCAGTACACAACACACCCGAACCCCGGGCCCACCCCCAAAACCGTGGGCTATAGCATATCGATTTAGCCTGAAACCCGTTCGCGCCGTTTTGCCCATTTGTCCCCCCAATTGGAAACAACAAATTAAATTGACCGCATTGGGATGATCCCAACCTCCGTGACATACCCAAGTTTATTTTTGGCCCACAGCACGCCCAAACCCCGGTCCCACCCCCAAAATTGTGGGCTATATAGCATATCGATTAGGCTCGAAAATGCCCCATTCGTGCTATTCTGCCAATTTGTCCACCCAAATAGCTATTAAAAATAAAATGGACCATATTGGCACAATCCCCAATATTCCTGACATTCCCCAGATTATTTTTATCCCACAGCATGCCCGAACCACAGGCGCACCTTCGAAACCGTGGGCTATAGCACACGGATTAGGCCCGAATATGACTAATTCGCGCCGTTTTGCCCGTTTGTCCACCCAAACAGCCATGAAAATTTTAACGGACCATACTGGAATGATCCTCAACCTCCCAGACACGTCATGGTCAATTTTTGGCCCACACCTAAAACCGTGGGCTATAGAACACCAATTTAGCCCGAATATGCCCCGTTCAAGCCGATTCACCCTTTTAACCACCCAAATGGCCACAAAAATTTAAACGAAACACACCAGGATGATCCCCAACCTCCCTAGAATGCTTCGGTCAATTTTTGGCCCACAACACGACCGGACCCTGGGCCCACCGCTAAAATCATGGGCTATAGCACACTGATTTGGCCCAAAAATGCCTTATTTGCGTCTTTTTAGTTGTTTATCCACCCAAATAGCCTCAACAAATTAAACGGACCACACTGGGATATCACCAACCTCCCTATCATGCCCCAGTTGATATTTGGCCCACAATATGCCTGGACCCCAGGCCCACCCCCGAAACTGTGGGCTATAGCACATTGATTTAGCCATAAAATGCCCCATTCATGTTGTTTAACCTATATGTCTACCCAAATGACCACAAAAAATTAAATGGACCACACTGGGATATTCCCCAACCTCCCTGGCACGCACAGGTCGATTTTCGGCCCACAGCACGCCCGGACTGAAACAAGTATGACTATGAAGATCAACGTATGTACAAGTGCAGCAAATTATTATCCTATGAAGTTCAATGTTGAGACATGCGAAGGATCAAATACACACCAAAGCCTCCCTATTTGCTCGTTTATTACACTAGAGGGGCACCCCCTTTTCATTAAGGGTCTTTTGGGTATTTCATCTTTTATATAATAAGGAGACTATATATAATTTAGTATTAGGGATTTTCATGACTTAGTTGATTATTGTTGTAAGTCTTGACATTTGAAACACCAAAGTCCTCTCTCTACTTGAGGCAAACCGAAACTTGTAACTAGGATAGCAATTCAAGGGTGGAATCCCTTGTAATTGCTTGTTTTTTAGAAACCTTGACGCTTGAGTGGTGGAATCCTCTGTTGTCTCATCGTAAGATTTAGGTGATTGTGTGTGGAGATGTTAGGGGTCTTAGAGTTTTATGTACTCTTTCGTCACTAGGATTTACACCACCTTTGTCTAACTATCTATCCTTTTGTTTGTTTTCATCTTGTACTAGTTCGTATCTTGTGTTGTAAGCCTTGTGGTGTTGTCTTGTTATAACATTGTCATTGTTATTCGTTTTTCATTATATTGTGTTGTAACTTAGATTGGTTGGCTGATTTTGGTGTCACCAACACCTTGTTAACTTGGGAAACTCGTATTCTTGTTCTTGGCCGAAACAAGCTCTCAAAGGGTCCTCGGTTTGTGCCTTGTTGAGTGTACTGTTTTAGTGTCATTTTGTGAGTTTCTAGTATCTTCCGTATCATTTGGTATCAGAGCTAAGTCTGGTTGTGTTCCTACACTACCAATCTTGGGCTATCTAAGTCGAAAAATAAAAAAAAATATTGAAAAACTAAAAAATCCAAAAAGAAGCAAATTTGTCCATTCTTGTTGTCTTGGCCGAAATTGTCTTGTTGTTGTTTTGGTCTGAGATTCGTGTCTAGATTTTGGTGTTTTTTGGTTGTCTTAGTAGTTTCTTGTGTTATCTTGATGTTCACTAACACCCTTTGAGTATAAAGTCCAAGATTTGAGCTCTTGTCAAAGTGTTGTTGAATGGTGGACGACTATGAGGTTGTTGTTGTTCATATTGTTCTTGTTGTTGTTCATATTGTTCTTGAAGTGATGTTCAACAAAAGGTGTTGTTTTATTTTGAAAAGAGAAGAGAGATACAAGGCTTTATGTTTGTCTTGGGAATACTATAAAGACAACACCAAAGTGGTAAAGAAACAAAGGGCATCCAAAAAGCTTAGTTACTAAAAGGGTGACAAACACTTTTCAAGAAGAGCCAAAAGAGGAAAGAGACAAGGCTACTACAAAAAGTTGTTTTAACAAATTAGTGCAATTGGTGAAAAGTTGATGGAAGCCTTTGACTCTTGAAAAGAGAGTACAAACCTTGTCCACCTACACTACAATCGAAAATTCATCATCAAGGAGAGATATTGAACAAGTTAAGTTTGAAAAGCATCATACTTAAACTACAACAATACGAGTTTAATTTGTGTGGTATTGTTGTTTGAGGTTCGAGAAATGAACGTTTGTTGGTGTTGTTGTGTGTGACGTTTTGGGACTATTTTTGTGTCCTTTGTTGGCTGTTTTTGTGACATTGTGGACTATTTTAGAGCTATGGAACCTGAGACCTCACACTCTCAACCCATAGGGGAACACAATGCTACTAGTATCATTTTGGCTCACCTTGAAGCTATGTCTCGAGACATGGCTAGGATGACCACAGGTATTGAAAAACTAGACTCGGAATTAGTATCAATGAAGGGTGAAGTGTCAATAATTGGTTGGAGATTGGAGAGAGTGGAAAGCCAAAGAAGCCGACCTTCTACCCCTCGACATATTTCACCAACTAGTACTCCCGAGGCCATGCACCAAATGCTATATCCACCTATTATGAAAAATCAAACCAACCCTCACTCCCAAATCTGAGATCATGATAGACCAAGCCACCTTCCACTTCACAAAGTCCAACAAGAAGGACTTGTAACCCAAATACTACCACCAAACCCGAGCCCTTCCATATAAAATCCACTTGACCAAAGACCTCACTATCCAAATCCAATCCCGCCGCTACAAGCTCCACTTAACCCAAATAGATCTGTCCATGTTGAGGGGTATGGTAGAGGAGAACAACATGCTGGTTATGGACCATATGATGATGTTTACATGATAATGGAGGAGATGAGGGGTAGGCAAGGTGATCCAAGGGAAGTTCACGGCCGAGAAGGAAGAGTTGGTCATTGTAACCAACAAGGGAACCAAAACTGTGATGTAGGTCTAAATACCATCAAAGTGGGGCTTCCAACATTCAAAGGTGAGAGTGATCCGGAAGAATTTATATCTTAGGAGTCCACTTATGAGAGAATCTTCCATGTTAATGACCTTATCTAGTAGAAAAAGAGTTTTTATGCGGTTGCACATTTTGAGGGTTATGTTACTACGTGGTGGGAGTATATGAAATGATTTGGCAATGTTTTGATTGAGGGAAATCACCCTACTTGGTTTAGGTTAAGGTACCACATGAGAAAAAGGTACTTACCCGAGATTTACCATCAAGATCTCCTTGCTAAGTTGTATAACTTGAGGCAAGGAAACAAAAGCATCGTGTCTTACTATGATGAATTCCAACAACTCATTTTGAAACTTGATCACCGAGGGGAGAAAGTAAGCCATAACATCATTCGATTCAAGGTGGGGTTGAATAGGTACATTGCCTCACGGTTGATACTTCACAAGTTTGACACCATTGATGCCATCTTCCAAGACGCCTTGGAAGTTGAGAAGGAATTATGAGAGAAACCGAGTGTCAAGCTCAAAGGGCAATCTCCCTCGATTTGGCACAAGGACAAAAATGACCCATCTAATATGGACAAAACCGAGGACAAGGCTTCACAAGCTGAAAAAAAGGCTCACCAAAGGTACCCTCCGAGAAATGAAGGTAAACCATATTCTTCTTCTAGTTCTAAGGGATTTCAATGTTTTAAATACCAAGGTTTCGGACACAAGGCTAACGAGTGTCCAAATAGGAGAAATATGATCCTAAGGGAGGGAAAATTATAATTTCTTGGGGAGGAGATGGGACTTGAACCGAAGGAGATTGATGATCAATCTCAAGATGGAGAGAAGGTAGAACCCGAGAAGCCAAAGAAGGGGGATGAGAAAGATGTTTGGCCGTGTGAAGGTAAGATTGTAGTGCCTATGTATATGGCAAGGAAAGTCATGCTTACTAAGGGTATGGGAGAAGAATCCGAGAGTGAGGAGGATGAGGAAGGAGAGAAGCCAAGAGTTGGGATTATGGGATTTGCCCACATGGACTCTTTGTTGATTACTAACCGAGATACTATCACTTTGCCTAGTATCAAATCTTCTTATGTGTAGGTTGTAGAACATATAAATCCAAGGAGAATGCTTGATGATATCATGAGGGAAAATTCCTCTCAAGATGAAGAAGATGATACAAGTGTGACTATGAAGATCAACGTGTGTTCAAGTGCAGAAAATTATCATCCTAGGAATTTCAATGTTGAGACGTGAGAAGGATCAAAGACACACCAAAGCCTCCCTATTTGCTCATTTATTACACTAGAGGGGCGCCCCCTTTTCATTAAGGGTCTTTTGGTTATTTCATCTTTTATGTAATAAGGAGACTATATGTAGTTTAGTATTAGGGATTTTAATGACTTAGTTGATTATTTTTGTAAGTCTTGACATTTGAAACACCAAAGTCCTCTCTCTACTTGAGGCAAACCGAAACTTATAACTAGGATAGCAATTCAAGGGTGAAATCTCTTGTAATTGCTTATTTTTTAGAAACCTTGGCGCTTGAATGGTGGAATCCTCTCTTGTGTCATCGTAAGAGCTAGGTGATCGTGTGTGGAGGTGTTATGGGACTTAGAGTTTTATATACTCTTTGGTTACTCGGATTTACAACACCTTTGTCTAACTATCTATCCTTTTGTTTGTTTTCATCTTGTAGTAGTTCGTATCTTGTGTTGTAAACATTGTCATTGTTCTTCATTGTTCATTATATTGTGTTGTAACTTAGATTGGTTGGCTGATTTTGGTGTCACCAACACCTAGTTAACTTGTGAAACTCGTATTCTTATTCTTGGCCAAAAGTAGCTCTCAAAGGGTCCTCAGTTTGTGCCTTGTTGAGTGGACTATTTGGTGTCATTTCGTGAGTTCCTAGTCTCTTTCGTATCATGGACCTCAGGCCCACCCCCAAAAACGTATGCTATAGCACACTGATTTGGCCCGAAAATGCCCCGTTTGCGCTGTTTCGTCCATTTGTCCACTCAAATGACCATGAAAAATGAAACGCACCACACTAGAATGATCTCCAACCTTCCCGAAATGCCCCAGTCAATTTTTGTGCCACATCATGTCCGGAACCCGATCCCACCCCTAAAACCATGGGCTATAGCACATTGATTTGGCCCGCAAATGCCTTGTTCAAGCCGTTTTGCCCGTTTCTCTACCCAAATAGCCATAAAAAAATTTAACAAACCACACTGGGATGATCCCCAACCTCCCTAGCATGCCCCAATTGATTTTCGGCCCACTAAATGCCCGAACCTCGGGCCCACCACCAAAATAGTGGACTATAGCACACCGATTTGGCCAAAAAATGCCCCATTCGCGCTGTTATGCCCATTTATCCACCCAAATGGCCACGAAATATTAAAAGGACTATACTGGGAGGATTTTTAGCCCACAACACGCCCAGACCCCGGGCCCTCCCCCAAATGCATTGGCTATAGCACACCGATTTGGCCTGAAAATAGCCCATTCAAGTCGTTTCACCCGTTTATCCACCCAAATGGTCATGTAAAATTAAACAAAATACATTGGAACGATCCCCAACATCCCTAGCATGCCCCAGTCGAATTATGGTCCACAGAACTCCCGAACCACACGCCCACCACCGAAATCGTAGGCTATAGCACACCAATTTGGCCTAAATATGCCCCATTAGCACTGTTTTGCCCATTTATCTACCCAAATGGCCTCGAAAAATTAAACGAACCACACTAGGATGATCCCCAACCTCTTTGGCATGCCTCGGACAATTTTTAGCCCATAACAACCCGGACCCCGGGCTTACCCCTAAAATTGGACGCTATAGCACACCAATTTAGCTTGAAAATGCCTTGTTAGCGATGTTTTGCCCATTTTTCCACCCAAATGGCCATGACAAATAAATAAACCACACTAAGACAATCCTCAACCTCCCTGGTCGGCCTACAGCACACTCGGACTGTAGGCCCACTCATGAAAACGTGTGCTATAGCACGCTGATTTGGCTCGACAATGCCGAGTTCGCACTGTTTTGTCGGTTTGTCCCCCAAAATGGCCTCAAAATATTAAATGGACCATAGTGGAATAATCCCCAACCTCCCTAGCAAGCCTCGGTCAATTTTTAGCCCACAGCACGCCTGGACCCCAGGACCACACCCAAAACCGTGGGCTATAGCACACCGATTTGGATCAAAAATGCCCTGTTCCCGTCGTTTGTCCACCTAAATGGCAACAAAAATTTAAATGAACCACACTTGGATAATCCCCGAACTCCCTGGTGTGCCCCGGTCAATATAAGGCTCACAGCACGCCCGATCCCCAAGCCCATCCTTGAAACTATAGGCTATAGCGCCCCGATTTGGTCCAAAAATGCCCTGTTCTCGCTGTTCTGCCCGTTTGTCCTCCTAAATGGCCATGAAAAATTAAACAAACCATAATGCGATGATCCCCAAACTCCTTGGCATGCCCCGGCCAATTTTTGTCCTTTAGAAAACCGGAACACAGAGCCTACCGCCTAAACCGTGGGCTACAGCACGCCAATTTGGCTCGAAAATGCCCCGTTCGCGCCGTTTTCCCCGTTTGTCCGCCCAAATGGCCACAAAAAATAAAAGGACCATACTTGGATGATCCCAAACCTCCCTGGTCTGCCCCGGTCAATTATTGGCCCACAGTACGCCCGAACCCTAGGCCCACCCCCTAAATCATGGGCTATAGCACACTGATTTGGCTCGAAAATGCCTCATTCGCACTGTTTTGCATATTTATCCACCCAAATGGCCATAAAAAATTTAACAGACCACACTGGGACAATCCCCAAAAAACTTGGGCTATAGCACACCAATTTTGTCCGAAAATGCCCCGTTTGCCCTATTTTGCCTGTTTGTCCCCTCAAATGGCCACGAAATTAATCGAACTACACTAGGATGATCCCCAATCTCCCTGGCATACCTCAGTCAATTTTTTTAAGACAACACACCTAGACCCTAGGCCCACCCCCAAAACCGTAGGCTATAGCACACTGATTTAGCCCAAAAATGTCAGTTCGCATCATTTCGCCCATTTGCCCACCCAAATGGCCACGAAAAATTAAACAGACCACACAGGAATGATCCTAAAACTGCCTGTCACACCTCAATTAATTTTTTGCCCACAGCACACCCGAACTCAGGCCCACCCCCAAAACCGTGGGCTATAGCACATTAATTTGGTCCAAAAATGCCCCGTTCGTGCTGTTTCGCATGTTTGTCCTACTAAATGTCTATGAAAAATTAAACGGACTATAATGATATGATCTCCAACCTCTTTGGCATGCCCTGGTCGATTTTTGCCCTACATCACACCCGAACACAGGGCCAACCCCTGAAACCATTAGATATAGCACACCGATTAGGCTCGAAAATGCCCCGTTCGAGCCGTTTTGCCCATTTGTCCACCCAAATGGCCACTAAAAACTAAAAGGAACACAAAGAGATGATACCCAACATCCCTGGCATATCCCAATATATTTTTGGCCTATAGCATGTTCGGACCCTAGTCGCACCCCCAAAACCGTGGGTTATAGCACACCGATTTGGCTGAAAAATTCCCATTCGCTCCGTTTCGCCCATTTGTCCATCCAAATGGACATGAAAAATTAAACAAACCACACTGGGACTATCCCCAACCTCTCCGACATTACCCGATTAATTTTTGACTCACAAAATGCTCGAACCCATTCCCACCTCCAAAACCGTAGGCTATAGCATACCGATTTGGTCCGAAAATACCCCGTAGGCTATAACACACCTATTTGGCCCAAAAATGCCCCGTTTTACCTATTTATCCACCCAAATGGCCATGAAAAATTAAATTGACCATACTGGGATGATCCCCAACTTCCCTAGCATGACCTGGTCAATTTTTGGCCCACAGAACGCCCGGACCCCTATCCCACCCCCAAAACTATGGGCTATAGCGCACCGATTTTGCCCAAAAATGCCCTGTTCACGCCGTTTCGCCCGTTTGTCCACCCAAATGGAACCAAAAAATTAAATAGATCACATGGGACGATACCCAACTTCCCTGGCATACCTCGATTAAAATTTGGCCCCCAACAGGCTCGAACCCCGAGCCCACCCCTAAAACTGTGGGCTATTGCATAACGATTTGGCCGAAAAATTCCCTGTTGAGGCCATTTCGCCCGTTTCTCCCACCCAAAAAGCCAGAAATAATTAAACAGACTAGATGGGATGATCCCCAACCTCGATGGCATGTTCCAGTCGATTTTTGACCCACAGCACGCCCGTATCCCAGGCCAACCACCAAAACCGTGGACTATAGCACACCGATTTAGCCTAAAAATGGTCGTTCACACTTTTTCTCCCATTTGTTCACCCAAATGGCCACGAAAAAATAAACGAACCACACTGGGATGATCACCAAACTCCCTGGCAGGCCTCAGTCTATTTTTGGCCTACAATAAGCTCAAATCCCGGGTCCACCCTCAGAACCTCGGGCTATAGCACATTATTTGGCCCAAAAATAACTCGTTCGCTCCGTTTTGCCCATTTGTCCATCCAAAGGGCATTGAAAAATTAAATGACCCATACTGGGATGATCACTAACCTCCCTGGAATGCCACAGTTAATTTTACGCCCACAGCACGCCCAGACTCCGGGCCCACCCTCGAAACCGTGGGCTTTAGCACACTGATTTGGCTCAAAAATGCCCTGTCTGCGCTGTTTCACCCATTTGTCCACCGAAATAACCACAAAATACTAAACGAACCACACTGTGATGATTCCCTACCTTTCTGGCATGCTCCGATCAATTTTTCGCCCACAGCACGTCCGGACCTCGGGCCCACCCACAAAACGGTGGTCTATAGCACACCAATTTAGCCCCAAAATGCACCATTTGCATCGTTTTGACAATTTGTTCACCCAAATGGCCACGAAAAATTAAACGAAGCACACTGGGACGATCCCCAATCTCCCTTGCATGCCCCGATCGATTTACAGCCCACAGAACGCCCAGACCCCTGGCACACCTCCAAAATCGTAGGCTACAGCATATCAATTTTGCCAAAAAAAATGCCCCATTCACACCGTTTCACCCGTTTCTCCACCCGAATGGCCACGAAAAATTAAACGAACCACACTGGGATGATCCCCAACATCCTTGGCATGCCCCAATTTGATTTTTGGCCTACATAAAGCCTGGACCCCAGGCGCACCCCCTAACCATGGGCTATAGCACACCGATTTGGCCTAAAAATGCCCTGTTCCCGTCGTTTTGCCCGTTTGTCCAGCTAAATGGCCACAAAAAAATAAACGGACCGCACTGAGAAAATAAAAAACCTCTCTGGCACGGCCCGATCGATTAGTAACCCACAGCACACCCGGACCTCAGGCCCGCTCCCGAAATGATAGGCTATAGCATATCGATTTGGCCCGAAAATGCCCTGTTTAAGCCGTTTCGCTCGTTTGCCCACCCAAATGGCCCCACAAAATTAAAAGGACCATACTAGGATGATATCCAATCTCCCTAGCATACATCGGTCGATTTTGGCCCACATCACACCCGAACTCCGAGCCCACCCCAAACACATGGGTTATAACACATTGACTTGGCGCGAAAATGCTCCGTTTATGCCGTTTTGTCCTTTTGTCCACCCAAATGGCCATAAAAAAAAATGGACCATACTGGAACGATCGCTATCCTCCCTAGCATGCCTCGGTATATTTTTGGCTAATAGCACGCCTGGACCCTAGGCCCACCCCCAAAACCGTGGGCTATAGCACATCAATTTGGTCCAAAAATGCTCCGTTCGCACCGCTTTGCAAGTTTGTCCACCCAAATGGCCACAAAAAATTAACGAACAACACTGGGATGATCCCCAACCTCCCTGGCATACCTCGATTGATTTTTCACCCACAGCACGCCCGAACCCCGGGCCCACCCCCAAAATTGTAGGCTATAGCACACTGATATAGCCCAAAAATGCCTCGTTCGCACCATTTCGCAGTTTTTATCCACCCAATGGCCACAAAAAATTAAACAAACCATACTGGGATGATCTTCAACCTCCCTGGATTACCTCAGTTGATTTTAGTCCTATAATACGCCCGGACCCTGGGCCCACCCTCGAAACCGTAGCGCATCGATTTGGCCCAAAAATGTCCTGTTCGCATTGGTTTGCCCTTTTGTCCACCCAAATAGCCACCAAAAATTAAATGGATCAAACAGGGAAGATCCCCAACCTCCCTTGCACGCCCCGGTCGATTTTTAACCCACAGCACGCGCGGACCCCGAGCCCGCCCCCAAAACCGTTGGCTATAGCACACTGATTTGGCCTGAAAAGTCCTTGTTTATGCCGTTTCACTCATTTGTCCACCCAAATAGCCAATAATAATTAAAAGGACCACACTGGGATGATCCCCAACCTCCTTGGCATGCCTCAGTCAATTTTCGGTCCAAAGTACACCCGTACTCCGGGCCCACCCTTGAAATCGGGGGCTATACGAACCACACTTAGACTATCCCCAATATCCCTAACATGTCCCAGTCAATTTTTAGCCCTCAGTATTTCTGAACCCCAGTCCCACCCTAAAAACCATAGGCTATAGCACACCGATTTTGCCAAAAAATACACTGTTCGTGCTGTTACGCTTGTTTGCCCACCTAAATGGCCAAGAAAAATTAAACAGACCACACAGGGATGATCCTCAACCTCCCTGGCATGCTCCAATCAATTTTTGGCCCACAGTATTCCCAGACCCTAGCCCAACCCCCAAAACCTTAGGCTATACCGATTCAGCCGGAAAAAGCCCCGTTTGAGCCGTTTCGCCTGTTTGTTCACACAAATGTCCACTAAAAATTAAAATAACCACACTGGGATGATCCCCAACCTCCCTAGCATGCCTCGATCAATTTTTGACCAACAGTACACCCGAACCACGGGTCCACGCTCGAACTCGTGGGCTATAGCACAACGATTTGGCCCGAAAATGCCCCTTTCACGCTGTTTTGCCTGTTTGTCCACCCAAATTGCCACAAAAATTTAAACGGACCACACTGTGATGATCCCCAACCACCCTGGCATACGCCAATCAATTTTTAGCCTATAGCACGCTCGGACACCGATCCCACCCCAAAAACCGTGGGCTATAGCACACAGATTTAGCCTGAAAATCCCTCATTCGTGTTGTTCCGCCCGTTTATCAATGCAAATAGCCACGAAAAATTAAACGGACCACACTGGAACAATCCCAACCTCCCTGTCATGCCCCAGTTAATTTTTGGCTTACAGCACGCCTAAACCTCAGGCCCAACACCAAAACCGTGGGCAATAGTGCACCGATTTGGACCGAAATGCCCCACTCTTGCCGTTTTGCCTGTTTTTCCACCCAAATGGCCATGAAAAAATAAACGAGCCATACTAGGATGATCCCCAACCTCCCTGGCACGCCACGATAGACTTTCAGCCCACAGCACACTCGGACCCCAGGCCCACCCCCAAATTCATGGGATATAGAACAGTGATTTGGTTCGAAAATGACCCGTTTGCGCCGGTTTGCCCATTTTTCAACATAAATAGACAAAAAACACTAAAACGGACACAGATTTGACCCAAAAATGCCCCGTTCATGCCGTTTAACCCCTTTGTCCACCCAAACGGCCACGAAAAAATTAAATGGACCACATTTGAATGATCCCCAACCTCTCTGGCATGGTTTGGTTGATATTTTTCCAACAGCACTCCCGGACCTCAGGCCCACCCCTAAAACCGTCGGCTATAGCACATCGATTTTGCCCGAAAATGCCCCGTTTGCGTTGTTTTGCCCATTTGTCCACCGAAATGGCCACAAAAAATTAAACAAACCACACTGGGTTAATCCCAAACCTCCGTGACATGCCCTGATTGATTTTTGGTCCACCGCACGTTCGGACCTAGGCCCACCCTTAAAACCATGGACTATAGCACACTGATTTAGACTAAAAATACACTGTTCGAGTCATTTCGCCCGCTTGCCCACATTATTGGCCATTAAAAATTAAATGGACCCCACTGGGACAATCCCCAACTCTCTGGCCCATGCCGATTGATTTTTGACCCACAGCACGCCCGGACCTGCGTTCATCCCCAAAACCGTGGGCTATAGCACACCGCCTTAGCTTGAAAATGCCCCATTCGCGCCGTTTCACCCGTTTCTCCACACAAATGGCCACAAAAAATAAATGGACCACATTGGGATGATTCCCAACCTCCCTGGCATGCCCCGATCATTTTCGCCCCACAACACACTCAGACCCTAGGCCCACCCTCAAAATTGTGGGTTATGGAAAATCAATTTAGCCCAAAAATGCCCCGTTTTCGCCGTTCTGGCTCATTTGTCCACCCAAATATCCACAATAAATTAGAAGGACCACACTGGGATAATATTCAACATCCCTGTCATACCCCAATCAATTTTCAACCCACAACACGCCCGGACCCCTGGCCCACCCCTAAAACCGTGGGCTATAGCACACAAATTTTGTTCGAAAATGCCCCGTTCACAATATTTTGTCCGTTTGTCCACCCAAATAGCCACGAAAAATTAAATAGACCACACCTGAACGATCCCCAACATGCCTGGACCCTAGTCCCAGCCCCAAAACCCTGGCCTACCCCTTAAACCGTGGGCTAAAGCACACTGATATTGGCTCAAAATTACGTCGTTCGCGCCGTTTTGCCCGTTTGTCCACCCTAATGTCCATGAAAAATAAAACGGGCTACACTAGGATCCTCAACAACCTCCCTGGCATAGCTCGATCAATTTTTGGCCCACAGCACGCTCGGGCCTCGGGCCCACTCCCAAAACCCTGGGCTATAGCACACCGATTAGGCCCAAAATGCCCTGTTTGAGCTATTTCACCCGTTTGTCCACCTAAATGGCCACAAAAAATTACACGAACCATACTGGGACGATCCCCAACCTCCTTGGCATGCCCCGATCAATTTTTGGCCCATAGCAAACTTGGACCCCGGGCCCAACCCCAAAACATTGGGTTATAGCACACAGATTCGGCCCAAAAATGCTCCGTTAATGCCAATCGCCTGTTTGTCCACCCAAATGACCCAAAACCATGGGTTATAGTACACCGATTTGCCTCGAAATTGCCCCGTTCACGCTATTTCACCCATTTGTCCACTCAAATGGCAACGAAAAATAAAATGGACTACACTAGGATCATCCCATCATCCCTGGCATAACCCGATAAATTTTTGGCCCACAGCTTGCTTGAACCCCGGGCCCACTCCCGAAACCGTGTGCCATAGCACACCGATTAGGCTCGAAAATGCCCCGTTTGAGCTGTTTTGCCCGTTTGTCCAACCAAATAGCCACGTAAAATTAAACGGACTATACTGGGATGATCCCCAACCTCCTTGGCATGCCCCAATCAATTTTGGGCCCATAGCACACCTGGACCCCGGGCCCACCTCCAAAATCGTGGGTTATAGCACACAAATTATGCCCAAAAATGCCCCGTTCACGCCTATCGCTCGTTTGTCTACCCAAATGGCCACAAAAAATTAAACGGATCATATTGGGTGATCCTAAATCTCCCTGGCAAGCCACGGTCAATTTTCAGCCCAAAACTGTGAGCTATATCACACCGATTTGGCTCAAAAATGCCCTGTTCGCATTTGCCCATTTTTCCTCCCATATAGCCTCAAAAAATTAAACAGACCACACTAGATTGATATCCAACCTCCTTGGCATGCCCCAATCAGTTTTTGACCTATAGCATGCCTGGACCCTAGGCCCACCCCCTAAATAATATGCTATAGCACACTGATTTGGATCGAAAATGCCCCGTTCGAGCTGTTTCGCCCGTTAGTACACCCAAATGCCTATGAAATATTAAACGGACCACACTGGGATGATCCCCCACCTCCCTACCATGCCACCATTGATTTTCGGCCTACAGCACGCCCGAACCCTAGGCCCACCACTACGGGCTGTAGCACATCAATTTAGCCTGAAAATGACCCATCCGTGTTGTTTCGCCCATTTGTCCGTACAAATGGCCACGAAAAATTAAATGGACCATAATTGGATGATCCCCAATCTCCCAGGCATACCGAGCCCACCCTCAAAACCATGGGCTATAGCACACTGATTTGGCCCAAAAATTCCCCGTTCAAGACTTTTCACCCATTTGTCAACCCAAATGGCCATGAACAAATAAACTAACCACAGCGAGATGATCCCCAACACCCACAGCACACCTGGACCCGGGTCCACCCATAAAATTATAGGCTATAGTACAACGATTTGGACGGAAAATGCGCCGTTTGTGTTGTTTTGCCTGTTTGTCTACCCAAATGGCCACAAAAAATTAAACGGACCACACTAGGATGATCCCCAACGTCCTTGGCACGCCTCGGTTAGTTATTGGCCCATAGCATGCCCGGACCCGGGCCTACCCCTAAAATTGAGGGTTATAGCACATCGATTTAGCTCGAAAATGCCCCGTTCACACTGTTTTACCCGTTTGTCCACCTAAATGGCCATGACAAAATAAATGGACCATACTGAGACAATCCCCATCCTCCCTGGCATTCTCCAGTCAATGTTTCACCCACAACACGGCCGAACCCCTAGCCCAACCCTAAAACTGTGGGCTATAGAACATCGATTTGTCCAAAAAATGTCCCGTTCATGCCGTTTTGCCCGTTTGTCTTCCCAAATGGCTAAAAAAAATAAACTGACCACACCGGGATGATCCTTAACTTCCCTGGCATGACTCGATCGATTTTTGGCCTACATCACGCCTGGACCCCAGGCCCAGCCCTAAAATCGTGGGCTCTACCATACCAATTTATCCTAAAAATGCCCCGTTCAGGCCGTTTAGGTCGTTTTGTCTGCCCAAAAAGCCATAAAAAATGAAATGGACCATACTTGGATGATCCCCAACCTCCCTGGCATGCCCCGATCAATTTTTGACCCATAGCATGCTCGGACCCCAAGCCCACAACCAAAACCATGGGCTATAGCACACCAATTTTGCCTAAAAATGCCCCGTTTGCGCCGTTTGAATCCTTTGTCCACCCAAATGTCCACGAAAAATTAAATGAACTACACAGGGACGATCCTCAACCTACCTGGCATAACCCCAGTAGATTTTTGTCCCATAGCATGCTCGGACCCTAGGCCCACACTTGAAATTGTGGGCTATAGCACACGGATTTGGCCCGAAAATGCCCCGTCCGCACCGTTTACCCACCTAAATAGCCACAAAAATTTAAAACCACCACACTGGGATGATCGCCAACCTCCCTGGCATGCCCCAGTTGATTTTCAACACACAACACGCCTCGAACCCGGGCCCACTCCCAAAACCGTGGGCTATAGCACATCGATTTGGCCAAAAAAAAGCCCTGTTCCTGCCATTACACCCGTTTATCCACCCAAACGGCCACAAAAAATTAAAAGAACCACACTAGGATGATCCCCAACCTCCCTGGCATGCCTCGCTAGATTTTTGGCATACAGCACACCCGAACCCCGAGCCTACCCTCAAAATTGTGGGCTATAGCACACCGATTTGGTCCAAAAATACCCCGTTTGAGCTTTTTCTCCCGTTTGTCCACCTAAATGGCCATGACAAATTCAACGGACCACATTGGAATGATTCCCTACCTCCTTGTAAACCCCCGATCAATTTTTGGCCTATAGAACATCCAGACCTCGAGCCCACCCTTAAAACCATGGGCAATGGCACACCGATTTTGCTCCAACATGCCCCATTCAAGTCGCTTCACCCGTTTATCCATCCAAATGGCCACAAAGAATTAAACAGAACACACTCAGACCCCGGGTCCACCCCTAAAATCGTGGGCTATAGCACACCGATTTAGCCTAAAAATGCCCCATTCACGCCGTTTTGTCTGTTTGTTAACTCAAATGGCATCAAAATATTAAATGGACCAAACTGGGATGATCCCCAACCTCCTATCCATGCCCCGGTCTATTTTTGGCCCACAGCACGCCTGGAACCCAGGCCCACCCCTAAAACCGTGGATTATAGCACACCTATTTGGCCCAAAAATGGCCCGTTCGCGCCGTTTCGCCTGTCTGTCCACCAACATGGCCACAAAAAAATAAATGGACCACACTAGAATAATTTCCAACCTCCCTGGCATGCCCCGAATGATTTTTGGCCCACAGCACACCCGGACCCCAGGTCCACATCCAAAACCGTGGGCAATAGCACACCGATTTGGCCCGAAAATGCCCTATTCGTGCAGTTTCACCCGTTTTTCCACCCAAATGGCCACAAAAATTTAAACGGACCACACTTAGATTATCCCCAACCTCTTTGGCACGCCCAGACCCCGTGCCCACCCTGAAACCATGGGCTATAGCAAACCGATTTGGCCCAAAAATACTCTATTCGCGTCGTTTTGCCCGTTCGTCCACCCAAGTAGCCACAAAAAATTAAATGAACCATACTGGGATGATCCCCAACCCCCTATTATGACTCGGTCGATTTTCAACCCACAGCACGCCCGGACCCTGGTCCCACCCTGGAAACTGTAGGCTATAGCACATCGATTTGGCTCGAAAATACCCCGTTCGATTAAATGGATCACATTGAGATGATCCCCAACCTCCCTGTCATTCCCCGATCAATTTTCAATCGACATCATGCCCGAAACCCGAGCCCACCCCCAAAATCGTGGGCTACAACACACTGATTTCGTCAAAATGCCATATTTGCACCGTTTTGCCTGTTTATCCACCTAAATAGCAACAAAAAATTAAACGGACCACACTGAGACATTCTCAAATATCCCTTCCATGCCCCGATAAATTTTCGGCCCACAGCACACTCAAACCCCGGCCCAACCCAAAACCATGGGCTATAGCAGACCGATTTGGCCTCAAAATGCCCCGTTGGCGCCGTTTTGCTCGTTTGTCCACCCAAAGGGTCACAAAATATTAAACGGATCAAACTGGGATGATCACCAACGTCTTGGCAAGCCCCGATAGATTTTTAACCCATAACATGCCCGAACCCTGGGTCCACCCCCGAAATCATGGGCTATAGAACACCAATTTAGCCCAAAAATTCCCTGTTCACGCCGTTTTGCCTGTTTGTCCACCTAAATAGCCACAAAAAATTAAAAGGGTCACACTGGGATGAAACCCAACCTCCCTGGCATGCCCTAGCCAAATTTTGGCCCACAACACGCCATTCCCCCATGCCCTCCCCCCTAAATCATGGGCTATAGCACATTGATTTGGCCTGAAAATGCCCCGTTCGCTGTTACTCCCATTTATCCACCCAAATGGCCACATATAATTAAATTTATCACACCGTGATGATCACCAACCTCCCTGGCATGCCCAGGTCAATTTTTGGCCCATAGCACTGTCACGCCTCAAATCCTATTGGGTCGGACAAGCACCTATAGCCGTGAAGGCCCGAGAAAGCCAACCCATAACCTTGGAATTCACATGCATGCAACTATAATAGGTAAAGATTTTGTCATCTACGGATATAATGCCTTAATAAAAAAAATATAAATGACAAGTCCTGAAACCATATACATAATAGACTTGGTCGTTGGGGCTATAACATCTACAAGATAACATACTACTATGCTTAGCTTTACATTGGTCTACAAAGACTCTAGATAATACATAGAACTTAGCTAAGGTCAGGACAAACCCCCAAAATACTATTTTTATACAATACCAAAAATATATAGAACCGACTCGAAAAGCCCCAAAGCAAACTGGAGATCACCAATAGCAGATGGATATCCTGGGCTCCTACTGAGGAGGCTTGTTTGTCGAAGCACGTGTTCCTATAGCATGAAATATAGGTCCCCCATAAGGGAAGTCAGTACAAAAATATGTACTGAGTATGCAAGGCAAAAAAGTAACAATACAAGATACAAAGGTTCAATAAAAATCTGGAGCAAGTGTAAAAATGGTGCTAGAGACCACCTTTACATTTACTTGTGGAACAGAGTACATTACATTTCTTTCCTTCTTTTACCTTCTTACTTTATTATCTTTGTAATCCATATGATACGAATGACCAGTTGATCAGTGGTAAATAACAAATCAGGATCGGCCCATGCTCGGCTTATGCCCCTGAGCTACCACCTGTAAATAAACATTGGGACCGTCCCATTATAGTCTTACGCCCCTGAGATGCCAACCACATATAAAGTATCGAGATCGGCCTATGCTAGGCTTATGCCCCTGAGCTGCCACCCGTTTTACAGATTTCCATTACTTAGTTTAATTAGCCTTTGATATTGTTACTTTGGTGGTCATAACATTATGGTACCTTGAAAAAATGATCTATCAATAAGAGACATGTAAATAGACAATCAATGAAATAACAATGAAGTAAGGAGTTGTTGGCACGCTAATGAAGTGTTTAGTAGCTAAAAATAACACATGGGTCTTATTTGAGTAACCGGAGAAATTCTAAAATTTACTAGTGAAAATAGACATGTAGGTTTGGTAGCAAGCATATATTGAGGTGTTTTAACTCATTAGAGAATGGGATCAAGTTTATTAGTAACATGTGATATCATACGGTGCTATTATGTATCACGTGTTATAGGATAATCTTGGAAACTTGCTCGATGGAACAAGTGTCTGTTTTCATGCCAAGAGTGCAAAATAGAGTATGCCTTATATACCTGGTTGTAAAAATCCAATACCAAACCAACTCGACTCTCCGATCTTTTAGATTACTATTCTACAACGAAATATATGGCAAACTAATATTAGCAACAAAGCGTCATATTTTGGCTATTTAACTTCACCAAACTAGTGGCCGGGAAGTAATCCCTTAATTTATCAATAAAGGGTGTCAATTTAACCCTATTATACTCCAATTACATTCATATACCATACATATTCATATAATATCCCCCGACACAACTTTGGCTTCATTACACCTCTCAACCAAGACACAAAGCGAAATGAGCAATGGACGTACACAATCATTAATTCAGTGGTGTATCACCACATCCATCTTCTATAGTTCAATACAAACTAATCACACCTTTTTCCAATAGAAACCGGGCATCCCCCAATCCAATCACACAAAACAGTCCGCAACAACACTCCAATCATCCTTTAATAGCAACAAAATATGTGCAATCCTCCATCAACACATGTATATAGAAAAAGGACAAAAGTGGACAGCAACCATACCTTGATTTCCTTGGTAGTTTAGTCCTTAATGTGTATTTCTTAAATAGCTTAATCCCTTCACACATACACCAAAAGAGAAAAGACAAATCCCTTAATAACTAAGAATAATTGACTATCAAAACTTAAAGAGAGCACTGTCTGGAAATTAATCTTGAAGAACACATAGTTTCCTTTGTACAAGCTCGTGAATTATTCACATACCTTTAACTTGGAAGGAAGGTCAATCCCAACAAACCTTGTGTAACTATAGGGTTACTTCATAGCCAAGAGAGAACAAGAGAGAAAAACCTAGAAAGCTGAAATTTTTGCCTAGGTTGAAATGAGAAAAAATTGCTGATTTCCAATCCATATATAGAAGCTGATCTTTGACGACTTATTGACTATTTTTGGTTTATATTTTGTCAAGTAAATTATGTATATACTTGCCCAATATATTGGGCTTTTGTGGATCCAAAACTATTGGGCCTTTGTTGCCCATTCTCCTTCTTTTCTTTCCTTTAACTTGGGCCAAAATTAATTCAAGTAGGTGGTAGTGTATTTGGCCCAATAAGTTGGTCAAAGGAAGTATTAGTAGGTTATGTACATACTTATTTAATTCATAGTTGAGATAAACTAAAATGAGCCTTTGTAGCATTGATTGTTGGGCTTTTTTTTATTTCCTTCTTTCTTACTTAAGTTAGGCCCAAATGAGTACCTTACCATAGGATCAAATCTGGTCCATAACCTTGGGTCCATTAACTTGGTCCAAATAGCTCAAGTAAGTGATCCACCTACTAGCTTAAGTAAGTCAAGAAAGAACCTTAACAAAATACTAAATTTTAAGTTCTTAACTCTTTAATCTAACTTAAAATTAGTATATACTTGGTCACACTAAACCACATGGGAAGTATTTAGAACTTCATCTACACCACAAAGATATATCAAGTTCCATATAAATAGAACAAGTACACACAAAAATATGGAGCGTTACAAGAACGACTAGACCCTGGGCCCACCCCCAAAATCATGGGCTATAGCACACCGATTTGGCTCAAAAATGCCTCGTTCGCCGTTTCGCCCGTTTGTCCACCCAAATGGCCACGAAAAATTAACCGGACTACACTGGGATGATCCCAACCTCCATGGAAAGTCTAATCAATTTTTGTTCCACAACAAGATCGAAACTAGGGCCCACCCTCAAAACCGTGGGCTATAGCATACCGATTTGCCAGAAAAGGCCCCGTTCGCGCAGTTTCTCCCGTTTGCCCACCTAAATGGACACTAATAATTAAAGGGACTACACTGGGATGATCCCCAACCTCCCTGGCAATCCCCGGTTAATTTTTGGCCCACAAGACGCCCAAAACCCGTGCCCACTCCAAAAACCGGGGGCTATAGCACACCGATTACGCCCATAAATGATCCGTTCGAGTTGTTTTGCCCGTTTGTCCACCTAAATGATCATGAAATATTAAACGGACCACACTGAATGATCCCCAACCTCCCTTCCATGCTCTGATCAATTTTCAGCCCGCAGCACACCCGAACCCCGGACCCACCCCAGAATCCATAGGTTATAGCACACCGATTTGGCTCGAAAAAGACTCCTTCGCGCTGTTTCACTCGTTTGTCCACCCAAATGGCCACAAAAAATTAAACAAACCACACTGGGATGATCGTCAACTCCCTGGTAAGCCACGATCGATTTTTGGCCCACAGCATGCCCAGACCATAGGCCCACCCCCAAAATCGTGGACAATAGCACATCGATTTGGCCTGAAAATGCTCCGTTCGCATTGTTTTGTCCATTTGTCCACCCAAATGGCCACAAAAAATTAAATGGACCACAGTGAAATGATCCCCAACCTCCCTGGCATGCCTCGGTCGATACTAGTCCCACAGCACGGATGGATCCTGGGCCCACCCCCAAAAATGTGGGCTATAGCAAACCGATTTGGCCCAAACATGCCCCGTTCATATCGATTTGCCCATTTGTCTACCCAAATGGCCACGAAAAATTAAATGGACCACACTAGAATGATCCTAACCTCCCTGTCATGCTTCGGTCAATTTTCGGCCCACATCACACTCAAACCCCAGGCCCACCCCTGAAACCGTGGGCTATAACACATCGATTTGGCTCGAAAAATGCCCCGTTTTCATTGATCGCCCGTTTCTCTACCCAAATAGCCACGGAAAATTAAACGGACCACACTGGGATGATCCCCAACCTCCCTGGCATGCCCCGATCAATTTTTGGCCCACAGCACGCCCGAACCCTGGGCCCACCAATAAAACTGTGGGCTATAGCACACAGATTTGGCCTAAAAATGCCCGGTTCGAGCCGTTTTGCCTGTTTGTCCACATTAATTACCATAAAAAATTAAACGGACCACACTGGATGATCCCAAATTCCCTGGCACGCCCCGATCAATTTTTGGACCACGAAATGCCCGGACCCGGGCCTACCCCCGAAACCTTGGGCAATAGCATACCGATTTGGCCAGAAAAGGCCCTGTTCACGCTGTTTTGCCCGTTTGTCCACCCACATGACCACGAAAAAATAAAAAGACCACATTGGGATGATCCCAACCTCCTTGGCATGCCCTGATCGAGTTTTGGCTCACAGCACGCCCGAACCCGGGCCCACCCCCAAAACCATGGGCTATAGCACACCAATTTATCTTAAAAATACCCCGTTCGTGCCGTTTTGCCGGTTTTTACACCCAAATCGCCACATAAAAATAAACACACCACAGTGGGACGATCCCCAAACTCCCTGGCATGCTCCGATCAATTTTTGGCTCACAACACACCCGGACCCCGGGTTCACCCACAAAACCATGGGCTATAGCATACCGATTTGTCCTGAAAATGCCCTATTAAAGCCGTTTCGCCCGTTTGACCACCCTAATATCCACAAAAAATTAAACGGACCACATTAGAACGATACTAAACCTCCGTGGCACTCCCCGATTGATTTTTAGCCCAAAGCACGCCCAGACCCAGTCCCAACCTTAAAACTGCAAGCTATAGCACGTCTATTTTTCTTGAAAATGCCCCGTTCGCGCCATTTCGCCTGTTTGCCCACCCAAATGGCCATGAAATATTAAATGGACCACATTGGGACGATCCCCAACTACCCTGACACGCCCTAGTTAATTTTTGGTCTACAGCACGCCCGGACCCCGATCCCACCCCTGAAATCGTGGGCTATAGCACACCGATTTAGCCCGAAGAAGCACCATTCGCACCGTTTCGCCCATTTGTCTGCCCAAATGGCCACAAAAATAAAACGAACTACACTAGGACGATCTCCAACTACCCTGGCATGATCCTGTCGATTTTTGGCCCACAGCACGCTTGGACCCCAGGCCCACTCCCAAAACCGTGGGCTATAGCACACTGATTAGGCCCAAAAATGCCCCGTTCGAGCTGTTTCGCTCGTTCGTCCACCCAAATGGCCACGAAAAATTAAACGGACCATAATGGGATAATCAACAACCTCCCTGGCACGCCCCGGTCGATTTTTGGCCCAAAGCACACCTGCATCCCGGTACCACCCTAAAAATTGTGGATTATAGAACACCAATTTAGCCCTAAAATGCCCCTTTCGCGCCGTTTTGCTCGTTTTTCCATCCAAATGGCCACGAAAAATTAAACAAATCATACTAGGACAATCCTCAATCACCCTGGCACGCGACGGTCAAAATGACCACAAAAAAATGGCAACAAAAAAAATAAAAGGATCACACTGAGATGATCTACAACTCCCTGGAAAGCCTCGATTGATTTTTTACCCACAGCACACCCGGACCCAGGCCCACCCTCGAAGTTGTGGGCTGTAGCACACCTATTTGACCCGAAAATGCCCCGTTTGCATTGTTTTGCTTGTCTGACCACCCAAATAGCCATAAAAAAATAAACGGACCACACTGGGAAGAACCCCAACCTCCCTGGCATGCCCCGGTCGATTTTTGTCCTGCATTACGCCCAGAACTCGGGTCCACCCAAAAAAATATGGGCTATAGCACAGCGATTTGGCCCGAAAATGCCCCGTTCATGACGTTTCACCCGTTTGTCAACTCAAATGGCCACGAAAATTTAAATGGACTACACTGAGATGAGCCCCAACCTCCCTAGCACATCTCGATCAATTTTCGACCCACAGTACGCCCGAACCGCAAGCCCACACCCAAAACCGTGGGCTATAGCACACCAATTTGGCCTAAAAGTGCCCCGTTCGTGCTGTTTTGCCTTTTTGTCCACCCAAATGGCCACAAAAATTTAAACGGACCATACTGGGATGATCCTTAACTTCCCTGGCTTGCCTCGATCAATATGTTGGCCACAGCACGCCCGGACCCTGGGTCCACACCAAAAAAATAAATGGACCACACTGGGATGATCACCAACATCTCTGGCATACCTCGATCAATTTTTGTCCCATAGTATATCCGAGCCCTATGCCCACCCCTAGAAATGTGGACTGTAGCATAGTAATTTAGCTAAAAAATGGCCTGTTCACCCCATTTCGCCTGTTTGTTTAACCAAACGGCAAAGAAAAATTAAACGGACCACACTGGGTTGATCCCCAACCTCCCTGGAATGACCCGGTTGATTTTTAACCCACAGCATGCCCGGAACCCGAGCCTTCCCCTAAAATCGTGGGCTATAGCACACCGACTTGGCTCAAAAATGCCCTATTCACACTATTTCGCCCATTTGTCCACCCAAATAGCCATGAAACATTAAACGGACAACTTTGGGATGATCTTCAACCTCCCTGCATGCCCCGATCAATTGTTCGCCCACAACACGCCTAAATCCCAGGCCCACCCTCAAAACCATGGGCTATAGCACATCGATTTGGCCCAAAAATAGGTCGTTCATGCCATTTCACCCATTTGTCAACCCAAATGGCCACAAAAAATAAAATTACCACCCTAGGATGATCCCCATCCTCCCTAGCATACCCCGATCGATTTTTAGGCCACAGCACATCTGGACCCCAGGCCTACCCCCGAAATTGTAGGCACACCAATTTAGCCTGAAAATGCCCCATTTTCGCCGTTTAGCCCGTTTGTCCTCCCAAAAGGCCATGGATAATTAAATGGACAATACTGGGATGTTCCCCAACATCCCTAGCACACCCTGATCAATTTTTGACCCACAGCATGCCCGGACCTACGGCGCTATTTTTAATAACGCTCAAATTACACTCTTGAATGGGTGTAAGAAATCATTGTCAATATAAAACCTAACTAGGTTGTGGTCGAATCCCACAGAGAATAGGGTGTGAAATTTGATTTGTTTACGGAATGCCTTACTGATAGTTTATTGTTTCCGAAATATGGGGGTTTAAGTTTCACAGAAAGTCAAATGTCACTTTCGATACTTCAGTGTTTGTAATCAAGATAAATGGGAAACCAGAGTTATGTTCACCATGGCTTTTGGGAGTTGATAGATACTAGGTAATGATTGGGATTCTTGAAGTACGTAGACCAGCAGACTATCCTTGACAATGATACTTTCTGACTTATCTCTCGACCTCACCAGAAAATTTATAATCTAATTCTCTCAAACTTAGGTAACTTATCTATTTCCAATAGGATGTTATCTCAGGTAGACTAATCAAGTTACGGTATCAATCATTAAATAGAAGGTTGGTAGCTTTCGAGTCCCTGTTGATAATTTACGACCTCTAGTCTATTTCTTCGTTAGAAGCAAATAAAACCTAAGGCATGATCTAATGTTTGCAACCACTAGATTTTAGTTAAAACAACAAAATTTCAAACAATTCTACTACTCTTTGAATCCGTTAAACACCTACAATCATATCAAACCCTAATCCATGGATCTCATAACTCCGGCTAATGGAATTAGCCGCTCATGATTTGATGAATGAAATAACAAGTTGAATTCATGATTACAAGGATCAACTTACAAATGGATGAAAAATGACAAGTAGTTTCTTTAATTTAATCACAAGGTGGAAAACCAAAAATAGTTGATAAGAAACAAGAAGAAGAATTGATAAAAGAGAGCAATGTATGTCCCTCTCTTCTCAGAGTTAATGTCTGATAGATAATGACCAATGATAATCTTTAAAAACCCTAAAACAAGTATTTAAATAGCCAACCCTAAATAAGGAAACAAAATTAAAGTTTCAGTTTTCTCCTTGGATTAGACGATGATGCTTTTGATGGCGTGTCAGACACTTGACGACGTGTGCGAGATGTCGTCAAAGATTTCAGTGAATTGTTATCTTCTGACTCTTCAGACGGTAATCCTGATGGCGTGTTAAAGATCTTGAAGGCGCTTGCAAACTGGCGCCACACTTCACTGGAAATCTGCATACTCAGCCCTCTGGTTGACTGGGATTTTGATGAGATGTCAAATATTTGACGGCCCTTTCAAATCATCATCACAGTTCATCTAATCGTCTCAGGTTTTGTCTAATCTTGACGGTGACTTTGATAGCCTGTCCTATATATGACGGCACTTCAAAATGATCGTCAGATACATTTCAACTTATTTCCACTAAATTTTAACTGTTTTATTTTTCTTTCCTTTGGTTTCCTCCCGGATCACTTGTATCTTCATTAACAAACAAAAACAATCAAAAACAACAAAAGTTTCTTAAGACTTCGCAATTATTCAGACTTAAAAGCTTTAAATATGTTAGCATCGGCTCATACATCAACAGCATGCCCGAACCCCGGGCACACCCCTGAAACCGTGGGTTATAGCACACCCCAATTTGGCTTGAAAATTCCCCTTCGTGCTATTTTGCTCGTTTCTCCACACAAATGGCTATGAAAAATTAAACAGATCATACTGAGACGATCCTCAACCTCCTTGGTATGCCATGGATAATTTTAGGCCCACAACACTCTCGAACCCCGAGCCCACCCCCAAAACCGTGGGCTATAGCACATCGATTTGGCTTGAAAATGCCCTATTCGCGCTATTTTTCCCATTTGTCCACCCAAATAGCCACAAAAAATTAAATGCACCATACTGGAATGATCCCCAACCTCCCTGGCATGCCCCGATCAATTTTTGGACCACAAGTAGTGCGGACCCTGGGCTCACCCCCAAAACCGTGGGCTATATAGCACACCAATTTGGCCTAAAAATGTCCTATTTGAGCCTTTTTGCCCGTTTATCCACTCAAATGGACACGAAAAATGAAACGGACCATACTAAGACTGTCACGCCTCAAATCCTATTGGAGCTTACAGGCACCCGTAGCCGTGAAGGCCTGAGAGAACCAACCATTAACCTTGGAATTCACATGCATCCAACTATAATAGGCAAAGGTTTTTCCATATACGGATACAATGCCTTATTGAAAAAAAAATATAAACGGCAAGCCCTAAAACTATATATATAATAGACTTGATCGTTGGGGCCATAACATCTACAAGATAACACACTACCATGCTTAACTTTACATTGGTCTACAAAGCCTCTAGACGATACACAAAATTTAGCTAAGGTCGGGACAAACCCCTGCCATACTATTAAATTTTAGACAATACCAAAAATATTTAGAACCGACTCAAAAAGCCCCGAAGCAAACTGGAGCTCACCAATAGAAGATGGATATCATAGGCTTCTATTGAGGAGGCGTGTCTGCCGAAGCACCTGTTCTTGTAGCATGAAATATAAGTCCCCCCATAAGGGGAGTCAGTACGAAAAAAAAGTAATGAGTATGCAAGGCGGAAAAGTAACAATACATGACATAAAGGCTCGATAAAAATATGCAACAAGTGTAAGAATAGTTCTAGTAGACCACCTTTACATTTACTTGTGGAACAGGGTACATTACATTTCTTTCCTTCTTTTACCTTCTTACTTCATTATCTTTGTAATCCATATGATACGAATGACCAGCTGATTAGTGGTAAATAACAAATTAGGATAGGCCCATGCTAGGCTTATGCCCCTGAGCTGCAACCTATAAATAAACATTGGGATCGGCCCATTCTAGGCTTACACCCCTGATCTGCCACCCACATATAAAGTATCGAGATTGACCTATGCTAGGTTTATGCCCCTGAGCTGCCACCCATTTTACAGATTTCTGTTACTTAGTTTAATTAGCCTTTGATATTGTTACTTCGGTGGTCATAACATTATGGTACCTTGAAACAATGATCTATCAATAAGAGACATATAAATAGGCAATCAAAGCAATAACAATGAAGTAAGTAGTTGTTGACACGATAATGAAGTGTTTAGGAGCTAAAAATAACACATGGGCTTTATTTGAGTAACCAGAGAAATTCTGAAATTTACTAGTGAAAATAGAGAAGTAGGATTGGTAGCAAGCATGTATTGAGGTGGTTTAACACATTAGAGAGTGGGAATAAGTTCATTAGTAACATGGGGTATCATAGGTGCTATTATGTAGCACGTGTTTTTGGATGACCTTGGAAGCTTACTCGATGGAACAAGTATCCGTTTTCACGCCAAGAGTGCAAAATAGAGTATGCCTTATATACCTGGTTGTAAAACTCCAATACCATCCCAACTTGACTTCCCGCACGTTAGATTACTTATATACAATGAAATATATGGCAAACTAATATTAGCAACCAAACGTCACATTTTGGCTATTTAACTTCACCAAACTAGTGGCCGGGAAGTAAGCCCTTAATTTATCAACAAAGGGTGTCACTTTAACCCTCTTATACTCCAATTACAGCCACATAACATACATATTCATATAATATTCCCTGACACAACCTTGGCTTCATTTCACCTTCCAATCAACACACACAAAATAAAATGAGCAATAGATATACACAATCATTAATTCGGTGGTGAATCACCACATCCATCTTCTATAACTCAATACAAAATAATCACACCTTTTCCCAATAGCAACCGGTCAGCCCACAACATAAACACACAAAACAATCCGCAACAACACCCAATCGTCCTTTAATAGCAACCCAATATGTGCAATCCTCTATCAACACATGTATATGGAACAAGGACAAAAGTGGACAGCAACCATACCTTAATTTCCTTGGTATTTTAGTGTCTTAATGTGTATATACTCAATATATTAATCCCTTCACACATACATCAAAAGAGAAAAGGGAAATCCCATAATAACTAAGAATAATGGACTGCCCAAACTTATAGAGAGGGCTGTCCAAAAATTAATCTTAAAGAACACATAGTTTCCATAGTACAAGCTCATGAATTGTTCACTTACCTTTAGATTGGAAGGAAGGTCAATCCCAAGAACCCTTGTGGAATTATAGGGTTTTTTCGTAGCCAAGAGAGAACAAGAGAGAAAAACCTAGAAAGCTGGAAATTTTGTCTAAGCTAAAATGAGAAAAATTGCTGATTTCAATCCATAAATAGGAGCTGCTCTTGGACGAATTTATTGACTAATTTTGGGACATATTTTGTCAAGTAATTGATGTATACACTTTCCCAATATATTGGGCCTTTGTGGATCAAAAACTATTGGGCCTTAGCTACCAATTTTTTCTCCTTTTCTTCTCTTTAACTTGGTATTTGGCAGATTTGAGTATTGGGACTCTTTTCTCCATTTTCTTTCTCTTTTACTTAATTTGGGCTCAAATGAATACATTAATATAAGGCCTAATCTGATACATGGTCTTGATCCCATTAACTTGGTCCAAATAGCTCAAGTAAGTGATCCACCTACTAGCTTAAGTAAGTCAAGAAGGCACCTTAACAAAATACACAATTTTTAGTTCTAAACTCTTTAATCTAACTTAAAATTTATATATACTTGGTCACATTAAACCACATGGGAAGTATTTAGAAATCCATCTACACCGCAAAGATATATCAAGTTCCATATAAATAGAACAAGTACACACAAAAATATGGGGTGTTACATCCTTCCCCCCTTTAGAACATTCGTCCTCGAATGTTAGCATAATTGTCCAACCGAAATACATTCAAGACTAAGGTTAATATTCCTATCATCACACAGTACTTATATATATATATATATATATATATATATAAACACTTACTTGTTATTGCTGTTTTAGCATCTTAGACTTTCTCTTCGTATTTGAATAGATGAGGGTATTTGGATTTCATTGCTCCCTCAGTTTCCCATGTGATCTCCTCCACTTGATGGTTTCTCCAAAGTACTTTTACATATGTTATTTCTCTATTCCTTATCTTCTTAACTTGTCGATCTAGAATGGCAATAGGCATTTCCTCATAGGTTAGATCTTCCATAACTTTTATGTCTTCAGTAGAAGTGATATGTGATGGATCTCCGATACACTTTTGAAGCATTGAGATATGAAATACCGAATGTACTGCTGAGAGCTCTAGGGTTAGCTCTAACTCATATGCGACCTGGACAAACCTCTGAATAATCTTATATGGGCCTATATAACGTGGACTTATTTTTCCTTTCTTACCAAATCTCATCACCCCTTTCATTGGTGATACCTTCAAGAATACCCAATCACCGATAGAAAACTCTAGCCCTCTTCATCTAATATCTGCATATAACTTGTGTCGACTTTGGACTATTTCCGGTCACTGTTGAATTACTTTAACCTTTTCCATAGCTTGATAAATAAGATCTGGTCCGAATAAGGTAGTTTTACCCACTTCAAACCATCCAATTGGTGATCTACACTTTCTTCCATACAAAGCTTTATATGGTGCCATTTTGATACTTGAATGATAGCTATTATTGTAGGCAAACTTGATAAGAGGCAAACGATCATCCCAGCTACCCTTAATGTCTAATACACAAGCTCGTAGTAAATCTTCAAGTGTTTGAATGGTACGTTCTGCTTGTCCATCTGTTTGAGGGTGAAAAGTTGTACTCAAATTCACTTGTGTTCCCAAATTCCTCTAAAAAGACTTCCAAAAATTTGTAGTAAATTGGGCTTCCCGATCTGATATAATAGAGATTGGCACTCCATGTAGTCAAACTATCTCTTTAATGTACAATTTCGCATACTCTTCAACTATGTAAGTGGTCTTTACTGGTAGGAAGTGTGCAGATTTGGTAAGCCTATCAACTATCACCTATATGGAATCAAAATTTTGAGATGTACGAGGCAAACCAGTGACGAAATCCATGTTGATCATGTCTCACTTCCAGATTGGAAGATCTATGCATTTCATATAACCCCCGGGTTTCTGGTGCTCTACTTTAACTCTTTGACAATATGGACATTCGGCTATAAATTCTGCAATGTTCTTCTTCATGTAGCTCCACTAATATATTTCTTTCAAATCTTGATACATCTTAGTTGACCTGGATAATGAAATACCTCGAATGATGTGCCTCTGTCATAATCCTCTTTCTTAGCCCGTCTACATTAGGCACACATAATCTATTTTGGCACTGAAGTACTCCTTCCCGTGTAAGCTCAACTGCCTTAGTCATACCACATTGTACATTCTCCTTAAGCTATAATAAAATTGTATCTACATATTGCTTCTCTTTCACTTCAGCTACTAATGAAGATTCTGCTGCATTATGCACAATAAGCCCTTCATCTGGAGTTTCAAGAAGGCGAACCCCCAAATTAGATAGTTGGTGGAGATCTTTAATCATCCTTTTCCTTTCTATAGACGCTATCATAGCCTTACGACTTAGTGCATCAGCTACCACATTTGCTTTCCCTGGATGAAACAAGATATCAATATCATAGTCATATAATAGTTCAAGCCACCTCCGTTGCCTCAAATTTAGATCCTTCTGGCTAAAGATATATTGCAAACTCTTATGATCAGTATATATGTCAACATAAATCCCTTACAAGTAGTGGCGCCATCTCTTTAAAGAATATATAACTGCTGCTAGCTCGAGATCGTGCGTAGGATAGTTTTTCTCATGTGGCCGCAATTGTCTAGAGGCATATGCTATTACTTTACCATGATGCATCAATACACATCCTAAGCCAATTCTTGAAGTATCAAAATACATTGCATACCCTTCTGTGCCTTCGAAAGTACCAATACGGGTGTAGAAGTCAACTTATTCTTCAGATCCTGGAAACTCCTTTCACAGGCATCATTCCATTGAAACTTGGATGTTTTGTGTGTTAGCTTGGTTAAAGGTGCAGAAATTGAAGAAAAACCTTCAACAAACCTTCTATAATAGCCTACCAACCCAAGAAAACTATGAATCTCTGTAGGCATTGTGGGCGTTGACCAACTCTTCACGGCTTCTATCTTTTGAGTATCAACCTTTATTCCTTCACTAGATACAATATGACCCAAGAATGCCACTGATTTTAACCAAAACACACATTTAGAGAACTTTGCCTATAGCTAGCGATCACGAAGAATCTGCAATACCTATCGTAAATGAATGGCATGGTCCTCTTCTGATTTGGAATAAACTAGAATATCATCTATAACAACTATCACGAACACATCTAAGAATGGCTTAAACACTCTATTCATCAAATCCATAAAAGTTGCGGTTGCATTTGTTAGCCCAAATGACATGACTAGGAACTTATAATGATCGTACCATGTTCGGAAAGCTGTCTTGGATATATACTTCTCTTTGACCCTCACTTGGTGGTAACCTGACCTCAAATCAATCTTTGAGAAGCACTTGGCGCCTTGTAACTGATCAAATAAATCATCAATTCTTGGGAGGGGATATTTATTTTTAATAGTCACCTTATTCAGTTGTCGGTAGTCAATACACATTCTCAATGAACCATCTTTCTTACGCACAAATAACACTGGTGTGCCCCAGGGGGACATACTAGGCCTTATGAATCCTTTCTCTCGCAAGTCTTTCAATTGCTCTTTCAATTCTCGTAATTCTGCCGGGGCCATTCTATATGGAGGAACGGAGATTGGTTGGGTGCCTGAAATCACATCAATACCAAACTTCACTTCTCGTTTAGGAGGCAAACCTGGAAGGTTTTCAGGAAATACATTAGGAAATTCATTTACCACCGGAATAGTTTAAAGAGTTGGTGGCTCCTCATATGTATCCTTCACTCTAACTAGATAATATATGTAACCTTTGGAAATCATTCTTTTTGCCTTAAAATAAGAAATAAATTTACCTCGTGGCGCACCAATATTACCTCTCCATTTAAGGACTGCCTCCTTTGGAAAATGGAAATACAACCTTTTAGTTTGGCAATCTATTGTGGCATAACAAGACGCCAACCAGTCCATACCCATTATAACATCAAAATCTACCATTTCCAGCTCAACAAGATCAGTCATCGTATCGCAACCACAAATAGTTATAATACAATTTTGATAAACCCTTCTAGCTATAATGGATTCCCCAACAGGTGTAGATACTTCCAATGGCTTAGCTAGCAATTCTGGTGTTCTTTTGAACTTTCCAGCAACCAATAGAGTGACATATGATAAGGTAGAACCGGGATCAATTAATGCATATACGTCAAGTGAACAGATAAACAATATACCTGTAATCACATCAGGATAAGCTTCTAAATTCTGTCGATCCGCTAAAGCATACGTACGATTCTGAACTCCACTAGAACAAGTTGCTCCTTTATTACCCCAAACACGACCCAGAGGTTATGAACTCCTACCTGAATAAGAACCAATAATGATGATGCAACGGCTGATCCAGTAGGATTGGTAGCAAGCATGTATTGAGGTGGTTTAACGCATTAGAGAGTGGGAATAAGTTCATTAGTAACATGGGATATCATAGGTGCTATTATGTAGCATGTGTTTCTGGATGACCTTGGAAGCTTACTCGATGGAACAAGTATCCATTTTCACGCAAAGAGTGCAAAATAGAGTATGCCTTACATACCTGGTTGTAAAACTCCAATACCAGCCCAACTCGACTTCCCGCACTTTTAGATTACTTATCTACAATGAAATATATGGCAAACTAATATTAGCAACCAAACGTCACATTTTGGCTATTTAACTTCACCAAACTAGTGGCCGGGAAGTAAGCCCTTAATTTATCAACAAAGAATGTCACTTTAACTCGCTTATACTCCAATTACAGCCACATACCATACATATTCATATAATATCCCCCGACACAACCTCGGCTTCATTTCACCTTCCAATCAACACACACAAAACAAAATGAGCAATAGACATACACAATCATAAATTCAGTGGTGTATCACCACATCCATCTTCTATAATTCAATACAAACTAATCACATCTTTACCCAATAGAAATCGGGCATCCCACAACACAAACACACAAAACAGTCCGCAACAACACCCAATCGCCCTTTAATAGAAACCCAATATGTGCAATCCTCTATCAACACATGTATATGGAACAAGGACAAAAGTGGACAGCAACCATGCCTTGATTTCCTTGGTATTTTAGTGTCTTAATGTGTCTTTTCTCAATATCTTAATCCCGTCACAAATACATCAAAAGAGAAAAGAGAAATCCCTTAATAACTAAGAACAATGGACTGGCCAAACTTATAGAGAGGGTTGTCCAAAAATTAATCTTAAAGAACACATAGTTTCCACAGTACAAGCTCATGAATTGTTCACTTAGCTTTAGCTTGGAAGGAAGGTCAATCCCAAGAACCCTTGTGGAATTATAGGGTTGTTTCATAGCCAAGACAGAACAAGAGAGAAAAACCTAGAAAGCTGGAAATTTTGTCTAAGCTAAAATGAGAAAAATTGCTGATTTCAATCCATAAATAGGAGCTGCTCTTGGACGAATTTATTGACTACTTTTGGGCCATATTTTGTCAAGTAATTGATGTATACACTTGCCCAATATATTGGGCCTTTGTGGATCAAAAACTATTGGGCCTTAGCAACCAATTTTTCCTTCTTTTCGTCTCTTTAACTTGGTATTTGGCAGATTTGAGTATTGGGCCTCTTTTCTCCATTTTCTTCCGCTTTTACTTAATTTGGGCTCAAATGAGTATATTAATATAAGGCCTAATCTGACACATGGCCTTGATCCCATTAACTTGGTCCAAATAGCTCAAGTAAGTGATCCACCTACTAGCTTAAGTAAGTCAAGAAAGCAACTTAACAACATACTCAATTTTTAGTTCTTAACTCTTTAATCTAACTTAAAATTTGTATATACTTGGTCACATTAAACCACATGGGAAGTATTTAGAACTCAATCTACACCACAAAGATATGTCAAGTTCCGTATAAATAGAACAAGTACACACAAAAATATGGGGTGTTACAACGACGATCTCTAATCTCCATAACACGCCGCGGTCGATATTTAGCCCACAACACGTTCGGACCTCGGGCCTACCCCCAAAACCGTGGGTTGTAGCACAATGATTTGACCCAAAAAATGATCCGTTCGTGCAGTTTCGCTAGTTTGTCCATGCAAGTGGCCATGAAAAATTAATAGGGCCCACACTGGGATGATCTCCAATTTCCCAGGCATGCCCCATTTGATTTTTGGCCCATAGAATGCCCAGACCCTGGACGCAGCCTCAAAACCGTGGGATATAGCACAACGATTTGCCAAAAAAATACCCCGTTCAAGCCGTTACACCCGTTTGTCCACCGAAATAGACACAAAAAATTAAAAGAACCACACTGAGATGATCCCCAACTCCCTGGCATGCCTCGATCAATTTTAGGCCCACAGCATGCCCGGACCCAGGCCAACCCTCGAAATCGTGGGCTGTAGCACACCGATTTGGCCCAAAAATTCCCCGTTTGGGCCATTTCGCTCTTTCGTCCACCCAAATGGCCACAAAAAAAACAGACCATACTGGGTTGATCCCCAACCTCCCTGGCACACCCCGATCAATTTTTGGCCCACAGTACGCCTAGAACTCGGGCCCACCTCTAAAAATATGGGCTATAGCACAGCGATTTGGCCCAAAAATGCTCCGTTCATGTCGTTTCGCCTGTTTCTATACCCAAATGGCCTCGAAAATTTAAATGGACTACACTTAGACAATCCCCAACCTCCCTGGCACTCCTCGATCAATTTTTGAATCACAGCATGCCCGGACTTTGGGCCCACCCCCAAAACCATGGGCTATAGCACACCGATTTCACCTAAAAGTGCCCCGTTTGCGTTGTTTTGCCTGTTTGTCCACCCAAATAGCAATGAAACTTTACACGAACCACACTGGGACGATCTCCAACCTCCCTGGCATGCCCCGATTAATTTTTTGCCCACAGTACGCCCGAAGCCCTGTCCACCCCAAAATAGTTCACCGATTTGTCCCGAAAAATGCCCCATTCACGCCATTTCTGCCCGTTTATCCACCCAAATAGCCACAAAAATTTCAACAGAACACACTGGGATGATCCCCAACCTCCCTGACATGACCTGACTAATTTATAGCCCACAACATACTCAAAACCCAAGCCCATCCCCGAAATCATGTGCTATAGCACACTGATTTAGCCCAAAAATGCCTCGTTCGTGCCGTTTTGCCCTTTTCTCCACCCAAGTGGCCACATAAATATAAATGGACCATACTTGGATGATCCCCAACCTCCCTGGCATGCCCCAATCAATTTTTGACAAATATCTCACCCAGACCCCGAGCCCACCCCCAAAACCATGGGCTATAGAACACCGATTTAGCTCGAAAACACCTCTTTCACGTCGTTTTTCCCGTTTGTCCACCCAATTAGCCACAAAAATTTAAACGGACCACACTGGGAAGATCTCCAACTTCCCCAGCATGCTTCAGTCGATTTTTGGCCCACAGCAGGACCGGACCCCGAGCTAACTCCCCAAACCGTAGGCTATATCACACCGATTTGGCATGAAAATGACTCATTCACGTTGTTTCGCCCGTTTGTCCACCCAAATAGCCACAAAAATTTAAATGGACCACACTACGATGATCCCTAACCTCCCTGCACTCCCCAGTCAATTTTCAGCACAGAGCACTCCCGGACCCCAGGCCCACCACCGAAACCATGGGCTATAGCACACCGATTTGGCCCAAAAGTACCCCATTCGCGTTGTTGAGTCTGTTTGTCCACCCAAATGGACACAGAACTTTAAACGGACCACACTGGGATAATCCCCAACTCCCTGGCATGCCCCGATTGATTTTTTCCCCACAGCACACCCGAACTACAGCATATCGATTTGTCCCAAAAATGCCTCGTTCACACCGTTTCACCTGTTTGTCCTACGAAAGAGTCACAAAAATTAAAACAGACCATACTAGGCTGGTCCCTAACCCCCCTAGCACGCCCTAAATGATTTTTAGCCCACAAAATGCCCAGATCTCGAGCCCACCCTCAAAATCGTGCGCTATAGCATACCAATTTGGCCCAAAAATACCCCGTTCATGCAGTTTTACCTGTTTCTCCACCCAAATGGCCACTTAAATAAAAAAAGAACTCACTTGGATGAACCCAACCTCCCTAGCATACCCCAGTCAATTTTTGGCACACAGCACGCCCAGACCCCGGGCCATCCCCCAAAACCGTGGGCTATCGCACAGCGATTTGGCTCGAAAATGCCCCGTTCATGCCGTTTCGCCTGTTTCTCTACCCAAATGGCAACAAAAAAATAAATGGACTACATTGAGATGATCCCCAACCTTCCTGTCACTCCTCGATCGATTTTCAGACCATAACATGCTCGAACCTTGGGCTCACCACCAAAACCATTGGCTATAGCACACCGATTTGGCCTAAAAGTGCCCCGTTCGCACTGTTTTGCCTTTCGTCCACCCAAATAGCAATAAAACATCAAACGGACCACACTGGGACGATCTCCAACCTCTCTCACATGCCTCGATCAATTTTTTACCCATAGTACGCCCGACCCTCGATCCACCACGAAATAGCACACTGATTTGTCCTGAAAATGCCCCGTTCGTACCGTTTTGCCCATTTGTCCACCCAAATAGCCAGGAAAATTTCAACAGAACACACTGGGACAATCCCCAACCTCCCTGACATGCCTCGACTAATTTTTGGCCCACAGCATACTCGAACCCCGAGCCCATCCCCGAAATCGTCTGCTATAGCACACCGATTTACCCCAAAAATGCCCCGTTCGTGTCGTTTTGCCCTTTTCTCCACCCAAGTGGCCACTTAAATATAAATGGACAATACTTGGATGATCCCCAACCTCCCTGCATACCGTGATTGGTTTTTAACCAACATCTCACCCGAACCCCGGGCCCACCCCAAAACCATGGGCTATAGAACACAAATTTGGCTCGAAAATACCCCTTTCACGTCTTTTTTCCCGTTTGTCCACCCAATTAGCCACAAAAATTTAAATGGACCACACTGGAAAGATCTCAAACTTCCCTAGCATGCCCCAGTCGATTTTCGGCCCACAGCGCGCCCGAACCCCGAGCTAACTCCCCAAACCGTAGACTATAGCAGACCGATTTGGCATGAAAATGCCCTATTCACATCGTTTCGCCCGTTTGTCTACCCAAATGGCCACAAAAATTTTAATGGACCACACTGCGATAATCCCTAACCTCCCTGCACTCCCTAGTCGATATTTGGCCCATAGCACACCCGGACCCCGGGCCAACCCCTAAAACCGTGGGCTATAGCACACCGATTTTGCTCAAAAGTACCCCATTCGCGCTGTTTCGTTTGTTTGTCCACCCAAATGGCCACAAAAATTTAAACAGACCACACTGGGATGATCCTCAACTCCGTACCATGCCCCGATTGATTTTCCCCCACAGCACACCAAAACCTCGGGTCCACCCCCAAAACAGTGGGCTATAGCACACCGATTTATCCCGAAAATGCCCCATTCAAACCTTTTTGCCCGTTTGTCTACCGAAATGGCCGCGAAAATTTAAACAGACCACACTAGTATGATCCCCAACCTCCCTGGCACGCCGTACATGATTTTTGGCCTACAGCATAGCTGGATCCCGAGCCCACCCCTAAAATCGTGTTCTATAGCATACCAATTTGGCCTAAAAATACACCGTTCTCGTAGTTTTGCTTGTTTCTCCACCCAAATAGCCACTTAAATATAAAAGGAACTTACTTGGATGAACCCTAACCTCCCTGACATACCCCGATCAATTTTTGGCACACAGCACGCCCGGACCCTGGGCCCACCCCTAAAATCGGGGGCTATAGCACACTGATTTGTCCCGAAAATGCCCCGTTTATGTCATTTTGCCCGTTTGTCCACCTAAATGGCAACGAAAAAATAAACGGACCACACAGAGAGATCCCCAACCTCCCTGGCACGCCCCGATTAATTTTTGGCCCATAACACTCTCGGACCCCGAGCCCACCCCCAAATCCGTGGGCTATAGCATATCGACTCGGCTCAACAATGCCTCGTTCGAGCAGTTTCGCCCGTTTGTCCACCCAAATGGCCACAAAAATCTAAACGGACCACACTGGGATGATCCCCTACCTTCTTGACACGCCCCGATCAATTTTTGGCCCACAGCACGCCCGAACTTTGGGCCCACCCATGAAATCGTGGGCTATAGCACATCGATTTAGCCCGAAAATGCCCCGTTCGTGCTGTTTTGTCAGTTTGTCCACCCAAATGGCCATAAAAATTAAACAGACCATACTGGGATGATCTCAAACCTCTCTAGCATGCCCCGATTGATTTTCAGCACACAGCACGCCTGGACCCCAAGCCCACCTTTAAAACCATAGGCAATAGAACACCCTCATTCGCGCCATTTTGCCCATTTATCCGCCCAAATGGCCACAAAAAATTAAATGGACCACACTGGGACAATTCCCAACCTCCCTGCCATGCTCGAGCAATTTTTGACCCACAGCACGCCTAGACCCCGAGTCCACCCCCAAAATCGTGGGCTATAGCACACCGATTTCCCCAAAAATGCCCCGTTCGTTCCATTTCGCCCATTTGTCCGCCCAATAAGCACAAAATATAAAATGGACCATACTAGGACAATCCCCAACTCCCTAGCACGACCCGATTAATTTTTGGACAACAGCACACTCGAACCCCGGGCCCACACCCAAAACCATGGGCTATAGCACACCGATTTGGCCTAAAAATGCCCTGTTCGAGCTGTTTCGTCCGTTTGTCCACCCAAATGGCCATGAAAAATTAAACAAACCATACTTGGATGATCCACAATCTCCCTAGCACGTCCCAAACAATTTTTGGCCTATAGCACACCTGGACCCTAGGCCCACCCCCAAACCCATGGATTTAACATACAGATTTGGCTCAAAAATGCCCCGTTCGTGCCGGTTAACCTGTTTGTCCACCCAAATGGCCACAAAAAATTAAACAAATCATACTGGAAATGTCCTTAACCACCCCAGCACGCCACGGTCAATTTTTGGCCCACAACACGCCCGGAACCCCGGCCAACCCCTAAAACCATGGGCTACAGCACACCGATTAGGCTAAAAAATACTGTACTCGCACCGTTTCACCCGTTTGTCTACCCAAATGGCCACAAAAAATTAAACGAACCACACTGGAATGATGCCCAAACTCCCTAGTATGCCGCGATAAATTTTTAGCCCACAGTACGTCCGGACCTTGGATCCACCCCCAAAATCGTGGACTATAGCACCTTGATTTGGCCCAAAAATTCCCCGTTTGAGCTGTGCCGCACGATTATCCACCCAAATGACCAAGGAAAATTAAATGGACCACACTCGGACGATCTACAACTTCCCTGGCACACCCCGATCGATTTTCAACCCACAGCATACCCGGGCCCACCCTCGAAACTATGGGCTGTAGCACATTGATTTGCCCAGAAAATGCCCCGTTCGCGCCGTTTGGCCCGTTTGTCCACCCAAGTGGCCACAAATAAAATGGAACACACTTGACTATCCCCAACCTCCCTGGCACGCCCCAGTTAATTTTCAGACCCAACACGCCCGGACCCCGGGCCCACCCCCAAAATCGTAGGCTATAGCATACCAATTTGGCTCAAAAATGTCCCATTTGCACTGTTTTACCCGTTTGTCCACCTGCATATCCACGAAAAATTAAACAAACCACACTAGGATGATACTAAACCACCCTGGCATGCCCCAATTGATTTTTGGGCCACAGCACTCCTGGACCCCGGGCCCACCCTCAAAATTATGGGCTATGGCACACCAATTTTCCCCGAAAATGTCCCATTCGCACCATTACGCCCGTTTTTCCATCCAAATGGCCACGAAAAATTAAATGGACCACACTGGAATGATTCCAAACCTCCTTAGCATGCCCCGGTTAATTTTTGGCCAACAGCACACCCATACCCCGGGCTTAACCAAAAAACTGTGGGATATAGCACAGCGATTTTGCTCGAAAATGCCCCATTCGCGCCATTTCATCCGTTTGTCCACCCAAATTGCTGTAAAAAATTAAATGGAACACTTTTGGACGATTCTCAACCTCCCTGGCACATCCCGGTCAATTATAGGCCCACATCACACCGGACCCCAGGCCCTCCCCGAAAACGGTTTGTTATAGCACACCGATTTGGCCCGATCATGTACCGTTCGTGTCGTTTTGCCCGTTTGTCGGCCCAAATAGAAACAAAAAAAAAAGCGGACTATACTAGGACGATCCCCAACCTCGCTGGCATCACCCGATCATATTTTTGGCTCACTGTACGCTCAGATCCCGAACCCACTCCCAAAACCATAGGCTATAGCACACCGATTAGGCTCGAAAATGCACCATTCAAGCTATTTCGCCCGTTTATCCACCCAAATGGACAGGAAAAATTAAATGGAACACACTAAGATGACCCCTAACCTCCCTGGCATGCCCCGATCGAATTTTGGCCCACAGCACGCCCGAACTCCAGGACCATCCCCGAAACCATGGTTTATAGCACCCCAATTTGGCTCAAAGCGCCCCTACGAGCCGTTTCACTTGTTTGTCCACATAAATTGCCACAAAAAATTAAACAGACCAAACTGGGATGATCCTCAACCTCCTTGGCACACCACGGTTGACTTTCAGCCCACAGTACGCCTGGACCCACCCCAAAACTGTGGCCTATTGCACACCAATTTGGCATGAAAATGCCCTGTTCGTGCCGTTTCAACCATTTTTTCACCCAAATGGCCACAAAAAATTATACGATCTACACTGGAATGATCCCTAACATGCCTAGCATCCCCCGTTAGATTTTCGGCCAATATCACGCACGAACACTGGGCCCACTCATAAAACTGTGGGCTATAGCACTCCAATTTATCCCAAAAATGCCCCGTTCGCTCGTTTGTCCACTCAAATGGCAACGAAAAATTAAATGAACCACTGGGATGATCCCCAACCTCTCTGGCACGTCCCGATCAATTTTTGGCCTGCAGTACGCCCGGACCCCGAGCCCACCCGTGAAACCGTGGGCAATAGCATATCGAATTTGCCCAAAAATGCCCCGTTCGCGCCGTTTCGCCCGTTTTTCCACCCAAAAGGCCACGAAAAATTAAAAGGACGACACAGATATTATCCCCAATCTCCCTGGCATGCCCCGGTTGATTTTTGGCACACAGCACACCCGAATCCCGATCTCTCCCTCAAAACCGTAGGCTATAGCACACCGATTTTGCCTGAAAAAGCCCCGTTCGAGTCATTTCGCCCGTTTGCCCACCCAAATAGCCACAAAATATTAAATTGGACACACCAGGACAATCCGCAACCTCCCTAGCATGCCCCGGTTAATTATTGGACCACAGCACGCCCAGACCCCGGGCCCACCCCAAAAATCGTAGGCTATAGCACATCGATTTAGCCCAAAAATGCCCCGTTCGTGCCGATTTGCCTGTTTGTCCGCCCAACTAGCCTCAAAAAATAAAACGGACTATACTAGGACGATCCACAACCTCGCTGGCAGGACCCGGTAGATTTTTGGCCACAGCACGCTCGAACCCTAGGCCTTCTCCAAAAATTATGGGCTATAGCACACCGATTAGGCCCGAGCATGCCCCGTTCGAGATGTTTTGCCCGTTTGTCCACCCAAATGGCCACAAAAAATTAAACAGACCACACTGAGATGATCCCCAACCTCCCTGGCATACCTAGGTCAATTTTCGACCTATAGCACACCTGTACCCCGCGCCCACCCCTAAACCCATGGGTTATAGCACATCAATTTGCCCCAAAAATGGCCACAAAAAAATAAATAGACCACACTGGGATGATCCCCAACCTCTCTGGCATGCCCCAGTCAATATTCAGCCCACAACACGCCCAGAACCCGAGCCCACCCCCATAACAGTGGGCTATAGCACACCTATTTGGCCCAAAGATAACCCGTTCGTGCCGTTTCACCTGTTTGCCACCCAAATGTACACGAAAAATTAAACGGACCACACTGAGACCATACTAAACCTCCCTGGCATGCCCCGATCAATTTTTGGCTAACAGTACACCCAGACCACGTGCCTACCCCTAAAATCATGGGCTATGACACGCCGATTTTGCCCTAAAATGCCCCGTTCGCCGCATTTCGCTCGTTTGTCTACCAAAATATCCATGAAAAAATAAATAGACCACACTGGGATGATCCCCAACCTCCTTGGCATGCCTCGGTCGATTTTTGGTCGACAGCACGCCCGAACCCCGAGCCCACCCCTGAAACCACGGGCTACAGCACACTAATTTTCCTCGACAATACCCCGTTTGCGCCATATCGCCTGTTTGTTTACCCAATTGTCTACGCAAAATTAGAGGAACCAAACCGAAATAATCCCCAACCTCCCTGGTATGCCCCTGTCGATTTTTGGCCCACATCACGCCAATTTGGCTCAAAAATTCTCCGTTCATGCCGTTTCTCCCGTTTATCCGCCCAAATGGCCACGAAAAATAAAACGAACGACACTAGGACGATCCCCAACCTCTCTAGCATGACCCAATAGATTTTTTTCCAACAGCACGCTCGAACCCGAACCCATTCTCGAAACCGTGGATTATAGCACACCGATTATGCCCGAAAATACCCCATTTGAGTTGTTTCGCCTGTTTGTCCACCCAAATGGCCAAGAAAAATTAAATGGACCACACTGAGATAATCCCCACCCTCCCAAGTATGCTCCGGTCAATTTTCAGTCCATAGCACACCTGGACCCCGAGCCCACCCCTATAACCGTGGGTTACAGCACACCAATTTGGCCCAAAAATACCCCATTCGCACTGTTTTGCCCGTTTGTCCACCCATATGGCCACGAAAAAATAAATGGATCATACAGGGATGATCCTCAACCTCCCTGGTATGCCACGGTTAATTTGCGGCCCATGGTAAGCGCAAACCTTGGGCCTATCCCCAAAATCGTGAGCTAAAGCACAACGATTTGGCACAAAAATACCTTGTTCGCGCTGTTTCGCCCGTTTGTCCACCCAAATAGCCACAAAAAATTAAACCAACCACACAGGAATAATCCCCAACCTCCCTGACAAGCCTCGGTCAATTTTTTCCCCACAGCACGCCCGAACCCTGGGCCCACCTCTAAAACCGTGGGTTACAGCACACCGATTTGGCCCAAAAATGCCCCGTTCGAACCGTTTCGCCCGTTTGTCCTCCCAAATGCCATGAAAAATTAAACAGACAACACAAGGACGATCCCCAACCTCCCTAGCACGCCACGGTCAATTTTTAAACCACAATAGGCCCGAACCATGGGCCCACCCCCAAAACCGTGGGCTATAGCACATTGATTTGTCCCAAAAATGACTTTTTCACGCTGTTTCACCCGTTTGTCCATGCAAATGGCCACGTAAAATTAAACAGACTATACTGGGATAATCCCCAACCTCCCAGGAATGCCCCGGTCAATTTTCGGTCCATAGCAGGTCCAGACCCCAGGTCCACCCTCAAAATCTTAGGCTATAGCACCCTGATTTAGCCCAAAAATGCCTAGTTCAAGCCGTTTCACCCGTTTGTCCACCCAAATGGCAAAGAAAATTAAACGGACAACACTGAGATGATCCCCAACTCCCTGACATGCCTAGATCAATTTTTATCCCACAACACGCCTAGACCCGGGCCGACCCCCAAAACCATGGGATATAGCACGTCGATTTGGCTCGAAAATATCTCGTTTGCACCGTTTCGCCCGTTTGTCCACCCAAATAGACACAAAAAAATAAAAGAACCACACTAGGACGATCCCCAACCTCCTTGGCACGCCCCGGTCTATTTTTGGACAACATCACGCTCGATCCCACCTACAATACCATGGCCTATAGCACAATGATTTTTCTCAAAAATGCCCCATTCACGCCGTTTCACCCGTTTGTCTATCTAAATGACCATGATAAATTAAACAGACCACACTGGGAAGATCTCTAACCTCCCTGGCATGCCCCAATTAATTTTTTGGACCACACCATGCCTGGCCTTCGGACCCACCCCCCAAACCATAGTCTATGGCACACCGATTTGGCCTGAAAATGCCCCATTCACGCAGTTTCGCCTGTTTGTCCACCCAAATAGCCACAAAAATTTAAATGGACTACACTTGGATGATCCCCAACCTCCCTGACACTCCTCGATCGATTTTTGGCCCACAACACACTCGAAACTTAGGCCCAGCACAAAAACCATGGGCTATAGCACACCGATTTAGCCCAAAATGCCTCGTTCGCGCTGTTTTGCCGGTTTGTCCACCCAAATAGCCACGAAAATATAAATGGACCACACAAGGATGATCACCAACCTCCCAGGCATGCCTCGATCAATGTTTTGCCCACCGCACACCCGGACCTGGGTCCACACACAAAACCATGGGTTATAGCACACCGATTTATCTCAAAAAATATCTCGTTCACACCGTTTCCCCTATTTGTCCACCCAAATGGCCACAAAAATTTAAATGGACCACACTAGGATGTACATGGCATGCCTCGATCGATTTTTTGCCCACAGCACGCCCGCACCCCAGGTCCATCCTCGAAACCGTGGGTTATAGCAGGCCACTTTGCCCCAAAAATGCCCCGTTCATGTCGTTTCACTTGTTTTGCAAGTTTGTCCACCCAAATAGCCATGAAATCTTAAACGGACCACACTGAGATGATTCGGAACCTCCCAGGCAAGCCCCGATCAATTTTTAACTCACAATACAGACGAATCCCGGGCCCACCCCCAAAACCATGGGGAATAACACGCTGATTTGGCCCAAAAATGCCTCGTTCGCGTTGTTTTGCCCAATTATTCACTCAAATGGCCACAAAAATTTAAACGGACCATACTGGGACGATCTCCAACCTCCCTGATAGGCCCCGATTGATTTTCGGGCTACAGCATGCCCGAACCCTAAGCCCACCCCCAAAATTGTGTGTTATAGTGCACTGCTTTGGCACAAAAATCCCCAGTTTCCGCATTTTTGCACGTTTCTCCACCCAAATGGCCACTTCAATATAAAAGGACCACACTTGGATGATCCCCAACCTCCCTGATATGCCCCGATCAATTTTTGACCCACATCACACCCAGAACATGGGCCCACCCCTAAAACCACGGGTTCTAGCACACCGATTTCGCTCGAAAACATCACGTTCAGGCGGTTTTCCCCATTTTTCCACCCATATGGCCACAAAGATTTAAACGTATAACACTGAGATAATCCCCAACATCCCTGGCATGCCCCGGTCGATTTTTAGCCCATAGCATGCCCGGACCCCGGGTCTACCCTCAAAACCGTGGACAATAGCATGCTGATTTGGCCCAAAAATGCCCCATTTGTTCCATTTCGCCCGTTTGTCAACCCAAATTGCCACGAGACCATACTGGGATGATCCCTAACCTCCCTGGCATGCCTCGGTTGATTTATGGCCTACAGCACGCCCGAACCCCAGTCCCACCCTAAAAATTGTGGGCTATAATATGTCGATTTGGCCTAAAAATACCCCGTTCGCGTCGTTTCGCCCATTTGACCACCGAAATGGCCACAAAAATTTAAACGAACAACACTGGGATGATCCCCAACCTTCCTGACATACCTCGATTGATTTTCGGCCCACAACATACTTGTACCCTGAGGCCACCCTCAAATCATGCGCTATAGCAGACCGATTTGGCCCGAAAATGCCCAATTCGCATCATTTCACCCGTTTCTCCACGTAAATGGCCACTTAAATATAAACGGACCACATTTGGACTTTCCCAAACATCCCTGGCATGCCCCGATCAATTTTTGACCCACAGCACACCTGGACCCTAGGCCCACGCCAAAACTATGGGATATAGCTCACCATTTGGCTCAAAAACACCCCGTTCACGCCGTTTTGCCCGTTTGACCACCTAAATGGCCACGCTGAGATAATCCCTAACCTTCTTGACATACCTCGAGCAATTTTTTGCCAATAGCACTCTCGGACCTTGGACCTACCCCCAAAACTGCTGGGTATAGCATGCTGATTTGGCTCGAAAATGCCGCTTTTGCATCGTTTTGCCCGTTTATCCACCCAAATGGCCACATAAATTTAAACAGACCACACTGGGATGATCCCCAACCTCCCTGGCACGCCCTGATCAATTTTTTACCCACAGCACGACCGGACCTCGAGCCCACCCCCAAAATCATGGGCTATAGCATTTCAAAATGGCCCAAAAAAGCCCAGTTTGCACTATTTTTCCCGTTTGTCCACCCAAATGACCACAAAAATTTAAACAGACAATACTGGGATGATCCCTAACCTCCCTGTCATACCTCGGTTGATATTGGGCCAACAGCACGCACTAACCCCGAGCCCCACCCCAAATCTGTGGGCTATAACACACCGATTTGGACCAAAAATGCCCCATTATGCCATTTCACCTGTTTGTCCCCCAAATTGGACACAAAACTTTAAACGGACCACACTGGGCGATCCCCAATGTACCCCATTCATATTGTTTCACTATTTTGTCTACCCAAATGGCACGAAAAATTAAACGAACCACACTGGGCGATCCCCAATATCCCTGGCATGCCCTGGTTGATTTTTGGTCAACACCACGCCTGAACCCCGAGCCCAGCCCCAAAACTATGGGCTATAGAACACCGATTTGGCCTGAAAAGGCCACGAAAATTTAAAAGGACCACACTGGGACAATCCCCAACCTCCCTGGAATTCCCTGGTTAATGTTTTACCTACAGCACACCCAGACCCAGGGCCCACCCCAAACCGTGGGCTATAGCAGACCAATTTGGCCCGAAAAAGCCCCGTTCGTACGTTTCGCTCGTTTGTCCACCCAAATAGCCTCAAAAATTTAAAAGAACCATGCTGGGATGATCCCTAACCTCCATGGAACGCTCCGGTCATTTTTCGGCCTACAGCTCGCACGGACACCTGGACAACCCCCGAAATCGTGGGTTATAGCACACCGATTTCACCCGTAAATTCCCTATATGTGCTATTTCGTCCGTTTTTCCTCCAAAACGGCCACAAAATTTTAAACAAAATATCCTGGATGATCCCCAACCCCAGGGCCCACCCTCAAAACCGTGGGCTATAGCATGCTGATTTGGCCCAAAAATGCCTCGTTCATGACGTTTCGCCCATTTGTCCACCTAAATCCCTCGATCCCGTGATTCGACCACGGTCGCTTGGTGAAGCATATCGATTAATTTGACATTACAAATGTATAAACCAACACAAAACAAATCAATCAAACAAACAAAACAAAACAAGTCCAAACAAATAGCGTTCAGTCCAACTATACAGTCCCAAAATTAGAAAAATCCAAAAATATAAACCTACTCTATTCTAGGCTAATCCTAAACTACGCTCCACTGCTATCTCCACCCGATGTTCCAGGCCTTGATGGTGCGCCGTCATTAAGTACATGATACTTCGGGGCATTCCCCGGATAAATCAATACAAATCCCTCGGGGCATTCCCCGGTCAAATGAGTACAATTTTAATTTTTGTGCGATAAAATAAATCCACTCAACACATATCTCAAACATTCTACCAACTTCACAATCCCTAAGTTTGCCTACCCCCTACCGTTTGCCTAACGATTCACGAACTAAAACATGAGACTATAGAACTTTAACAAAGTCGACATTTATTTCAAAATCAGGCAATCATCACTGAACCAACATAAACCAATATTCACTTTTAACAACTTTCTATCTTTTCCCCAAAAATCCAACTTAACCCCAAATCAACTACGTGATTAATAGACTTCACACCAGAATTAAACAATTAAATAACGACGAGTAAAAATCGCCTCAACCAAAAAAAAACCAAAAATCACACCATTCAAAAATATTCATGAAAAAGAGAGATATAGATTAGGACCTCAATCGTTGATTTTATTCCAAACAATCAGTGATGGATCGAAATTCTCGGAGCAACGGAACCTCAACCCAAGTGGAACCTCAACGTCAAACCCACAACTTGAATAAAAAATCACAAAAGCAGAGAGAAATATGGACTGAAATCCGATGAACCAAATAGACCCGAACTGAAAATCGCAGAATAAAAAAAACTAGATCGGATTGGACGGAATCTGAGATGAACCAAAGTTGGGTTAACTGTCTCTCTATAGTCAGAGCTCCGACTGACTCGACAGTCAACAAAGTGGGGTCTCTCGACTAGGTTTCACCGGAAAAATCAAAAAAAAACAGAGAAAATTTTAGGATTTTGAAGCTGGTTTCGATCGTTGATGGAGCTCCGGCGAGATCTGGTCGTTGGAACAGTGATACATGGCAATTTGCTTCCCTCCCAACTCTTCGTTCGCTACTTTGTTCCTCTCTCTCTATTCGATATGTGGGTAACCAACTCCGACCAAGAACTCACCGAAAGGAGCTTAGCTCAACCGAACATCGCCAGAATCATTTGAAAATGATCAGAAATAGCCAGCTCCGGCGATCGACGCCCAAAACAACTGAAATAATCAGTTCCTGCGATGGGTTCGCCGGAAAACTCAGAACTCCTATCTCCCCTTCTCGATTTACTATCTCTCTCCCTTTTTTACTCTCCCTCACTCTTCGCTACTCCCTTTTTCTATGTGTGTGCGTGCGAATTAGTGTATAAGTTAGAGCTGAGAGTTCCTTTTGTGTTTCTCCTTCATAGAAAAATGACCAGCTATGCGTATGTATGTTGGTGTGAATTCGCGAAAAAAAAATGAAGAATGTGTGTAGTGTGTATGAACTGTGTGTGATATGTGTTAAGCCATGGAGAAAAATTGAAGTTTTATTTTTTCTCCTCTACTGTGAGAGAATGATTTTTGTATGTCCTTTTTCCTATGTGGTCACGAAATTGGAAGAAAAATCCCCCAAAGAAATCCGATGGTGAGTGGGGGTATCGGTGAGGTAGCGTAGTGAGGTGTCTTATTTTGATTGGATAGGTTGTTAAAATAAAAATAAAATTTGTTAGGAATTATTATTTTTGTCATTTTATGGAGCAATAATTACATGGGGTAGGGCACATGGTAAGATGAGGGTAGAAAAATGGATAGACTGAGTCTTCGGGAGAGACAAAATTAGGTGTCTACATCATGCCCCCTTTGAATGTAAACACGCAGTGTTTCCAGAAAAAGAAGTAGACAACGAGACAAAATTTTGACCCGACCATTATTCAAGAAAGAAACAGAAGGAAGAAGAGCAACCAAGCCTTGACTTAGGACAACCTACCTACACAAGTTATGGAGGAATCAAGTGACAGGTATTTCAAAGGATTTGAAAAAGAAGGACTATACCGAGTTGGAGAGTCGAGTGAGGTTCCATCGAGGTTCTGACCCGCGGCTCTGTCATTACATCAAAAATAAAAATGACAAGTTAAAACATAAATAAAATTATAAAATCCTATCTATGCAGCTTCTTTTGGACTCTTGACTTGAGTTTCATCACCCTATTCTTCAGGCGGGCTCCTGACTTGCAATTTCATCACTTGTTGCTTGATTTTCAATGGCTTCACCTTGTTGCTTAACTTTTCATTTATTCGCCTTATGCTTCGGGCGGGCTCTTGACTTGGCATTTCATCACCCTGTTCTTCAGGCAGGCTCCTGACTTGGGATTTCATTACCCTGTTCTTCAGGCGGGCTCCTGACTTGCAATTTTTCAATCTGTTAACTTTCAACTTTTCACCTTGTTGCTTTATTTTCAACTTCTTCACCTGGACTTGACTTTCCATTTATTCACCCTGTTCTTCAGGCGGTCTCCTAAAATCACATCAAAACTACAAAAAGAAAATTATGCCAAACAAAGATTATTAGATAGAGAAATTCCGTTTGCCAGAAAACTAAAGTTCCAAAAACAGAAATTAAATTTTTTGCCCCAGTTTATTATCAGAAGACTTCTGGGAAAGTCACATCATACCTACTTGCATGTTGAAATGATGAATCAAGACTCTGACCAAGAAATGCATCTCTTGAGAGTAAAATTGAATAACTAAGACTAGGAAGTGCGTTTGCTAAGAATTAAAGTGAGAGTTTCTAACTAGAAAGTGCGTCTTCTAGAGATACAAGTTTAAGTTAAAAAGTGTGCCACCTGACAAATGAAAACTAGCAAGGAAGTGCGTCTCCTTAGGGTTATGTGCGATAACTCAAATAGAAAGTGCATTTTCTATGAATCAATACTTAAGTTAGGAAGTAGATCACCCAAAAAGCAAAATTTGAATTACCCAATCAAGGAAGTGCATCTCCTTATCAATGTTGCTTGAATTATTAAAACAAGGAAGTGCATCTCCTTACCAATACCGCTTGAATTACCAAAACAAGAAGTACGTCCCCTTACCAATGCCGCTTGAATTACTCAAATAAGAAAGTACATCTCCTCACAAATGTCTCTTGAATTACTCAAAAAAGGAAGTACGTCTCCTTACAAATGTTTCTTGAATTGCCCAAACCAGGAAGTGCGTCTCCTTATAAATGTTGCTTGAATTACCCAAACAAGGAAGTGCGTCTCCTTATCAAATACCGCTTGAATTACCCAAACAATGAAATGCGTCTCCTTACAAATACCGCTTGAATTACCCAAACAAGAAAGTGTGTCTCCTTACAAATACCGCTTGAATTACCAAACTAGAAAGTGCATCTCCATACCAATGTCTCTTGAATTACTCAAACAAAGAAGTGCGTCTCCTTACAAATATTTCTTGAATTAACCAAAAAAGAAAGTGCGTCTCCTTATAAATGTTGCTCGAATTGCCCAAACAGGAACTGCATCTCCTTACAAATGTTGCTTGAATTTTCCAAACAAGGAAGTGCGTCTCCTTACAAATGTTGCTTGAATTACCCAAACAGGGAAGTGTGTCTCCTTACAAATACCGCTTAAATTACCAAACAAAGAAGTGTATTTCCTCACAAATATTGCTGGAATTACCCAAATAAGGAAGTGCGTCTCTATGGCTTTGAATATCAAATATGTGCAGCAATATTGCCTGTTGCATTTGAAAAAGTGAGAATGTTACGGCCTTTGATATTTAGGCTTTGAAATCCTTGATTCGAAGGTAGCATGTGTTCCTGTTTCATACAAAGAAGACTTGTTAGTTTAAAAACATGGTGGTTGATTTGTGGCTTAGCTTTCACGGCAATCGCTTTTGCCCCCGTCACATTTAACCTTGCTTCCAATCATTAACATAGGTTGTTGACTTGCTGCATCATTGACCCAAACTCAGATTATTAAGAGTGACTCTGAAACAAACACAGTATCTCTGTTTTGCCATGCTCCTCAAATAAACCCTTTGAACCTTGGTATTTTCATGAATTCCCAGACTTGTTTGTTGACAAAATTTGTATGCCTTATTTCGGCTAACAATCATGTCTCTTTTATGTGCTGACTTTTGTCTTGCTTTGTGCAATTGGAGAAGCTGGTAGCAATTTTGAAATATTTACTCACTTATTTTGACAAGGACTTACTCAAAGACAAGAAAAAAAATGATAGTGATTTTTATTTGGACAACTGACCCAAGAAAAATAAAAATAAAAATATAAAAAAGAAAGAAAGATAATGAATGTCCCCATTTGAAACAAAGAAACGAAAAATTTTTCTAAAAATGATTGTCAACTCTAATGATTATGCCATGCATTTTGGATTAATCTGCCTGATCTTTCCATCCACACCTTTCATCAGTTGTTGTTGGGTTGATGGCCTTGAAACTGAGTTGCTTCCTTGGGCCAATTACATTCGGAGACCTCATTCGGCGAGTGGCACCTTGAAGGGTTTTCGCCAACAAACCTCTCTTATTTTTCTCTCAGCTCACCATCGTCTCATGATGCCCGTAAGGGTTTTCACCGAGAAGACTCTCTCATTTTTATTTCTCTCAACTTACCATCGCCTTACAGTGCCCGTGAGGGTTTTCACCAATAAGACTCTCTCATTTTTATTTCTCTCTTGATTCCTTGTGCTGAGGAAGACAGGTAGTTCCCCAATACATCATCATATCCCTTGCATGCTTTGCCTTGACATCCCCAAAGATTGATCTGAAGGTCTTTCTTTGGTTGTAACTTGACTTTTGGATAGGGTTATAAAAAAAAGAATGACATGAGGCCCAAACGACACTTGAAGTGGGTTAGGACTTACAACTTTTGGCATCGACTCAAACAATAAGGATTAAATCATGTCCCAGTTTCTTTTGACTGGGTAATTCTAAATTATTTATTTGGTTGGACCGAGCCCTTAGTAGGGCAGCCTACTTATCTCACCCCCGAGAGAGGAGAATCAGGTCATGCATAATTCTAGCAGCTTGTTCTTTTGCTTTGATCTGATATTTCTTTTTTTTCTTTTATTCGCTCTTTTCACTTTGCGATTCTTTTTTCTAACTCTATTTTTCTTGACACTCTTTTTTTTGAAAATATTTTTGTCTCTTTTTTGTAATTTTTGACTTTACGTTTTTACTCGACACTATTCTTTGAACTTTGTTTACTCTATCTTGATTCCAAAAGAGGGGTATGAAAGAAAATAACACTAACGATCAAATGGGGTAAACAAAGGATGACACAATGTTTGGATAGCAGAATGAAATGTCTTCATCATATCAATACTTGAGAATGCAAGTACATAATATACAATTGGAAGTGAGAGATGAATATCATTTCTAACATCTTTTTAAGCAGATTGAGTCTGTGCGTCACTACTTCTTCTGCAAACTCCACCTTTGTTGTACATTCCTCATATCAAATGACTCATGCTTTCGTGGAGCTGCTTATCTTCTTGTTTCTCTTAATATAGGGATCACACGTCCACTATTTGACCTAATTGGGACTTGTCTTTCGATCGATGACCAAGTTGTTCTTGTGATTACCAAAATAATTGTCTTAACTTATCACCAAATGTCTCAGCACTCTATCTATTTTCTCATATGCTCTCTTTTTCTAACTTTAACCCTCTGATTCAATGTTCATGCTTAAACTGGATTTTAAGATCTGGCTGAAAATTTCACTAGCATGTCATATCACTAGAGTCAACACAAAATGTATTATGTAAAGAAAACAAACAAACAACATATATTTAAAACACAAAGGAAAATGAGACACTTTATTTAGTCGAAACAAAAGATAGAAGGGTTTGAACATAAACAACAAAAGGACAAAACAAGACAGATCCCGAACTACAACCCTGAAATAATTCGGAGAATAGAAAATAAAATAAAATAAGCTACCAAACCCCTTCCTAGTAAGGAGAGGGGTGACTTCTCAATTGCTCAGCCTGACAACTTAGCCACTGGTTTCCATATCAGCATGACTAGAGCTTCCCTCACTGTCAATGTTCTGCACCATGATTGATTTATCTTGAATCATCTTTTCAATTTCTTTTTTCAAAGCACGACAATCTTCAATACTGTGACCCTGAACATCGAAATGATATGTATATCATACATTAGGATCAAAACTTCTTAAATATGGGTCAGGAGTATATCCAAGGAGAGGAGTGATCATGCCTGCTGTACCAATCTCTGGAATAAACTTGCATACGACTCACCAATGGGTGTGAAGCTATCCCTCGACTTCTGTCTCATTTCATTATTTGGCTTAAATTAAAAACCAGGCCTAGAAGGTCTTCGGTATGTATGTGGAGTTGGAGGATGACTCGGCAGAGTTGGCGCACGCCAGTGTGGGTAAGATGGAGGTTGAACATAAAGTTTTGCATTATACACTTGATATGGAGGTGGGGGAATGGTATATAATGGATTTTGGTAAAGATTCTGTGGAGCTTGGGCATAAACTTGGGTTTGAGCCCATGGGTAACGATGGTGTGGTCCTCTTGCCCATGCGTGTTGTCCAACTGCAATGGCAGATGCATCTTCCTCATTCTTCTTTCCTCCCACACTTCCCGAACCTTTTTAAATTGCTTGAGTAGTCGCTTTTAATGTTGCAAAACTCACAATGCGACGAGTCTTAATTCCATCCTCTATCATCTCCCCCATTTTGAGGACCTCAATAAATGGCTTGCCTAATGCAGGTAACAAGTATTGATAATATGTTTCATCTTGCACTTGAATAAACGCCTCCACTATATTACTTTCTTTCATTGGCAGTTTCACCCTAGCAGCTTGTTCACGCCATCTAATCGCATATTCTCTGAAAGTTTCAGTACACTTTTTCTTTATATTAGTTAAGGATTTCTCGTCAGGAATCAACTCCATATTGTATTGAAATTATTGCACGAATTCATTAACCAGGTAATCCCAGCTATTCCACTTGCCGATGTCTTGGTCAACAAACCATTCTGAAGCTAAACCTGAAAGACTCTCACCAAAATATGCCATGAGTAATTCTTTCTTCCCTCCAGCGCCCCTTAGCTGGTTGCAATAGCATCTCAAATGTGCTACAGGATCGCCATGTCCATCATACTTCTCAAACTTCGACATTTTAAAACCAAGAGGAAGATGTACACCTGGGAACATGCACAGATCTTTATATGAGACACTTTTGTACCCCCCCCCCCCCAAGTCCTTGCAAGTTTTCATAGTCAGTTCCAAACTTCTCAATTTTCTGGCTATTTCCTCTTGTTCTTCGGTCATAACAGGCTTCTCAGTGTTAGGAGGAAATTTAGGCGGTTGAGGGCAATTGGAAGGACCAGTCGACTTAAATGTGGGCTTGAAAGTGTAATGTTGATCACTAAAAATATTCAATACAGGGTCGCTTGTAGAGTGAGGCATCACAACCGTTGGATTGACATTAAAAGTAGGAGCTCCAGACGGGAGTGGGGCTGCAAAAGCATGAATAGCAGGCGGAGCCGAGCATGTGGTAATTTTGTATTGAGGAGTGAGGAAATGAATATTGAAAGTGTTTGGATACTGTTGCCCCGGAGTAGGTCCTGATGCATGTTGTGGCATGTCGACCAAAATAGGAAATTGTGCATGTGACACTGGAGGCAAACTAGAAAGATATTCCAGATTATCTACGGGAAATGGAGGAGGCGTCAACCCATTAGCCCAAGCTCGATGCATTTCTATCATTTGTTGCCTCAATTTCCGAATCTCTTCATTAGCTCCTACATTATCATTCTCCAAACTCCCCATCTGATTAGAGACAACAAACTCGGTATCCTTGTTGGCCATAACATTCTCTGTGACTTGGAGCAATATGGAGGAACAGCCAAAATGCCACAAATCAACCACCTTAAACTAACTGGACAAGAGATAGCAAACGCGTTAGAGTTCAACGATTTTTCAAAACCTCTTCTTCTTCTTTTTTCTTGAAAAAAATCACCGAACCCTAGAAGGGTGCCTACGTATCTCACCCCCGAAAGGGGAGAATCAGGTGTGCGTAGTTCATGAAGTTTTGCCAAAATGGCCAATGAAACTCTTTTTTCTTTCTTGAAACGTGTCAAAAGAATTGACGAAAATCTTTTTTTTTTTTAGGTTTAAATCTCTATACAAAATGAAACCTGTGATTACCAAAGAAAAATCTTTTTGGGTTTTCGATTTTTAAATTTCATGTGAAAATAAAACTTGAACCTATTAAAGAAAAATCTTTTTGTAGTTTTCTTTTAAAGACGTATATGAAACGCCTACTCTAAATGGAGAGTGAAGAAATATTTTTGGATTCTTCAAATAAGATCCCCGAACCAACAATAGGCTGCCTACGTATCTCACTCCCGAAAGAGGAGAATCAGGGGTGCATAGTTCGTCCAGATTGGACAATTAATGATTAAATAACAGGCTAGACCCTAACTTAAGAGATACGACCAAAGACAGACGATGAACCGTGTTAGTAAAATCTTTTGAGTTTTCATTCTGATACTTCACAGAAAAATGGCATCAACAACTATGAAAGAAAATCTTTTTGGTATTTTCGTTATACGAAATGTAAAAAATTTCTAACATCTTTTTTTTTTTTTTTGCATTTTTCTTTTATAAGCACATCCTATGAATGAAAAAGAAAAATCTTTTTTTGAAAAATTCGAATTATGAATGCATACTAAATAAAACAAAAGGAAAATCTTTTTGATGTTTTTGTTTTTTTTTTGAGTAAAATGAGTGCAAAAAGTAAAAAAAAAAATCTTTTTTTTAAATTTTTGAATTGTGAAAAAACAAATGTCATAAAGAACCTAAAACTACGGAACTCTTTTTTGATTCACCTTTTCTCCTTTTTTTTCACTTTACTTCTAACACAAGTTTTTCCCGAATCAGTCTGTCAAATAACCACGTTACCCTTAGAAATGCAATATTTAGCACATAGGGATGTTTTAGAGGTGAGTCTCTCACAAAGGACCAAGTGGGCCCCGCGAAGTCTCAATATGATGCATATAAGCATGACCTAAAGGCTGACCTACGTTGGGGTTCACTAACAAGGCTATTCGGGGGAGCGTATGGTCGATAGTGGCTGCTTTGCTTTCCACCTACTCCATAACACCGACGGCTCCCCCCCTAAAATAAGGGTGACTCAACTAGATGTCGTGTACAACACGTGTACTACGGACTTTTTGCAGAAAGAAGGCCTGAGGGTAAACACATGATGCCAAATATAAAAGCGGTAGCACATAGGATAAATACTGTAAACAAAGAGCACGAAATCGTACAAAAGTGATAACAATAACAAAAACGAAATAGCACTGTCGGACCTTGGACCTACCCCCAAAACTGCTGGGTATAGCATGCTGATTTGGCTCGAAAATGCCGCTTTTGCATCGTTTCGCCCGTTTATCCACCCAAATGGCCACATAAATTTAAACAGACCACACTGGGATGATCCCCAACCTCCCTGGCACGCCCTGATCAATTTTTTACCCACAGCACGACCGGACCTCGAGCCCACCCCCAAAATCATGGGCTATAGCATTTCAAAATGGCCCGAAAAAGCCCAGTTTGCACTATTTTTCCCGTTTGTCCACCCAAATGACCACAAAAATTTAAACAGACAATACTGGGATGATCCCTAACCTCCCTGTCATACCTCGGTTGATATTGGGCCAACAGCACGCACTAACCCCGAGCCCCACCCCAAATCTGTGGGCTATAACACACCGATTTGGACCAAAAATGCCCCATTATGCCATTTCACCTGTTTGTCCCCCAAATTGGACACAAAACTTTAAACGGACCACACTGGGCGATCCCCAATGTACCCCATTCATATTGTTTCACTATTTTGTCTACCCAAATGGCACAAAAAATTAAACGAACCACACTGGGCGATCCCCAATATCCCTGGCATGCCCTGGTTGATTTTTGGTCAACACCACGCCTGAACCCCGAGCCCAGCCCCAAAACTATGGGCTATAGAACACCGATTTGGCCTGAAAAGGCCACGAAAATTTAAAAGGACCACACTGGGACAATCCCCAACCTCCCTGGAATTCCCTGGTTAATGTTTTACCTACAGCACACCCAGACCCAGGGCCCACCCCAAACCGTGGGCTATAGCACACCAATTTGGCCCGAAAAAGCCCCGTTCGTACGTTTCGCTCGTTTGTCCACCCAAATAGCCTCAAAAATTTAAAAGAACCATGCTGGGATGATCCCTAACCTCCATGGAACGCTCCGGTCATTTTTCGGCCTACAGCTCGCCCGGACACCTGGACAACCCCCGAAATCGTGGGTTATAGCACACCGATTTCACCCGTAAATTCCCTATATGTGCTATTTCGTCCGTTTTTCCTCCAAAACGGCCACAAAATTTTAAACAAAATATCCTGGATGATCCCCAACCCCAGGGCCCACCCTCAAAACCGTGGGCTATAGCATGTTGATTTGGCCCAAAAATGCCTCGTTCATGACATTTCGCCCATTTGTCCACCTAAATAACGACAAAAATTTAAACGGACAATACTGGGATGATCCCCAACCTCCCTGGCATGCCTCGGTCTATTTTTAGCCTACAGAACACCCATACCCTGGGCCCACCCACCAAACCGTGGACTATAGCACGCCGATTTGGCCTGAAAATACCCCATTTGCGCCGTTTCGCCCGTTGTTCCACCCAAATGGTCACGAAAATTTAAATAGACCACACTGGGATAATCCCCAACCTCCCTAGTATACCCCAGTCGATTGTCGGCCCACCCTCAAAATCGAGGTCAATAGAAAGCCGATTTGGCCCAAAATTGCCCCTTTCGCATCGTTTTGCCCGTTTGTCCACCCAAATGGCCACGAAAAATAAAACAGACCACAATGGGATGATCCCAAACCTCCCTGGTATGCCTCAATAGATGTTTAACCCACAGTACACCCGGACCCTAGACACACCCCAGAAACCGTTGGCTATACCACACTGATTTGACCCAAAAATACCCTGTTCACACCGTTTTACCCGTTTGTCTACCCAAATGGACACAAAAATTTAAACCCACCACATTGGGACAATACCCAACCTTCCTGTCATACCTCAGTCAGTTTTTGACCCATGGCATGCCCGAATCCCGAGCTCACCCCAGAAATTGTGGCCTATAGCACACCAATTTAGCTCGAAAAAGCCTCATGCGTGCCGTTTTTCCCGTTTGTCCATCAAATTGGCCACGAAAATTTAATCGGACCAGACTGAGATGATCCCCAAACTCCCTGGCATACCCCGGTTGATTTTCAGCCCACAGCACGCCCGAACCCCCGGCCAACCCCCAAAATGGTCGGTTATAGCACACCAATTTGGCCCAAAAATGCCCCATTTGCATCGTTTCACACGTTTGTCCACCCAAATGGCCACAAAATTTTAAACAGACCACACTGAGACGATCCCTAACCTCCCTAACTTTCCCTGGTCGATTTTCAGCCTAAAGAACGCCTAGACCCCAGGCACGCCCCTAAAACTATATGCTATACCACATAGATTTAACCCAAAAATGCTCCATTTGCGTTATTTTGCTCGTTTGCCCAACCAAATGGCCACGAAAATTTAAACGGACCACACTTGGATGATTCACAACCTCCCTGACTTGCCCCAGTCCTTTTTTAGCCCACAGCACGCCTAAACCCCAGGCCCCTACCCATTTGTCCACCAAAATATCCATAAAAATTTAAACAGACCACACTAGGATGATCCTCAACCTCCCTGTCATGCCCGGATCAATTTTTGACCCACAGTACGCCTGGACCCTGGGTCCACACCTGAAAACGTGGGCTATAGAACACAGATTTGGCCTGAAAATGCCCCTTTCTTGCCATTTTACATGTTTGTCCACCCAAATAGCCATAGAAATTTAAACGAACCACACCGGGATGAACCCTAACCTTTCTGGTATGCCCTGGTTGATTTTCGGCCTACGGCACACCCGTACCCAGGGCCTACCCATTAAACACAGGGCTATAACACACCAATTTTTCCTGAAAATTTCCCGTTCGCATTGTTTTACCCATTTGTCCACCTAAATAGCCACGAAACTTTAAACGAACCACGCTGGGATGATCCCAACCTCCCTGGCATGCCCCGATTGATTTTTGGCCCATTGCACATCCAAAACCCGAGCCCATCCCCGAAACCATGGGCTATAGCACACCCATTTGGCCCAAAAATGCCGCGTTCGTGCCTTTTCGCCTATTTGTCCACCCACATAGCCACGAAAATTTGAATGAACCACACTGGGATGATCCCCAACCTCTCAAAAATGCCCCAGTCAATTTTTGGCCTACAACATGCTCGAACACTGGGCCCACCATCAAAACCGTGGGCTATAGCACACCGATTTATCCCAAAAATGCCTCGTTCAAGCCGTTTTGCTCGTTTCTCTTCCCAAATGGCGACAAAAATTTAAACGGACCATACGTGGATGATCCCCAACTACCCTGGCATGACTCGATCTATAGCACACCGATTTGGCCCAAAACTGCCTGTTCGTGTTGTTTCACCCGTTTGTCCACCTAAATGCCACAAAAATTTAAACGAGCTACACTGGGATGATCCCCAACCTCCCTAGCATGCCTCGATCAATTTTTTGCCAACAGTATGCTGGGACCCCAGGCCCACCCTTAAAATCGTGGGCTATAGCACATTAATTTGGCCCAAAAATACCCCGTTCATGCTGTTTCGCCCCTTTGTCCTCCCAAATGGCCAAAAAAATTTAAACGGACCATACTGAGATGATTTCTAATCTCCCTAGCATGGCTCAATTGATTTTCGACCAACAGCACACCCGGACCTCGGGTCCACCCCTAAAAACGTGAGCTATAGCACACCGATTTTGCCCAAAAATAGCCCATTCGCATCGTTTAGCTCATTTGACCGACCAAACTGCCCAGAAAACCAAAATGGTCCACACTAGGCCTGTCTTCAGCCAGCTTGGGCAGCCTAGTCAATATTTTGCTAAAATCACACCCAAAACTTGGGCCCACCCAGAAAATCGTGGGCTGTAGGACACCAATTTGGCCCAAAAATGGCTCATTAACGTCTTTCGCCCGTTTGACCAACCAAAATGCCTAGAAAAACTAAATTTCCCATACTAGGCCACTTCTTAGTCTGTCTGGGAAGCCCAATAATTTTAGGCCAAAATCACGTTCGGACCCTGGCCCATCCCAAAAATTATGGATTATAGCACACCGATTTAGCCCAAAAATGGTCCATCTATATCGTTTAACTCGTTTGACCGACCAAACCGCCCAAAAATACAAAGTGGCCCATACTAGGCTGTTCTCCAGCCTACCTGGGGCAGCCTAATAAATTTTTAGCCAAAATTACGCACTTAACCTAGGCCCACCATAAAAACGATGGGTAATAGCACACCGATTTTACTAGAAAATGGCCCGTTCGTGCCCTTTTGCTAGATTCACCAACCAAACCGCCCAGAAAACCAAAATGGGTCATACTAGGCCACTTCTCTACCTGCCTAGGGCAGCTCAAATGATTTTCAGCCAAAATCACACTTGGACGTCGGGCCCACCCTAAAACTCGTGGGCTATAGCTTATCGATCTAGCCCAAAAATGTCCTGTTCGCGCAGTTTCTCCCGTTTGACCAACCAAACCGCCCAGAAACATAAAATAGCCCATACTAGGCTGTTTTTCAGCCATTGGGGAAGCCCAATTGATTTTCGGAAAAAATCACACCCAGACCTTGGGCTAACCCCAAAAATTGTGGGCTATAGCACACCGATTTAGCCTAAAAATGGCCCTTTCATGTCGTTTTGCCCGTTTGACCAACCAAACTTCCAAGAAAACAAAAATGGCTTACTCTTCGCCGCTTCCCAGCCTAGCTGGGGCAGCCCGATTTATTTTTTATAAAATTATGCTAGACCCCAGGCCCACCCCAAAAACCATGGGCTATAGCACACTGATTTTGCTCGAAAATGGCCTAGTCGTATTGTTTCTCCCGTTTCACCAACCAAACCACCCAAAAAAACAAAATGGGCCACACTAGGCCGCTCCTCAGCCTGCCTTGGGCAGCACGGTCAATTATTAACCAAAATAACGCCCGAACCCTATGCTCACCTAAAAAATCGTGAGCTATAGCACACTGATTTGGCATAAAAATGGCCCGTTCGCGTCGTTTTGCCAATTTGACCAACCAAACCACCCAAAAAAACAAAATGGCATATACTAAGCCACTCCCCATCCTACCTGGGGAAACTCGATCAATTTTTTACCTAAATCACACCCAGTCCTCGGGTCCACCCCAAAAATCGTGGGCTATACCACATCGTTTTGGCCTAAAAATAACCTATTCATGCCGTATCGCTCGTTTGACCAAACAAACTGCACAAAAACCCAAAATAGCCCACACTAAGCCGCTCCCCAGCTTACCTGGGGCAGCCCGGTTGATTTTGGCTAAAATCAAGCCCGAACCCTAGGCCTCCCGCAAACCCGTAGGCTATATAGCCCACCGATTTAGCCTAAAAACATTCAGTTTATGTTGTTTTGCATGTTTTACCAACCAAAACGCCCAAAAAACTAAAATGGCCCACACTAGGCCACTCCTCAGTCTACCTGGGGAAGGCCAGTCGAATTTTGGCCAAAATCATGCCCGGACCACCCCCTCGAAAACCGTGGGCTATAGCACATCTATTTGGCCTGAAAATAGTCCGTTTGCACTATTTCGCTCATTTGACCAACAAAACCGCCCAGAAAATCACAATGGCCAACACTAGGCCACTCTCCAGCCTGCCAGGGGTAGCCTGGTCAATTTTTGACAAAAATAACGCTCGAACCCTGGGCCCACCCTAAAAATCGTGGGCTATAGCACACTGGTTTGGCCCAAAAATGGCCCGTTCATGTTGTTTCACCCGTTTAACCAATCAAGCCTCCAGAAAACCAAAATGGCCCATACTAGGCCACTCTATAGCCTGCCCAGGGCAGCCCAATTGATTGTTTACCAAAATCACGCCTGGACCCCGGGTCTACCCCTAAAATCGTGGGTTGTATAGCACACTAATTTGGCTCAAAAATGGCCCATTCATGCCGTTTCGCCCGTTTGACAATCCAAAACGCCTAGAAAACTAAAATGTCTGACATTAGGTAACTCCCCAACCTGTCTGGGGTAGGCCGGTTGATTTTTGACCAAAATCATGCCCGGACCCAGGCCCACCACAAAAACTGAGGGCTATAGCATACTAATTTAGACCTAAAACGGCCCATTTGCGCTGTTTTGTCTGTTAGACAAACAAACCGCCCAGAAAAAACAAAATGGCCTACTCTAGGCCATTTCCCAGCCTGCCTGAGGTAGCCCGATCGATTTTCGACAAATATCATATCTCGACCCCGAGCCTACCATAAAATTTTGTAGGTTATAGCATATTGTTTTGGCCCAAAAATGGACATTTCACACCGTTCCGCCCGTTTGACCAACCAAACTGCCTAGAAAATCAAAATTGCCCACACTAGGTTGCTTTCTATCTTGCCTGGGGCAGACTGATCGATTTCGACCAAAATCACACCTGAACCCCAGGGACACCCCAAAAACCGTGGGCTATAGCATACTGATTTGGCTTGAAAATAACCCATTTGCATTGTTTCGCCCAATTGACCAACTAAACCGCCCAAAGAACCAAAATAGCCCGTACTAGACCGCTTACCAGCCTGCCTAGGGAACCCAATCAATTTTTGGCTAAAATCACATCCGGACCATAATCTCATCCTAAAAATCGTGGGCTATAGCACACCAATTTGGCCTAAAAATGGCCCATTCTCATTTTACCTATTTGACCAACCAAACCTACAAAAAAAAAACAAAATGGCCCATACTAGGTCGCTCCCCAGCCTGCCTGGGGCATCCCGATCGATTCGCGGCCAAAATTATGCGCGGACCTCAGGCCTACCCAGAAAATCGTGGGCTATAGCACACCAAATTAGCCCAAAAATAGCCCGTTCCTATTATTTTGCCCGTTTGACCAACCATAGCACACAAAAAAAACAAAATGGCCCATATTATGCCCCTTTCCAGCCTGTCTGAGGCAGTCCAATCAATTTTTAGCCAAAATCAAGTCGGACCCCGGGCCCACCCCAAAAATCGAAGCACACCGATTTGGCCCAAAAATGGCCTATTTGTGCCGTTTCGCCTATTTGACCAACTAAGCCATCCAGAAAACCAAAATGTCCCACACTAGGCTGCTTCCCAGCCTGCCTGGGGTCGCTCGGGGGATATTCAGCCAAAATCACGCCCAGGCCCTTGGCCCACCCCAAAAATTGTGAGTAATTGCACACCAATTTGGCTCAAAAATGGTCTTTTCACGTCGTTTCACTAATTTGACCAACCAAACCTCCCAGAAAACCAAAATGGCATACACTAGGCTGCTCTCCAGCCTGCCTGGAGCAGTCCGATCTTCAAAAAAAATCACGCTCAAACCCGGGCCTAACTAAAAACATGGGCAATTGCACGATGATTTTACCCAAAACTGGCCCATTCGTGTCGTTTCACCCATTTAAAAAATCAAAGAAAACTAAAATGGCCCACACTAGGTTGGTCCCCAGCCTGCATGGGGAATCCCGATAGATTTTTGGTCGAAATCATGTCCGATCCCCGAGCCCACCCCAAAAAACGTAGGCTATAGCACACCAATTTGGATCAAAAATGGAACGTTCACAACGTTTCACCCGTTTCACCAACCAAACCGCCTAGAAAACCAAAATGGCCCATACTAGGCCGCTCTCTAGCCTGCCTGAGGCAACCCAATCGATTGTAAGCCAAAATTATGCCCGAACCCTAGGTCCACCCCAAAATCGTAGGCTATAGCACGTTGATTTGGCCCGAAAATGTCCCATTCGTGCCGTTTCGCCCGTTTGACAACCAAACCTCTAAGAAAACCAAAATGTCCCACATTAGGCTGTTCAAAGCCTACCTTGGGCAACTCGGTTGATTTTTGGTAAAATCATATTTGGACCTCGGGACCATCCCGAAACCATGGGTAATAGCATACCGATTTGGCCCAAAAATGGCCCGTTTGCGCTATTTTGCCCGTTCGACCAACAAAACCACCAAAAAACAAAGATGGCCCATACTAGGCCACTCTCCAGCCTGCCTAGGGCAGCCCAATCAATTTTTGACTAAAATAACGCCCAAAGCCTGGCCCACCACAAAAACCATTGCCTATAGCAAATCGATTTAGCCCGAAAATAGTCCGTTCATGCCGTTTAACCCGTTTGACCAACCAAACTGCCCAGAAAATAAAAATGGCCCATACTAGGTCGCTCCCCAGCTAGCGTGGGGTAGACCAGTCAATTTTTGGCCAAAATCACGCACGATCCCCTGGCCCACCCCAAAAATCATGGGCTATAGAACACCGATTTGGCATAAAAATGGCCCCTTCACACCTTTCGCCCATTTGACCAACCAAACCGCCCAGAAAACCCAAATGGCCTACACTAGGCCACTCCTCATCTTGCCTGGGGTAGAACGATAGATTTTAGGCTAAATTAATGCCCGAACCCGGCTCACCCTAAAAATCGTGGGCTATAGCATACCGATTTAGTGCAAAAATGGCTTGTTTGCGCAGTTTCACCCCTTTGACCAACCAAATCTCCCAGAAAACCAAAATGGCCCATACTAAGCCACTTTTCAGCCAAAAATACGCCCGAACCTCAGGCCCACCCCAAAAACTGCGGGTAATAGCACACAGATTTGGCCCAAAAATTGCCCGTTTGCCATACCAAACTACCCAGAAAACCAAAATGTCCCATACTAGGCCCCTCTCGATCCTACCTGGGGCAGCTCGATATATTTTCATACTAAATAACTCTCGAACCCCGAGCCCATCCCAAAAATCATAGGCCATAGCACACAGATTTGGCTAAAATTACACTCGAACCCCGGGATCACCCCAAAAATCATGGGCTATAACACACCGATGTGGCCCGAAAAAGGCCCCTTCGTACCGTTTCGCCAGTTTGACCAACCAAACTGTCCAGAAAACCAAAATGGCCCACTCTAGGCCACTCCCCAGCCTGTCTGGGGCCGCCTGATTGATTTTCATCCAAAATCACACCTGAACCCTGGGATAACCCTAAAAACAATGGGCTATAGCACACCAATTTAGCCCAAAAATGGCCTGTTCGCACCGTTTCGCCCGTTTGGCCAACTAAATCGCCCAGAAAATAAAAATAGCCGACACTAGGTCGCTCCCCAACCTACCTGCGGTAGCCAAACAATTTTCAGCCAAAATCATGCCCAAATCTCAGGCCCACCACAAAAACCATGGGCTATAGCACACTGATTTGGCTCAAAATGGCCCGTTCATGCCGTTTCATCCATTTTACTAACCAAACCACCGAGAAAACCAAACAAAGTCCACACTAGGCTGCTCTTCAGCCTGCCAGGGGTAGCTCGATCGATTTTTAGCCAAAATAATGCCTGGACCCTCGGCCCACCATAAAAACTGTGGGCTATAGCACACCGATTTAGCCCGAAAATGGCCCATTTGCATCGTTTCGCCTGTTTAACCAACTAAACCTCCCAGAAAACCAAAATGGTCCATACTACGCCACTCCCAGCCTGTCTGGGGTAGCTCGGTCAATTTTAGCCCAAAATTGAGCTTGGACCTGGGGCCCACCCAAAAAAATCGTGCAATCGCACACCTATTTGGCCCAAAAATGGCCTGTTCATGGTGTTTAGCCTGTTTGACCAATAAACCACCCAGAAAACCAAAATAGCCCACACTAGGCAACTTCCCAGTCTGCCTGGGGAAGCCAAATCGATTTTTGGCCAAAATTATGTCCGAAACCTGAGCCCACCCCAAAAATCATAGGCTATAGCACACTGATTTAGACTGAAAATGGCCCGTTTGTGATATTTTACCCGGTTGACCAACCAAACCATCCAGAAAACCAAAATAGCTCATACTATATCGCTCTACAAGGCAGCCCGATCAAATTTCGACCAAAATCACACTCGGACCCTGAGTCCACCCTGAAAACCGTGAGCTAAAGCCTATCGATTTGGCTCGATAATGGCCCGTTCACGCCGTTTCACCCGTATGACAAACCAAACCAACTAGAAAACCAAAATGACCCACACTTGGCTGCACTTCAGCCTGCCTGGGTCAGCCCAATCTATTTTTTACCAAAATCATGCCCGGACCCCCGGCCCACTCCAAAAACTGTGGCTATAACAAATCGATTTGGCTCGAAAATAGCCCGTTCTTGCTGATTCGCCCGTTTGACCAATCAAATTGTCCAGAAAACCTTAATGGCTTATACTAGGCCACTCTCCAGCCTGCCTGGGTAGCCCGATTAATTTTCGACCAAAATTACGCCTGGACCTCGAGTCCACCCCAAAATTCGTGGGCTATAGCACAGCAATTTATCCCAAAAATGTCCCACTCTCATTGTTTTGGTCGTTTGACCAACCAAACCTCATGGAAAATCAAAGTGGCCCATACTAGATCGCTTTCCAGCCAACAAATGGCAATTCGTCCTAATTTCGACGAAAATCACTCGCGGACCTCGAGCCCACCCCAAAAACTGTGGGATATAACACACCGATTTAGCTCAAAAATGGCCCATTCACAACGTCCCATAAAACTAAAATGGCCAACACTAGGACGCTCCCTAGCCTTCTTGGGGCAGCCCGGTTGATTTACGAAAAAAATTACACCCGAACCCCAAGTCCACCAAAAAAACTGTAGGCTATAGCATATCTTTTTGGCCCGAAAATAAACTGTTCACATCGTTTCTCCCGTTTGACTAACCAAACTGCCTAAAATACCAAAATGGCCCACACTAGGCCGCTCCCCATCCGACCTGCGTAGACCGATCGATTTTTGACCAAAATAATGCCCAAACCTTGAGTCCACCTCAAAAATCATAAGAAATAGCACAATGATTTGGCCTGAAAATGGCCCGTTCATGCCGTTTCGTTCGTTTGACCAACCAAACCACCTAGAAAGCCAAAATGACCTATACTAGGCTGCTCACCAGCCTGCCTGGGGCTCCCCAAAATATTTTTAGCAAAAATCACGCCTGGACCCCGGACACACCCCAAAAAGTGAGTTATAGCAAACTGATTTTGCTCGAAAATGGCCTGTTCGCACCTTTGGCTGATTAAACCAACCAAACCACCCAGAAAACCAAAATAGACCACACTAGGTTGTTGCCCAACCTGACTAGGGTAGCCTAATCGATTTTCGACCAAAATCAGCCAGGACCCCGAGTCCACTCAAAAACCATGGGCTATAGCACACCAATTTGGCCCAAGAATGGCCTATTCACACTTTTTTGCCCGTTAGAGCAACCAAACCGCTCAAAAAAAATGGCCCATACTAAGCCACTCCCCAGCCTGTCTAGGGTAGCCCGATTAATTTTTGACAAAAATAACACCAGAACCCCGGGATCACCCCAAAAATCGTGGGTAATAGCACATCGATTTAGCTCGAAAATAGCCAATTCTCGTCGTTTCATCGGTTTGACCAACCAAACCACCCAGAAAACTAAATTGGAGCATACTAGGCCGCTCTCATCCTGCTTGGGGCAACCTGATCGATTTTCGACCAAAATCACACCCGGACCTCGAGCCCACCCTAAAAACCATTTTCTATAGCACACCAATTTGGCACAAAAATGGCCCGTTTGTGCTGTTTTGCCCGTTTGACCAACCAAACCGGCTAAAAAAATAAAATGGCCCATACTAGGATGCTCCCCAGCCTGCCTGGGGGTAGCACGGTTAATTTTTGGCAAAAATCACGCTCGGACTCCGGGCCCACCTCAAAAACTGTGGGTTATAGCACACCAATTTGGCCTAAAAATAGCTCGTTCGCGCCGTTTTGCCCGTTTGACCAATCAAACCACCCAGAAAACAAAAATGACCCACACTAGGCCTCTTCCAGCCTGTCGGGGAAGCACGGTCAATTTTTAGCCAAAATCACACTCGGACGTTGGGCCCAGTCTAAAAATCATGGGCTATAACACAACGATTTAGTCCGAAAATGGCTCGTTCACGCCTTTTGCCGGTTTGACCAACCAAATCGCCCAGAAAACCAAAATGTCTCACACTAGGCCACTCTCTAGCCTGCCTGCTGCAGCCTAATTAATCTTTGACAAAAATCACGCCCGGAGCTCAGTCCTACCGCCAAAACCATGGGCTATAGCACACGGATTTGGCTGAAAAATGGCTCGTTCGCGTCGTTTTACCCATTTGACCAACCAAATCTCCCAGAAAACTCAAATGGCCCACACTAGGCTGCTCCCCAGCCTATCTGGGGCAGCCCAATTGATTTTCAACCAAAATCACACCCGGACCCCAGGCCCACCCCAGAAACCGTGGGTTATAGAACACCTATTTAGCTCAAAAATGTCTCGTTCATGCCATTTTCCTGTTTGACCAACCAAACCACCCAAAAAAATAAAATGGCCCACACTAGGCTGCTACCCAGCCTGCCTGGGGCAGCACTATCAATTTTTGACCAAAATTATTCTCGAACTTCAAGCCCACCCCAAATATTGTGTTCTATAGCACACCAATTTGACCTGAACATGGCCCATTTGCATTATTTCGTCCATTTGACCAACCAAACCACCCAGAAAACCAAAATAGCCCACGCTAAGCCATTTCTCAGCCTGCCTGGGGCAGTCCAAAAATTTTTGGCCAAAATCATGACTAGACCCCAGGCCCACCTAAAAAACTGTAGGCTATAGCATACCTATTTGGACCGAAAATGGCCGGTTCACGCCTTTTGCCTGTTTGATTAATCAAACTACCCAGAAAACTAAAATGGCCCACACTAGGCCACTCCCCAGCCTGCCTAGGGCAGCCTGATCAATTTTAGGCCAAAATCACGCCCAGACCCTGGTCCCACCCCAAAGATCGTGGGATATAGCAAACCAATTTGTCCCAAAAATGACCCATTCGTGTCGTTTTACCCATTTGACCAACCAAACTGCCTAGTAAATCAAAATGGCCCACACTAAGCCGCTCCCCGGCCTGCCTAGGGCAGCCTGATCAATTTTCGACAAAAATCACGCCTGGTCCCTGGGTCCACCCCAAAAATCGTTGGCTATAGCACACCGATTTAGCCCCAAAATACCTTATTCGCATCATTTTTCCCGTTTGACCAACCAAAACGCCCAGAAAACTAAAATGGCTCAAACTAGGCCATTCCCCAGCCTGTCTGGGGCAGCTCGATCAATTTTTGACCAAAATTACACCCAGACCCTAGGCTCACCTCGAAAATCATGGGCTATAGCATACCTATTTGGACTGAAAATAGCCTGTTCGCATTGTTTTGCCCGTTTGACCAACTAAACCGCGCAGAAAACCAAAATAGCCTGCACGCTCCCCAGCCTGCCTGGGCCAGACCGGTATATTTTTGGCCAAAATACACCCGAAACCCAGAAAATGGCCCGTTCGTGTCGATTTCTTCGTTTGACCAACCAAACCGCCCAGAAAACCAAAATGGCCCACACTAGGCCGCTCTCTAGCCTGCCTGGGGTATCCCGATCAATATTTGGCCAAAATTACTCCTGGGCCCACCCCAAAAATTGTGGTCTATAGAACATCTATTTGGCCCAAAAATGGCCCGCTCGCGCCATTTTGCCCGTTTGACCAACTAAATCACCCAGAAAACCAAAATGGCCCACACTAAGACGCTCCCTAGCCTGCCTGGGGCAATCCGGTCAATTTTTATCTAAAATCACTTTCGAACCCTCGGCCCACCCCAAAAATCGTGGGTTATAGCTCATCGATTTAGCCCTAAAATAGCCCGTTTACGCCGTTTCGCCCGTTTGACCAACCAAACCTCCCAGAAAATCAAAATGGCTCACACTAGAGCGCTCCCCGGCCTGCTTGGGGCAGACCGATTAATTTTCTGCCAAAATCACGCCCGGACCCCGGGCGTACCCCAAAAACTGTGGGCTATAGCACACCAATTTGTCCCGAAAAAGACCCGTTCCCGCTGTTTCACCTGTTTGACCAACTAAACCTCCCAGAAAATCAAAATGGCCCACGCTAGGCTGCTCCCTATCCTGCCTGGCGCAACCCGGTTGATTTTTGGCCAAAATCACCTCGGACCCCGGGCCCACCCAAAAATCGTGGGCTATAGTACACCAATTTGACCCTAAAATAGCTGAGTCATGTGTCGTTTCATTCGTTTGACCTTTCAACAGCCTTACCGACCCTAATGGCCTACCGTTGGTCGATTCACAACCCGCTTGAAAGCCCCCAATTGATTTTTGGCTCAAAACACGCTTGGGCCTTAGGCACACCCAAAAAGCTATGCACACCGATTTGACCCGAAAATGGCTCATTCTTACCTTTCGCCATTTTGGTTAGACTCGCCAAATCAATAATGAATATAGCTCCACGACGTAAGGTAACAAAATCCTCAATCGGAACTCCTCACATTTATAGTAGAAAATAAATCGAACACCATGCATGTAGTCCAGTGACGGACCTAGGATTTAAGGATTGTGGGTGCTTGAAAAAATAAAAAGCTAAAAAAAAATGAAAAACCACCTCAACAAGGTTCGAAGCCGGGATGTCTCTTTAGTGGAGAAGCTTAAGATCAACATAAATATCAGTGCACCCAACTAACTTTTGTTTTAGTGGGTGCATTTATATGTTTTATACCTATTTTTATATATTTTATATGTAATTATACCAATTCCGCGTCGAGTTTACTGGGTGCCGGAGCACCCCAAAAATACATGTAAGTCCGCCCTTGATGTAGTGTGTACTTCCTTCATTCTATTTTAGTTGGCCACTTTTTTATTTTACACGATATATGGATTGACTTTTGTATTCTAGCTATTCCAGTGAACATATATCTATTTATTTATAGCCTTCCAACACAAACATCGAGTAACTTTATCCACTAATATTTAAATCGAGAGACCCAAAAGAACCTCATAAAAATTTGAAAAAAATAGTCAAGTCGCCACCAAAAGAAAAGTCAATGAAAAAATCACAATGAAATTCACTCTTGTGGTGACATAAGCAGAGTCAAAATTTAAGATAAGGAATATGTATCCTCTATTTGAAGGAATTTGCATTTTGGTGCCATTTGGCAATGGAAGTTGCATGTGCACTTAATAATTAAATGATCTTTTAATAATAATGTTAAAATAATTAAAGAACCAAATGCCTAGACCAAATAAGTTGCTCCATATAATAAAAAGAGGGAGTTACCCTACTTCATATTTGGACGGTCTTCAATTCTTAATTGTTCAAAATGAAAATATTATTGAAAATTGATAAGAAAATAAGATTCTAGAATTTAGAGTTGAGGATATGTCAGAAACACAGTTAAGCAGTTGATTCAGTTGAGTGGATTGCAATAAGAATGGGGGGTCATTATGTTAATAAAAGTTAAAAGACTTTATAAGTTCAGAAACTTGAGAATAGAATAAAAAATTAGGAGAAATTAACTGTCTCCCAAAAAGAGATATCACTGTGTGGAAAAAATAATTATCTCGCTTGAAAATATATCTGGGTGGGATTACTTATATGATAAAGATACTCGATACTGTAATTGTCATTAAACAATACGCATAATATACACGTATGATCTACCCTACTCTGACCTTACTGTGTGGGATGCGTTATTGACAAGAAAGTTTAGGTGTGTAATTGACAATTTTACCATAGTTTGAAATATTTTTCTGTCTCATTTTTTAGTTATATTCTATTATATATAGATGCATAAAGGAGACAAGTACCATACTTTCAAAGAACAGATGGAACTCATTAATTTACTCACTAGAGGTAAAGAATTTAAGCTTGTACAATAGTTCAGCTTTTTGTTCAGATCAATTAAGTAAAATTAACAACTACGAAGAGGCATGGAGAAATAAAAAGGACACTTCAAGGGAAAAAAAAAACATCAATCATAGGGATCGTTTGGTACATGGAGTAAGTATGATAATCTCCGGATAAAATTTAAAATTAGCTTTACTTCATGTATGATGTGAGGCATTAGCTAGTCCTATGTGACATCTCTTCTTATCTCATCTCATGCACCAAACGGTCCCTTAGGGCTCGTTTGCTAGGGTGTATAAGAATAGTGCAAAATATGATGTATTAGTAATGTTAGTATAGTTATGCTGAGATTATTTCTTATGTAGTATTTGATTTGATGCATTAAAATGACTTGCATTGCATATTTCTTTCAAAAACAATTATTTACAGAAAATGAAAATGATGTGGAAAAGATTTTGAGGGTTTATTGTATTTTTACCCATGCAAATACATGCATTAAAGTCTCTTGCATAGTTAATACCATGGTTTCCCATGTATTAGTTATGCATAGCATAATACCAAATAGAGTGTAGCATTAATCATATATAGACTGAAAGTATACCAAACTAATGCATGTATTATTTTTTCTAATACATCCTATCGAACGAGTCCTTACCAGGGGTGGAGCTACCCTTTATACGGGGTTCATCCGAACCCCCTTCGGCGAAAAATTATACTACATTTACATGATTAAAATTATTTTTTATGTATATACAGTATATGTTAAACCCCCTTCGATTAGTTTGTATGTTCACTTATAAACCTCTTAGTGAAAATTGACTCTGCCACTAATCCTTACAGTTAAAAGATCCATACTTGGACAAATACATTCAGTCTATCTGCACAAAACAGCCCAGGCGAAGGCAAAAGGAGAATCTGTGAACCTTGTATGTATAGTAATTGTCAAAGATATATATGGAATATGACATGTCAAATGTAACATTGTTTTATTGAGGAAAGGTGAAACATGTTATAGTTCCTACATGGCATGTTTTAGTAGGAGACACTTATACCAACATCAACCATTGAGTAATTATATCTTTTGAATTAAAAGAAAATCATCCTATAAAAGATTATTTATAGTTTATTGATAAAATGCATTGTTTCCACCCTAAACTATACACTAAATTGTTGAGACACACTCGAACTTATTGTAGTTACTGTTCCTTTTTTTTTTTCAGAATCCTATGCTTTGTCCGGCTTTCTATAGTACTTTATCATGATTTCTTCACTTCCGTCTTTATTTAATTTCAGCTTTTCCTCGAGCTAGGGTCTATCGTAACGGTCTTTCTACCTCCAAGGTAAGGGAAACTGGTCTGCGTGCACTCTACTCGCCACCCCAAATTCCACAGGGCATAGGTTAATATTCTCCCGAGAGATTGCCATGTTCATGCAGATCTGCAGCATGTTGGGTTCGAAATCTAGAAGGAGTCATGCGGAATCTTATAATTTGCAAATCATCGTGGTGATAATTCGAAAGACACATAAAACAATACTAAACAAGACTCTTTGATGGCTACATTATGGATGTTATTGTGTTCTTGGTATGAGAAGAGGGACTTCTATTTATATAGGTCTAAAACCTTTCCTCCAAGAAAGAGATTAGCCAAATATGAAAAAAAAAATTATATTTTCCTTTCAAAAAAATAAAACTTAAACTTGATAAGAAAATCAGGATAAAAAACCTAACACAGCATACCCTATGGTAGGTAGGAGTACTAGATATTGTTTGGTTTAATATTTTCACATTATCTTTTGAGTCGAAAGTCTATTGAATCCAGTCTCTCTACCTCATAAAGAAGTAGGGGTACGATCAGTGTATACCTTATATACCCTTTTCAGATCTCATTTGTGAGACTACACATGTTGGCGTTATTATACTTTTCCATTATTAATATATAAAACTTAAAAAGCAATTGGAGATTATAAGCAAATGTTGTGTAAACATATACCATTAGGACAGATTGATACCAATCATATCCTTAACAAAATACTGTAGACATTAAGTGCACTCATACACACAATTAGGAAAGCTAAAAATCTCATCATTCTTAAATATATGTACACACACATACTTAAATATATAGCTCACATTGCTCTAACAAATAAATACAACTAATACCCTTCTTCCCCTTTACCCCAAAAAAAAAACTTTCAAAGGGGAGAAGAAACACTAGAGAGATTCTTGAAGAAAGCTAAAATGAGGGGTCTTTTGTATCATCTTCATTTTTTTCTTCTTCTTTGATTGTCTCAAGATTTGGAGAATGAGAAATCTTTGTTGGGAAAACAACAAGTGGTGGTGCCACCTCAATCCATGGCTTCATATTCACCTTCTTTTTAGCCATTCTCATACTATGATATGGAAAAAAATCATGGGACACACAAAATTCAACCAAGGTAGACATTTACTTCGCTGAAAAGCTGACACGAATACCACGATTATTTCAGAGCTTTTTGGTATTGCTCTTGAGTGTGAAGGAGTTGGTTTGAGGGAGAAAAGCATAAGGTTTTGAGGGTTTAAATAGGAGTGGCATTAGAAGATTCTTGAATGAGAAAATATCAAACCAAAATATTTGAGGAGAATATTATTGGATGGTTTTTGCAATACCACGTGTATAGAATTGTCATAAATGAATTAGAAAACAAAGAGGTTGCCCACTAGAAAGCTAAAGGTTGGCCTATTGTGAATGATTGGTGTACTCTAACTAACACCTATCAATTTCATAGAAATGGCGTCTTTGATTTAAATGTTATATACTCATATCTATATGATTGTTAGGTCACAAGTTTAAGGGACTATCGATATATTGCGAGTTAGCAACTTCAAAGATCAAAGCTCATCTTTCCTTTTCTTTAGAAAGTTTAGCGATATATCTCTTGACACGCTCTGCATGACATTTCTTTAGAAAGTTCATATAGTTTAAAAAGAATTGTTCTTTAATAGACTCCCACCTCTTGTGTGGATATCCTGACTCCTATGAGTAAGCAGAAAAGGAAGAAAGAAAGAAGCTCTAGTGAATTGTCATAATTGGTGATTGATCCCACAAATGCAAAACAAAGGAGTTGATTCACTAAGTCGATTAAAATTGTGAACTTCGTTAGACTTATCGGATCAATAATCAATATAGCTCCACGAAGTAAGGTAAAAAAATTCCTCAATAGAAAGTCCTTACACTTGTAGTTTAAAAAAATCGAACACCATGCATGTAGTTGTAGTGTGTACTCCCTCTGTTTTATTTTAGTTGGCCACTTTAATTTTCATTTTACACGGTATTTGGATTGACTTGCGTATTCTAACTATTCCGATGAACATACACCTATTTATTTATACCCTTCCAACACAAACATCAAGTAACTTTGTCCACTAAAATTTAAATCGAAAGACACAAAAGAACCTCATAAAAAATTGAAAAAATGTTCTAGTTCGAGACCAAAAGAAAAGTCAAGGAAAAAATCAAAATGAAATTAACTCTTGTGGTGATGTAAGCATAGTCAAATTTTAAGATAAGGAATATGTATCCTCTATTTGAAGGAATTTGCATTTTGGTGCCATTTGGCAATAGAAGTTGCATGTGCACTTAATGATGAAATGATTTTTTAATAATAATGTTACAATAATTGGAGAACCAAATGCCTGCCCTAGACCAAATAAGTTACCCCATAGAATTGGAATGAACAAGTGTTTGAAGCTGTTTATTTCATTAAAAAGGGAGTTACCCTACTTCATATATATTTGGACGGTCTTCAACTCTTAATTGTTCAAAATGAAGATATTATTGAAAATTGACAAGAAAATAAGATTTTCGAGACAAGGCTTTATTGGAAATGTTCTGCATACACGCTATCCACCTCGAATTTGATCGAAGAAGCTATAGAGGAATTTTCTCGTGTCTATTCACCTGGTACCTAATGTAATTCTATGATACTGGGGGACTTCAAGGCTCTTCGGTTAAGCTAGGTACATAGGTTCAAAATTTATACGCGAATCGAGATCAATAAAAGAAAGTTTTATAATCATCGATTCAAAATCATTATCAAATCCTACTCAGTGGAATATGGAGGTATTTATAGGAGAACTGGCCAATTTGGTCTTTCGCAATACCGCGATGGATGGAACTGCCATTAAACAAGGAAAGGAAAAAGGAACTTATAGATATGTGAGTCAGACTTTTGGTTAACGGTGTTCATATTTTTACTTGGCCAAACAACTGTTTATAAAACAAAGAAAATAAAGCACACCTACCAAGGTTCAAACCCGGATTGTTAATGTGGAAATGCACGCTCTTGACCACTGGATTATGCTTCTCTAGCTTGTCAAGGGTGTGCAACAACATGTATATAACCATAAATATCTATATTTAACCTATATACTCAAAAAAAAATTCCGACGAAGGATATTCATCTGACCACCCTTTGGTAGCTGTAGCTCCGCCCCTGGTACCCGGACACCCCATATATTAATGTGTCGTTTGGTGTGAGGTATAAGGAATAAGTAGTTTCAAAATAAAATGAACTACAATTTTATCTCACGTTTAGTGTGAGGTATTAGTATCAGGATTATTTATCCCACCATTTACACTATAGTGATGGGATAAATTATCCCATATACATGGTGGGATAATTAATTCCGATATTAATTATTTCAGATAACTTTTTTCCAACCAAACTACCCCTAACAGTTAAAGATCCATGTACTTGGACAAATGCATTCAGTCAATCTTCGATTGACTCGACCACATCTCAGTGTCGCCTCCCTCATCTTGTTCATCAAGTAGGTCATTCCCCCCTCATTATCCCTAATATCTTCGTTCATAACGTTTTCACCTTGTATGCCCACACATCAACTCAACATACTAAATACCGCTACTTTCATTTCATCTTGTAGACGTTAGACTGGCCAACACTACTCTCGATACAACATAGTTGATATGAAATTGAGGTATAATAACGTATCTATGCCACTTTAGCACACGTGCTCACTGCATGGCACACAAACCAAATGCAAATGCAACACATAGCGATACAACTAATGCACGCTGAAAGCATTAGCTCACATTTGCAAAGGTTTTAATATTTTTCACATTATCTTTTGAGTCGAGAGTCTATTGAATTTAGTCTCTCGATTTACCTCATAAAGAAGTAGGGTTAAGATCATTGTATACCCTATATATCCTTTTCAGGTCTCGTTTGTGAGACTACACTAAGCATGTTGGCGTTATTATACTTTTTACATTATTAGTATATAAAACTTAAAACTGTTGATCAATAGAATGGAGATTATAAGCAAATGCTGTGTAAACATATACCATTAGGGCAGATTGATACCAATCATATCCTTAACAAAATACTGGAGACATTAAGTGCACACATACACACACAATTAGGAAAGCTAAGAATCTCATCATTCTTAAATATATGTACACACACATACTTAAATATATAGCTCACATTGCTCTAACAAATAAATACAACTAATACCCTTCTTCCCCTATGCCCAAAAAAAAACTGAAAAGGGAAGAAGAAACACTAGAGAGATTCTTGAAGAAAGCTAAAATGAGGGGTCTTTTGTATCATCTTCATTTTTTTCTTCTTCTTTGATTGTCTCAAGATTTGGAGAATGAGAAATCTTTGTTGGGAAAATAACAAGTGGTGGTGCCACCTCAATCCATGGCTTCATATTCACTTTCTTTTTAGCCATTTTCATACTATGATATGGAAAAAAATCATGGGACACACAAAATTCAACCAAGGTAGACATTTACTTCGCTGAAAAGCTGACACGAATACCACGATTATTTCAGAGCTTTTTGGTATTGCTCTTGAGTGTGAAGGAGTTGGTTTGAGGGAGAGAAGCGTAAGGTTTTGAGGGTTTAAATAGGAGTGGAATTAGAAGATTCTTGAATGAGAAAATATCAAACAAAAATATTTTAGGTGAATATTATTGGATGGTTTTATGCAATACCACGTGTATAGAATTGTTATAAATGAATTAGAAAATAAAGAGGTTGCCCACTAGAAAGCTAAAGGTTGGCTTGTTGTGAATGATTGGTGTACCCAAACTAACACCTATCAATTTCATAGAAATGGAGTCTTTGATTTAAATGTCAAAAGCCGACTTAGTTGGTCACTTAAGGGACTATCGATATATTGCAAGCTAGCTAGCAACTTCAAAGATCAAAGCTCGTCTTTCATTTTCTTTAGAAAGTTTAGCGATATGTCTTGTGACACGTTCTACGTGACATTTCTTTTAGAAAGTTTGTCTAATTTTAAAAGAATCGTTCTTTAATAGATTTTCACCCTCTTTGTGAGTATCCCGACTCCTATGAGTAAGCAGAAAAGGAAGGAAGGAAGAAGCTCTGGTGAAACGTCATAATTGGTGAACAAGTGTAAGGAGCATTGATCCCACAAATGTAAAGCAAAGGAGCCGATTCACTAAGTCGATTAAAATTGTGAATTCCATCAAGCTTTACATAGAAATATAAAAACATATTGTCCATTTCCTACAATGTGACTTAAATCTTTGGGTAGACTCCCGGATCAATAATGAATATAGCTCCATAAAGTAAGGTAAAAAAAAATCCTCAATAGGAACTCCTCACATTTGTAGAAGAAAATTAATCGAACACCATGCATGTAGTGTGCACTCCCGTTCTATTTTAGTTGGTAATTTTTTCATTTTATACGGTATCTGGATTGACTTGTATATTTTAATTATTCCAATGAATATATACCTATTTATTTATATCCTTCAAACACAGATATCGAATAACTTGATCCACTAAAATTTAAATCGAGAGACCCAAAAGAACCTCATAAAAATTTGAAAAAATGTTCGAGTCGCCACCAAAAGAAAAGTCTAAGATAAAAATCAAAATGAAATTAACTCTTGTGGTGATATAAGCATAGTCAAATTTTAAGACAAGGAATATTTATCCTCTAGTTGAAGGAATTTGCATTTTGGTGCCATTTGGCAATAGAAGTTGCATGTGCACTTAATGATGAAATGATATTCTAATAATAATAATGTTCCAAGAATCTATTTCATTAAAATGGGAGTTACCCCACTTCATATTTGGACGGTCATTAATCCTTAATTGTTCGAAACGAAGATATTATTGAAAATTGACAAGAATGATTCTAGAGTTCTATCAAAAATAACATCTCTATCTTCGAGACTCCAGTTATAACATTAGGTGTGTTGTTATTTTTGGCAAGACGAAAAGATAGGACATAGTTTAGGTGTGTAACTGATAATTTCAGCGTTGTTCAAGTGTGTTTCTTATCACATACCTTTGCAATATGAATGGTATTTTATTATATTAATAAGAACGGAAAGAAAGGACATAGTTTAAGCGTGTAAGTGATAATTGTGTCATGGTTCAAATGTGCTTCTTAAAGCGACATTGATTGTTGGTTATTCCGATGTTGTGAGTTCGCCAGAGAAGACGAGGAGGGTGAAAGAGCGGAGAAATGAAGGTTGAGAAGAGAGACAATGAAGAAGAAGTGGAGGAAAAATATGTTATTAAAGGTAAAGGTAAGCTATAAATCATAATAAATTAAAAGTTGTACTATACGTGGTAATAGAATGTATTAAAAGATATTAATTATGTAAAAAACAATTATTTATTATGGGCTTGTTAGATTTACTAATTGAGTAAATTTCACAAATAGTTATAGCTTAGAGTGTAATTACAAAATGTAGCTAAAAACTTGTGGAGGGATTGTATCAGCTATCGCGGAGGTGCCATTCCTCACGTTGATCGTTGTCCCCAAACTTTACTCTTTCAACACTTATATACTTAGTATCTGAGTGTATTGTGTATTTGCTATAAAATCCAAAATGTAGCTACGTTTCATAATTTCTTAGAACTATAGCTTTATATAAATATAGTCAAAATATTTATTATGTAGCACATTTGTAATTTATTTACTGTATTATCTTGTTGTAGTTATTATTTCTTTCTTTAATATATTTTATCATGTTTTATATAGTATTTTGTCTTGGTTTCTTCACTCCTGTTATTTTCTTAAGTTAAGGGACTATCACAAACATTCTGTATCACCTAATATAGAGATAAGATCTGTCAGTGATGGAGTCGGAATTTTCTTGAGGGGAGTCAGAAGTATGTACATGAACTAGACAAAGGAGGGTCAACATCTATTATATATGCATAAAAAATATTTGTAAGCATGTAAAAATAATATAAAAAAAGTATAATTTTCGAATGAACCCCCTTGAGCAAATGGAGCTCTGCCACAGAGATCTGCGTACACGCTACACTCTCCTGTCACTTTTATGGGATTATATCGGGTATGTTATAGTTATTGGTAGACTTTCTATTTGGGCTTTTCAGAATTTGTTAAGAAAAGCCCATATAAGTTGGACAAGCCTTGTCACACCCCTTTTTAACCAAAAAAAAAGATTGATTTTGTCGTTTCGAAAGAGTTTTAATTATTAAAGATAAAAGATGAAAATTTGTTTCGAAAAGAACTTTTTATATTTAAAACTCAAAGTCGTCACTTGGCATAATCTGGTGTGCCAAGTCACCTTTGGAAATCCTTTTCAAAACGGTTTTGACTCTATAACTGATCCGCGAACAAAGATTCCGACTAAGGAATTCTGTTGACCGAGTGGAAGGTCTTAGGCATCCCTCGATCCCGTGATTCAACCACGGTCGCTTGGTGAAGCATATCGATTAATTTGACATTACAAATGTATAAACCAACACAAAACAAATCAATCAAACAAAAAAAACAAAACAAGTCCAAACAAATAGCGTTCAGTCCAACTATACAGTCCCAAAATTAGAAAAATCCAAAAATATAAACCTACTCTATTCTAGGCTAATCCTAAACTACGCTCCACTGCTATCTCCACCCGATGTTCCAGGCCTTGATGGTGCGCCGTCTTTAAGTATATGATACTTCAGGGCATTCCCCGGATAAATCAATACAAATCCCTCGGTGCATTCCCCGGCCAAATGAGTACAATTTTAATTTTTGTGCGATAAAATAAATCCACTCAACACGTATCTCAAACATTCTACCAACTTCACAATCCCTAAGTTTGCCTACCCCCTACCGTTTGCCTAACGATTCACGAACTAACATGAGACTATAGAACTTTAACAAAGTCGACATTTATTTCAAAATCAGGCAATCATCACTGAACCAACATAAACCAATATTCACTTTTAACAACTTTCTATCTTTTCCCCAAAAATCCAACTTAACCCCAAATCAACTACATGATTAATAGACTTCACACCAGAATTAAACAATTAAATAACGACGAGTAAAAATTGCCTCAACCAAAAAAAACCAAAAATCACACCATTCAAAAATATTCATGAAAAAGAGAGATAAGAGATATAGATTAGGACCTCAATCGTTGATTTTATTCCAAACAATCAGTGATGGATCGAAATTCTCGGAGCAACGGAGCCTCAACCCAAGTGGAACCTCAACGTCGAACCCACAACTTGAATAAAAAATCACAAAAGCAGAGAGAAATATGGACTGAAATCCGATGAACCAAATAGACCCGAACTGAAAATCGCAGAATAAAAAAAACTAGATCAGATTGGATGGAATCTGAGATGAACCAAAGTTGGGTTAACTGTCTCTCTATAGTCAGATCTCCGACTGACTCGGCAGTCAACAAAGTGGGGTCTCTCGACTAGGTTTCGCCGAAAAAATCAAAAAAAAAACAGAGAAAATTTTAGGATTTTGAAGCTGGTTTCGATCGTTGACGGAGCTCCGGCGAGATCTGGTCGTTGGAACAGTGATACACGGCAATTTGCTTCCCTCCCAACTCTTCGTTCGCTACTTTGTTCCTCTCTCTCTATTCGATGTGTGGGTAACCAACTCCGACCAAGAACTCACCGAAAGGAGCTTAGCTCAACCGAACATCGCCAGAATCATTTGAAAATAATCAGAAATAGCCAGCTTCGGCGATCGACGCCCAAAACAACTGAAATAATCAGTTCCTGCGATGGGTTCGCCGGAAAACTCAGAACTCCTATCTCCCCTTCTCGATTTACTATCTCTCTCCCTTTTTTACTCTCCCTCACTCTTCGCTACTCCCTTTTTCTATGTGTGTGCGTGCGAATTAGTGTATAAGTGAGAGCTGAGAGTTCCTTTTGTGTTTCTCCTTCATGGAAAAATGACCAGCTATGCGTATGTATGTTGGTGTGAATCTGCGAAAAAAAATGAAGAATGTGTGTAGTGTGTATGAACTGTGTGTGATATGTGTTAAGCCATGGAGAAAAATTGAAGTTTTATTTTTTCTCCTCTACTGTGAGAGAATGATTTTTGTATGTCCTTTTTCCTATGTGGTCACGAAATTGGAAGAAAAATCCCCCAAAGAAATCCGATGGTGAGTGGGGGTATCGGTGAGGTAGCGTAGTGAGGTGTCTTATTTTGATTGGATAGGTTGTTAAAATAAAAATAAAATTCGTTAGGAATTATTATTTTTGTCATTTTATGGAGCAATAATTACATGGGGTAGGGCACATGGTAAGACGAGGGTAGAAAAATGGATAGACTGAGTCTTCGGGAGGGACAAAATTAGGTGTCTACATCATGCCCCCTTTGAATGTAAACACGTAGTGTTTCCAGACAAAGAAGTAGACAACGAGATAAAATTTTGACCCGACCATTATTCAAGAAAGAAACAGAAGGAAGAAGAGCAACCAAGCCTTGACTTAGGACAACCTACCTACACAAGTTATGGAGGAATCAAGTGACAGGTATTTCAAAGGATTTGAAAAAGAAGGACTATACCGAGTTGGAGAGTCGAGTGAGGTTCCATCGAGGTTCTGACCCGCGACTCTGTCATTACATCAAAAATAAAAATGACAAGTTAAAACATAAATAAAATTATAAAATCCTATCTACGCAGCTTCTTTTGGACTCTTGACTTGAGTTTCATCACCCTATTCTTCAGGCGGGCTCCTAACTTGCAATTTCATCACTTGTTGCTTGATTTTCAATGGCTTTACCTTGTTGCTTAACTTTTTATTTATTCGCCTTATGCTTCGGGCGGGCTCTTGACTTGGCATTTAATCACCCTGTTCTTCAGGCAGGCTCCTGACTTGGGATTTCATTACCCTGTTCTTCAGGCGGGCTCCTGACTTGCAATTTTTCAATCTGTTAACTTTCAACTTTTGACCTTATTGCTTTATTTTCAACTTCTTCACCTAAACTTGACTTTCCATTTATTCACCCTGTTCTTCAGGCGGTCTCCTAAAATCACATCAAAACTACAAAAAGAAAATTATGCCAAACAAAGATTATTAGAAAGAGAAATTCCGTTTGCCAGAAAACTAAAGTTCCAAAAACAGAAATTAAATTTTTTGCCCCAGTTTATTATCAGAAGACTTTTGGGAAAGTCACATCATACCTACTTGCATGTTGCAATGATGAATTAAGACTCTAACCAAGAAATGCATCTCTTAAGAGTAAAATTGAATAACTAAGACTAGGAAGTGCGTTTGCTAAGAATTAAAGTGAGGGATTCTAACTAGAAAGTGCGTCTTCTAGAGATACAAGTTTAAGTTAAAAAGTGTGCCACCTGACAAATGAAAACTAGCAAGGAAGTGCGTCTCCTTAGGGTTATGTGCGATAACTCGAATAGAAAGTGCATTTTCTATGAATCAAGACTTAAGTTAGGAAGTAGATCACCCAAAAAGCAAAATTTGAATTACCCAATCAAGGAAGTGCATCTCCTTATCAATGTTGCTTGAATTATTAAAACAAGGAAGTGCATCTCCTTACCAATACCGCTTGAATTACCAAAACAGGAAGTACGTCCCCTTACCAATGCCGCTTGAATTACTCAAATAAGAAAGTACATCTCCTCACAAATGTCTCTTGAATTACTCAAACAAGGAAGTACGTCTCCTTACAAATGTTTCTTGAATTGCCCAAACCAGGAAGTGCGTCTCCTTATAAATGTTGCTTGAATTACCCAAACAAGGAAGTGCGTCTCCTTATCAAATACCGCTTGAATTACCCAAACAATGAAGTGCGTCTCCTTACAAATACCGCTTGAATTACCCAAACAAGAAAGTGTGTCTCCTTACAAATACCGCTTGAATTACCAAACAAGAAAGTGCATCTACATACCAATGTCTCTTGAATTACTCAAACAAGGAAGTGCGTCTCCTTACAAATATTTCTTGAATTAACCAAAAAAGAAAGTGCGTCTCCTTATAAATGTTGCTCGAATTGCCCAAACAGGAAGTGCATCTCCTTACAAATGTTGCTTGAATTTTCCAAACAAGGAAGTGCGTCTCCTTACAAATGTTGCTTGAATTACCCAAACAAGGAAGTGTGTCTCCTTACAAATACCGCTTAAATTACCAAACAAAGAAGTGTATTTCCTCACAAATGTTGCTGGAATTACCCAAATAAGGAAGTGCGTCTCTATGGCTTTTAATATCAAATATGTGCAGCAATATTGCCTGTTGCATTTGAAAAAGTGAGAATGTTACGGCCTTTGATGTTTAGGCTTTGAAATCCTTGATTCGAAGGTAGCATGTGTTCCTGTTTCATACAAAGAAGACTTGTTAGTTTAAAAACATGGTGGTTGATTTGTGGCTTAGCTTTCACGGCAATCGCTTTTGCCCCCGTCACATTTAACCTTGCTTCCAACCATTAACATAGGTCGTTGACTTGCTGCATCATTGACCCAAACTCAGATTATTAAAAGTGACTCTGAAAAAAACACAGTATCTCTGTTTTGCCATGCTCCTCAAATAAACCCTTTGAACCTTGGTATTTTCATGAATTCCCAGACTTGTTTGTTGACAAAATTTGTATGCCTTATTTCGGCTAACAATCATGTCTCTTTTATGTGCTGACTTTTGTCTTGCTTTGTGCAATTGGAGAAGCTGGTAGCAATTTTGAAATATTTCCTCACTTATTTTGACAAGGACTTACTCAAAGACAAGAAAAAAAATGATAGTGATTTTTATTTGGACAACTGGCCCAAGAAAAATAAAAATAAAAATATAAAAAAGAAAGAAAGATAATGAATGTCCCCATTTGAAACAAAGAAACGAAAAATTTATCTAAAAATGATTGTCAACTCTAATGATTATGCCATGCATTTTGGATTAATCTGCCTGATCTTTCCATCCACACCTTCCACCAGTTGTTGTTGGGTTAATGGCCTTGAAACTGAGTTGCTTCCTTGGGCCAATTACATTCGGAGACCTCATTCGGCGAGTGGCACCTTGAAGGGTTTTTGCCAACAAACCTCTCTTATTTTTCTCTCAGCTCACCATCGTCTCATGATGCCCGTAAGGGTTTTCACCGAGAAGACTCTCTCATTTTTATTTCTCTCAACTTACCATCGCCTTACAGTGCCCGTGAGGGTTTTCACCAATAAGACTCTCTCATTTTTATTTCTCTCTTGATTCCTTGTGCTGAGGAAGACAGGTAGTTCCCCAATACATCATCATATCCCTTGCATGCTTTGCCTTGACATCCCTAAAGATTGATCTGAAGGTCTTTTTTTGGTTGTAACTTGACTTTTGGATAGGGTTAGAAAAAAAAAGAATGACATGAGGCCCAAACGACACTTGAAGTGGGTTAGGACTTACAACTTTTGGCATCGACTCAAACAATAAGGATTAAATCATGCCCCAGTTTCTTTTGACTGGGTAATTCTAAATTATTTATTTGGTTGGACCGAGCCCTTAGTAGGGCAGCCTACGTATCTCAGCCCCGAGAGAGGAGAATCAGGTCATGCATAATTCTAGCAGCTTGTTCTTTTGCTTTGATTTGATTTTTCTTTTTTTTCTTTTATTCGCTCTTTTCACTTTGCGATTCTTTTTTCTAACTCTATTTTTCTTGACACTCTTTTTTTTTAAAATATTTTTGTCTCTTTTTTGTAATTTTTGACTTTACGTTTTTACTCAACACTATTCTTTGAACTTTGTTTACTCTATCTTGATTCCAAAAGAGGGGTATGAAAGAAAATAACACTAACGATCAAATGGGGTAAACAAAGGATGACACAATGTTTGGATAGCAGAATGAAATGTCTTCATCATATCAATACTTGAGAATGCAAGTACATAATATGCAATTGGAAGTGAGAGATGAATATCATTTCTAACATCTTTTTAAGCAGATTGAGTCTGTGCGTCACTACTTCTTCTGCAAACTCCACCTTTGTTGTACATTCCTCATATCAAATGACTCATGCTTTCGTGGAGCTGCTTATCTTCTTGTTTCTCTTAATATAGGGATCACACATCCACTATTTGACCTAATTGGGACTTGCCTTTCGATCGATGACCAAGTTGTTCTTGTGATTACCAAAATAATTGCCTTAACTTATCACCAAATGTCTCAGCACTCTATCTATTTTCTCATATGCTCTCTTTTTCTAACTTTAACCCTCTGATTCAATGTTCATGCTTAAACTGGATTTTAAGATCTGGCTGAAAATTTCACTAGCATGTCATATCACTAGAGTCAACACAAAATGTACTATGTAAAGAAAACAAACAAACAACATATATTTAAAACACAAAGGAAAATGAGACACTTTATTTAGTCGAAACAAAAGATAGAAGGGTTTGAACATAAACAACAAAAGGACAAAACAAGACAGATCCCGAACTACAACCCTGAAATAATTCGGAGAATAGAAAATAAAATAAAATAAGCTACCAAACCCCTTCCTAGTAAGGAGAGGGGTGACTTCTCAATTGCTCAGCCTGACAACTTAGCCACTGGTTTCCATATCAGCATGACTAGAGCTTCCCTCACTGTCAATGTTCTGCACCATGATTGATTTATCTTGAATCATCTTTTCAATTTCTTTTTTCAAAGCACGACAATCTTCAATAATGTGACCCTGAACATCGAAATGATATGTATATCGTACATTAGGATCAAAACTTCTTAAATGTGGGTCAGAAGTATATCCAAGGAGAGGAGTGATCATGCCTGTTGTACCAATCTCTGGAATAAACTTGCATACGACTCACCAATGGGTGTGAAGCTATCCCTCGACTTCTGTCTCATTTAATTATTTGGCTTAAATTAAAAACCAGGCCTAGAAGGTTTTCGGTATGTATGTGGAGTTGGAGGATGACTCGACAGAGTTGGCGCATGCCAGTATGGGTAAGATGGAGGTTGAACATAAGGTTTTGCATTATACACTTGATATGGAGGTGGGGGAATGGTATATAATGGATTTTGGTAAATATTCTGTGGAGCTTGGGCATAAACTTGGGTTTGAGCCCGTGGGTAACGATGGTGTGGTCCTCTTGCCCATGCCTGTTGTCCAACTGCAATGGCAGATGCATCTTCCTCATTCTTCTTTCCTCCCACACTTCCCGAACCTTTTTAAATTACTTGAGTAGTCGCTTTTAATGTTGCAAAACTCACAATGCGATGAGTCTTAATTCCATTCTCTATCATCTCCCCCATTTTGAGGACCTCAATAAATGGCTTGCCTAATGCAGGTAACAAGTGTTGATAATATGTTTCATCTTGCACTTGAATAAACGCCTCCACTATATTACTTTCTTTCATTGGCAGTTTCACCCTAGCAGCTTGTTCACGCCATCTAATCGCATATTCTCTGAAAGTTTCAGTACACTTTTTCTTTATATTAGTTAAGGATTTCTCGTCAGGAATCAACTCCACATTGTATTGAAATTATTGCACGAATTCATTAACCAGGTAATCCTAGCTATTCCACTTGTCGATTTCTTGGTCAACAAACCATTCTGAAGCTAAACCTGAAAAACTCTCACCAAAATATGCCATGAGTAATTCTTTCTTCCCTCCAGCGCCCCTTAGCTGGTTGCAATAGCATCTCAAATGTGCTACAGGATCGCCATGTCCATCATACTTCTCAAACTTCGACATTTTAAAACCAAGAGGAAGATGTATACCTGGGAACATGCACAGATCTTTATATGAGACACTTTTGTACCCCCCCCCCCCAAGTCCTTGTAAGTTTTCATAGTCAGTTCCAAACTTCTCAATTTTCTGGCTATTTCCTCTTGTTCTTCGGTCATAACAGGCTTCTCAGTGTTAGGAGGAAATTTAGGCGGTTGAGGGCAACTGGAAGGACCAGTCGACTTAAATGTGGGCTTGAAAGTGTAATGTTGATCACTAAAAATATTCAATACAGGATCGCTTGTAGAGTGAGGCATCACAACCGTTGGATTGACATTAAAAGTAGGAGCTCCAGACGGGAGTGGGGTTGCAAAAGCATGAATAGCAGGCGGAGCCGAGCATGTGGTAATTTGGTATTGAGGAGTGAGGAAATGAATATTGAAAGTGTTTGGATACTGTTGCCCCGGAGTAGGTCCTGATGCATGTTGTGGCATGTCGACCAAAATAGGAAATTGTGCATGTGACACTGGAGGCAAACTAGAAAGATATTCCAGATTATCTACGGGAAATGGAGGAGGCGTCAACCCATTAGCCCAAGCTCGATGCATTTCTATCATTTGTTGCCTCAATTTCCGAATCTCTTCATTAGCTCCTACATTCTCATTCTCCAAACTCCCCATCTGATTAGAGACAACAAACTCGGTATCCTTGTTGGCCATAACTTTCTCTGTGACTTGGAGCAATATGGAGGACCAGCCAAAATGCCACAAATCAACCACCTTAAACTAACTGGACAAGAGATAGCAAATGCGTTAGAGTTCAACGATTTTTCAAAACCTCTTCTTCTTTTTTTTTCTTGAAAAAAATCACCGAACCCTAGAAGGGTGCCTACGTATCTCACCCCCGAAAAGGGAGAATCAGGTGTGCGTAGTTCGTGAAGTTTTGCCAAAATGGCCAATGAAACTCTTTTTTCTTTCTTGAAACGTGTCAAAAGAATTGACGAAAATCTTTTTTTTTTTTAGGTTTAAATCTCTATACAAAATGAAACCTGTGATTACCAAAGAAAAATCTTTTTGGGTTTTCGATTTTTAAATTTCATGTGAAAATAAAACTTGAACCTATTAAAGAAAAATCTTTTTGTAGTTTTCTTTTAAAGACGTATATGAAACGCCTACTCTAAATGGAGAGTGAAGAAATATTTTTGGATTTTTCAAATAAGATCCCCGAACCAACAATAGGCTGCCTACGTATCTCACTCCCGAAAGAGGAGAATCAGGGGTGCATAGTTCGTCCAGATTGGACAATTAATGATTAAATAACAGGCTAGACCCTGACTTAAGAGATACGACCAAAGACAGACGATGACCCGTGTTAGTAAATTCTTTTGAGTTTTCATTCTGATACTTCACAGAAAAATGGCATCAACAACTATGAAAGAAAATCTTTTTGGTATTTTCGTTATACGAAATGTAAAAAATTTCTAACATCTTTTTTTTTTTTTTTGCATTTTTCTTTTATAAGCACATCCTATGAATGAAAAAGAAAAATCTTTTTTTGAAAAATTCGAATTATGAATGCATACTAAATAAAACAAAAGGAAAATCTTTTTGATGTTTTTGTTTTTTTTTTGAGTAAAATGAGTGCAAAAAGTAAAAAAAAAAAATCTTTTTTTTTAAATTTTTGAATTGTGAAAAAACAAATGTCATAAAGAACCTAAAACTACGGAACTCTTTTTTGATTCACCTTTTCTCCTTTTTTTTTTTCACTTTACTTCTAACACAAGTTTTTCCCGAATCAGTCTGTCAAATAACCACGTTACCCTTAGAAATGCAATATTTAGCACATAGAGATGCTTTAGAGGTGAGTCTCTCACAAAGGACCAAGTGAGCCCCGCGAAGTCTCAATATGATGCACATAAGCATGACCTAAAGGCTGACCTACGTTGGGGTTCACTAACAAGGCTGTCCGGGGGAGCGTATGGTCGATAGTGGCTGCTTTGCTTTCCACCTACTCCATAACACCGACGGCTCCCCCCCCTAAAATAAGGGTGACTCAACTAGATGTCGTGTACAACACGTGTACAACGGACTTTTTGCAGAAAGAAGGCCTGAGGGTAAACACATGATGCCAAATATAAAAGCGGTAACACATAGGATAAATACTGTAAACAAAGAGCACGAAATCGCACAAAAGTGATAACAATAACACAAACAAAAATCACAAACAATGCTTATACACTCTCAATGCCAAACAAAGCCGATACGACTCCAAAATAAGCTCGAATTCTGAAAAATCCCCAGCAGAGTCGCCAGAGCTGTCACACCCCTTTTTAACCAAAAAAAAAAGATTGATTTTATGATTTCAAAAGGGTTTTAATTATTAAAGACAAAAGATGAAAATTTATTTCGAAAAGAACTTTTTATATTTAAAACTCAAAGTCGCCACTTGGCATAATCTGGTGTGCCAAGTCACCTTTGGAAATCCTTTTCAAAACGGTTTTGACTCTATAACTGATCCGCGAACAGAGATTCCGACTAAGGAATTCTGTTGACCGAGGAGAAGGTCTTAGGCATCCCTCGATCCCGTGGTTCGACCACAATCGCTTGGTAAAGCATATCGATTAATTTGACATTACAAATGTATAAACCAACACAAAACAAATCAATCAAACAAACAAAACAAAACAAGTCCAAACAAATAGCGTTCAATCCAATTATACAGTCCCAAAATTAGAAAAATCCAAAAATATAAACCTACTCTATTCTAGGCTAATCCTAAACTACGCTCCACTGCTATCTCCACCCGATGTTCCGGGCCTTGATGGTGCGCCGTTTTTAAGTACATGATACTTCAGGGCATTCCCCGGCCAAATGAGTACAATTTTAATTTTTGTGCGATAAAACAAATCCACTCAACACATATCTCAAACATTCTACCAACTTCACAATCCCTAAGTTTGTCTAACAATTCACGGACTAAAACATGAGACTATAGAACTTTAACAAAGTCGACATTTATTTCAAAATCAAGCAATCATCAATGAACCAACATAAACGAATATTCACTTTTAACAACTTTCTATCTTTTCCCCAAAAATCCAACTTAACCCCAAATCAACTACGTGATTAGTAGACTTCACACCAGAATTAAACAATTAAATAACGACGAGTAAAAATCACCTCAATCAAAATCAACCAAAAATCACACCATTCAAAAATATTCATGAAAAAGAGAGATAAGAGATATAGAATTGGACCTCAATCGTTGATTTTATTCCAAACAATCAGTGATGGATTGAAATTCTCGAAGCAACGGAACCTCAACCCAAGTGGAACCTCAACGTTGAACCCGCAACTTGAATAAAAAATCACAAAAGCAGAGAGAAATATGGACTGAAATCCGATGAACCAACTAGACCCGAACTGAAAATCGCAGAACAAAGAAAACTAGATCGAATTGGACGAAATCTGAGATGAACCAAAGTTGGGTTAACTGTCTCTCTATAGTCGGAGCTTCGACTGACTCGGCAGTCAACAAAGTGGGGTCTCTCGACTAGGTTTCGCCAGGAAAACAAAAAAAAATCAGAGAAAATTTTGGGGTTTTGAAGCCGATTTCGATCGTTGACGGAGCTCCGGTGAGATCTGGTCGTTGGAACAGTGATACACGACAATTTGCTTCCCTCCCAACTCTTCCTTCGCTACTTTGTTCCTCTCTCTCTATTCGATGTGTGGGTAACCAACTCCGACCAAGAACTCACCGAAAGGAGCTTAGCTCAACCGAACATCGCCAGAATCATTTGAAAATGATCAGAATAGCCAGCTCCGACGATCGACGCCCAAAATAACTGAAATAATCAGTTCCGGCGATGGGTTCGCCGGAAAACTCAGAACTCCTGTCTCTCTTCTCGATTTACTATCTCTCTCCCTTTGTTACTCTCCCTCACTCTTCACTACTCCCTTTTTCTGTGTGTGTGCGTGCGAATTAGTGTATAAGTGAGAGTTGAGAGTTCCTTTTATGTTTCTCCTTCATGGAAAAATGACCAGCTATGCGTATGTATGTTGGTGTGAATTCGCGAAAAAAAAAAATGAAGAATGTGTGTAGTGTGTATGAACTGTGTGTGATATGTGTTAAGCCATGGAGAAAAATTAAAGTTTTCTTTTTTCTCCTCTACTGTGAGAGAATGATTTTTGTATGTCCTTTTTTCCTGTGTGGTCACGAAATTGGAAGAAAAATCCCCCAAAGAAATCCGATGGTGAGTGGGGGTATCGGTGAGGTAGCGTAGTGAGGTGTCTTATTTTGATTGGATAGGTTGTTAAAATAAAAATAAAATTAGTTAGGAATTGTTATTTTTGTCATTTTATGGAGCAATAATTACACGGGGTAGGGCACATGGTAAGACGAGGGTAGAAGAATGATAGACTGAGTCTTCGGGAGGGACAAAATTAGGTGTCTACAAGCCTCATATGTTATTGGGCCACTTTACAAGAGAAATGGGCTCATGTTTGAGGCCCACTCCTCTTCATATGGTTTCCCCCCTCTATTGGTGGAAGAAGGTCAATTGCACAAATATTGTTTGATCGGATACGAAGTTTAAGAAATAAGTAAAGACTTTATATTTTTTATCAATTTTTTCTTTATTAAATTAATATAATACTATTATTTTTAATTAAATGAGGTCTTATAAGTGGGAACAATAAGGATAAAAGTGGAATTGTGTCTTTTAATAGTTACTAAATAAGAAAAAGTGACATTCTTTTTTAGACAGACAAAAAAAAAATGACAACACATAAAATAAAACGGAAGGAGCATAATTTAGTTTGGGAACAACTTATAATATCAAAATTAATTAAGTAATCATGATCTCTTTTAGTGGGTACATTTTTATTGATTGATATTTGGTTTGGATTAAAAATGAAATAAAGGTATTACACAAAATATATATTTGATTTTCAGATTAGATAAACTTTTGTTTTTGAGTAAAGTTTTCTATATGTAATCCAACCTCTAGCAGAAATGCATAGTAAAATTGTGGTCTACGTACAATAAACTTTTCTGATTCGATCTTTTCTTGAATCTCACACATAATGAAAATTTTAGTGTACCGTATTGTCATTTTTTCTTTGAGTAAAGTTCATCTACAAGTACAACTTAACTTATAAATATATATTCTTACAATTTAAATTTGTCACATTTTTTAGTTATCAACATTAAACAAATATTACATATATAAAACTATATTATTGCCTATACTCTATTTTTCTTTATCCTTTCAGCAGCAATGGCATTAATTAGTTTCATGTACCATCATTTCTAACAGAGGACACATTGAACCAAGACCTAAAAATTGTACTCAGTCCGTATTAATTTGTTTGTCTTATTTTTCTAAAAAAAAAAAAATCTATTTAAAAAGGATGTCCTTTTTTTTATTCAATAAAATAATTCTTTACGTGTAGAAGGAGAACGTTAGAGTAACTAGATTAATTTAGGATGAGGCAGTCGCTCCTCTCTAAAGATTAATCTATGACGAATTAGTTGCTCGTCGTGATAGAGTAATTTAGGACCAAGTAGTTACTCATCGCAAAAAAGGTTTAGCGATCAGAAAATAACTGCTTTTTAAAGATGAAAATTATCTATTTGGGACGAGATATACAGTCTCTAAAAGTGTTTTTGAGACCGAATATGTCACCGTCTCTGATGACATTTAACGACCAGCTAAAGTACCTCGCCGCAATTGACCTTTAGCGAAGGAGGCTATTAGGACAAGCCACGACCAGCATTTTTCCGTCCTAATAGATCATTTGCGACCAGATTTGGACCTTTAAGGACCGAATTTTTGTTTCCTAGAGGTTGTTTTTCTTGTAGTGTAGTAAAGTTGGTGCCATGCGTTCAAGCCGTGGAAACAACTTCTGACAGAAAAGCAAGATAAAGTTGCTGATAATATATTTTTGTGACTCGACCCTTTCCTAAACTTCATATATATATATATAGCGAGAGGTTTAATGTATCGAGTTGTTCATTTATGAATGGTCTTTTTTCTCCAGGGCATCAAATTGCAATTGAATATTGACAGCTAAGTTCTGAAAATGATCACAGAGATGCCATAACTTTTTTTTCCCCATAAATTATAGTCTTTCGATATGTAGAATAAATTATTTCGAAATTATAATGTTGTAATTAGAAGCGAAGTAAAATAATCTCACATTTGATGGAATAAGGTAAGATATTATGATTAAGTCATGAGACTGAATTTATATATATTTATATTTGGTTTACCGTATAGATTTATTTCAATCAAATATAGTATAAGTTTAATCTCAAACTTTATCTTGAGATATTTTATTTTATCACACGTAGCAAACGAACTTATATGAGGAGCATATGTGTCATTTCTACAATTATGAATATAGATCCCCACAAAAATACAACACATTAATTAATTAGGTTTCCAAGTTGTACAATCTACAATTACTTGTATACTAACAGGTCGTTTGGTTGGAGAGATAAAGAAATAATAATTGGAGATGAGATGTAGAATTATCGATAAAAAATATGATGGAAACGGATCATTCAGTTTACATTGTACGATAGGTTCTCTATAATAATATTTTACTATACTAACAACATAATATTATTGATAAAACTAACCCGATATTATAGTTATCAAGAAGAAAAATGCATGAACCAAAGATATTATAATTGCTAGATCTTGATAGTTTTACTAATACTTGATAAGTTAGGAAAAGGCAATATTCAACTTGACATTGTTAAATTATTACATCAATTTAATTTATGATTATGTTCCTTGTTAAATGACAAATGTTTCCTAACAAGAAATGATTATAACTCTAATCTAATCATAGAAGCAATAGCACATGCAGGACCTAACTTGTAATCCCCACAAGTTAATCTAGCGAAGGAAGCTAACCCTACCACCCACCCACACCCACACCCTCATTGTATCGATAGCAGAGGTGGAGCCATGATTTCAACTCAGAGAGTTTAATATTTGAAAAAAATTTAGTTGAAAGGGGTTCAACAATTACTATAGATACATAAAAGATCATTTTAATCATATATAAATGATATATTTTTCTATCGAAAGGGATTCGGATGAACTCCTACCAAAGGTCTGGCTCCACCCTGATCGATAGTGATTCAGATCACCTTACAAAACCTGCCTAACCTAATTGCATGTGAACAATTAGTCGTGACAAGTCGATAAAAAAAAAAAAGAAATTAAAGGTTACATAGAATCACACAAGGACTAGCTTGGAGTTGCACGTTGAGATGTCAGATAGACAAATTAAGTTGAATTTGAACGAGTCAAAATTATTGAGTTGATACATAAATGAGTTTTTATACACTCAAAGATTACTTGGATTAAGATGTGATGAATCGAAATGGGCTAAACAATCGACTATAACATCATCCATTCGGTCGCTCATCTCCTGTCCTGTTGTAATTTTTATTTTATTTTTTATAACATATTTAATTACGTAACAAAAAAATCTGTATTATAATTATATATAGCATAATAAAATACCCAATGATGTGGCCTACGGGGTGAATGAAAGTGTTTAGAACTATGAAGTCGCAAATTCAAGTTATGAAAACAAAAGATACTAGTCAATCTCTTCTTCGTCCTAATCTTGATCATTGATAGAGTTACCTGATATGTATTGTTGGTGGAAGATGACTAAAATCTCATAAAATTAATCGAGATACATGCAAGTTAACATAACCAGAAATATAAAAATAAAAGTACCAAAAAGTCCTTTTTCTTTTCTTTTTCACTTCATGCACCCACATCCTCATCCAATATTTTTTATTTCTTTTATAAAAATAAATTATAAAACCAACAAAAAAACTTTATTATTCAGAATTTTTTGTGGATCTTGATTTTTGATGGAACAACAATCAACAAAAAACTTTATTATATATTTAAGGGATTAACTTTTTCTTTCTAAAAAGTGCCCACCAATGCCAAATTAACGTGATTAAACAAAGAGATAGGGTCACCCAAAGCTATAAAGTCTACAAGTTGTTCTTTATTCAGAAACAAAAAATTAGTTGGTGTGACTAGTGATAAATTAAAAAGTGATTAAAGATAATGACATGCCTGATAAAGTGAAACAAAGCTTATCTACTACTAGTTGTTGAAAATTAAATATTCTTAGAAAAAAAAAAATATGTGCTGTGATCATATGTTTGAAATTCTTCATTCTTGATAAGAAATATTAAGTTCGAGTCTTAAAAATAGAAAAAAAAACAATTTGTGATGTGATGAATATATAGAACTCATGTACGTTAGATTTGAATTTTGCAACATAGTTACCACTATAGCTATTTATGAAATTTTCTTACAAAAAGAAAAAAAAAAAAGAAGCATCCAGTACCCCTCGAACTATCAAAATTGCTACGACACACTCCAATTTTACGGGAGTTCTAGTACCCCTGAACTCAATTTTGACGTATTTTTGTCATCCTTTTGTACTGACGCATGACATTTTTATTACATAAAATGAGATTCACATTAAAGATGTCACGTCAGCTAAAAAGATTGACAAAAGGTGTCACGTCAACTAAAAAAAATTGATAGAAATACGCTAAAATTTAGTTCAAGGAGTAATAGGACCCCCGGAAGTTGGAGTGTGTCACAGCAAATTCGGTTATAATTTAGGGATGTATTAAATGTTTTACTCAAAAAAAAAAATCATGTTTGAAATGTCACCTTCCATTAATTTGTCCTAACAATATTTATAATCGAATTCGAATTTAATCGTGTTTAATGCGAATATCAACATCCAAACAACAACAACAACAAAGTCAGTATATTCCCACATAGTGGGTCTGGGGAGGATAAGATATATGCGGTTCATACCAGTACCTCCGAAAAAATAGCAAGGTTGTTTCCAATAGACTCCCGGCTCAAGACACGAGATAATAACCAAATCCATAATAAAGCATGGAACGCCAATATCAACATCCAATGGTAAGAAAACAAAAAAGAAGCATCATTATCATTTTATTTTTTTAATCATATAAAAAGCATCACTATTGGCTAAAATTAATTAGGTTCTTGGATCAAGCATCTAAACTATAGGTTAGGCATTATAGGCATATATAAAACAGTGCTATACTTGTACTATATCTATATAATAAACAAGATTAACTTGTACTTAATGTAAATGTCCATATAATTATAATATATAGTTAAATAAAAAAACAAATTAAGATTAGATCTCTTTTAGGAAAAAGAAAATACTAAAGTTCGATCTAAATTCCTTTCAACATATAAACAAGATTTGATTCGATATGTAACTTCGGTTTCTTCAAAATCGATATATATATTTTTTAGAAAGCGATTAAAAAAGAGAAATAAGAAAGACAAAACTTTGTTGTAAAATTGTTACTACTATATATTATGATAAAGAAATATTGATATAAAATATATGAGGTTACTCAAATTTAAAACTTCGACCTTTAAATTTTTAATAATATCAATTAAATAGTGCGATAAATGACCAATAAATTATATTCGTCACTTATTTCGTTGTTTAAAAGAGATCATTTGGAACATTTTTTATAATAGGATAATTTAAGAAAATTAATTACGTTTTACAAATTTCACCCTCCTAATAAATAGAATATATTTTTATTTAAGGAAATGCTATTTGTGTTAGGGAAAAAAAAGATTTAAATTCACGTAGGCAGATATTTTGCATCGATATTTCTTTTTCTTTTCTTTTTTGAAGTGTACATCAACTTGGCATATTACAGTTGCGATGCCAGAAATTTCGGTTAGAATATTCAAGATTTAATATATGCGTAGAAAAAATAATTTTAACCTACATATTAAAAGAATCTAATTTTTCAACGAAGATATTCAACTGATCACTTTTCACTACATCTCATATCCATACTTTATTCTTCAAATAAATATAAATAAAAAATAAAATTTGATTAGCTTTTTAAATTAATAAATGTCTTTATCACAAGTAAAGCATGATGCCATTCAGTTCAACGTTCAACCAAATTCGTTACATATTACGCCAATAATAAACATTTAAAATTGTTAATTGTTAATCGTTTAATTATACACATGAATTTCAATTAAATAAAGCATGTTAGAGGTTTAACACAAATCAAAATTATTAATCCATTAAATTAAAGAGAATATATATTTTAATTGTTTAACTTATTTGTGTAAAGTACAATTGAAAATACATATAGAAGTTTTTTTTTAATCTAATTTGAAATGTTGAGTAAAAAATATTTTATCATGTATTTAGATTCTCAATCAAAGCAAACTATAAATCGAGAATTTATATTAATTAATCGAGAGGTGATTAGACGTGACATATAGCAGTTACAGTTTACTGAAGATATGATCCTAGATAGGAAAATATGGAGGACACGAATTAGGTTAGATGACTAATGCATATGGGTGGATCGTAGTCAGTAGTTAGGAGAACTTTGGGGTAGCCGGACCGGTAGTCTTAGGGCTAGGTCCATAGATTGGAGTTGCTAGTAAGAGGAGATGGGGGTGGGGGTGCCTTTGATTCGTTAGTATATGAATATTACTTTGTGGGGGTCTTATTTTTGTCATTTCATCTTATTTCATGCTTTATTACGAGTTTGTTTACTATTTTTCGTCTTAGCCGGGGGGTCTATCAGAAACAACCTTTCTACTTCTTCGAAAGTAGTGATATGAATTGCGTACATTCTAGCTTTCCCAAACTCCACTATGTAAAAATATACTGAATTTTTTATTATTATTATATTAAAAAACCATCAAACAAAAGTACTTTGTTATGCAATGATTGATTATTCATATATTAGTTATTTCACTCCCTATACTATACAAAATAATATATAGATATTTTCATAATTTATATACATATTAGTTATGTAAATTTCTAATTGCAAATCAAATAATACATTAACATTATGTATGAATAATTTACCTTCTAACTCACTACTAAACGTGATATTTACTTACACTCCCTCCTTCGCTTCTATTTATCGTTGTTTCGCTTTCGATGCTAATCTATATAAACTTTGATCAAATTTTTAATATATATAATATTTTAAACTTAAAAATTTAATGGTCGAAACTTATACGAAAAATGATATAATTTGTAATCATTCTTATATTAATATGATAGAAAAAATATATCTTAAAGTACTGATCAAAATTTATAAAAATTTGACCTTCAGAAGTAAAATAATGAAAAATAAAAACAAACGAAAAAAATACACTATGATTTTATATATGCATAATTCATACCAAACAATCCTAAAGAATCAAAATCAAATTAAGCAATAATTGAAGGACCAAAATTATAATTTGTACGATAAATTGAGATGAGATGAACAAAATATTAAAATATCGTGAGAATATTTTGATTGTCGTGATGTGAAGGACAAAAGCAAGCCAAGAATGAGCTGGCATAAAGAAACTCTACACAAAATCCAAACAAGTTTAGTGGGTCCTACTTCACGTGCTACCCCACCCCCTCTTCAGTTGTTGATGTATCATGATGCCACGTGGCAATCTAATAAAAGATCAAGGACACGTGTAAGGTAATAATGTTGAGATGGGAAGATATCTTAACGAGGGACCAACACCAGGTGAATCGTTTCTGGATGTTTATATTTGATTTGATATTTTTAAAAGGTAGATTAGTGATGGAATCACATTGGATTCAGAGGGTTTGAATTTTTTATCAAAAAATTATATTATTTTTATATAATTAAAAATATTATTATATATATATTGTAAATGTTGAATTTTTTTTAATTAATTCATATATATTTTTTTTAATAAAAATTCTGACTCCATCACTAAACAGAATAATCTGAATGAGCCTTCGTCAATAACGTGTACATTCTAACCTCTTCACATTGAGATTTTAGTGGATTTGTGTGTTATTGTTTGTTGATCTTAATAGTTCGATGGTCGAAAGTTAAAAATAAATAATAATATATCTAATGTAATTTTACAGGTATGCACTAGGGAGACTCAAGAATATACAAATTTTATTGGTGTCTCAGGAGAAAGAAAGATTATTTTTGACAGATTTTTGATACAAAAAAAGTACTTTTTTAGTTTTATAATAAATTAATTATTGAATTTTGACACACAAATTAAGGAAAAAGCAGTAAGAACATAAATTTAACACAATTTTTTATTTTTACCTTCCAAAAAGCAAAAATTAACCTTTAATACCTTTTCAAAAATTAATTGATTGTCAAATCATAAGGATAATTTTGAAAAAAAATTCAATAATTTACTTATTTTGAAACATTAATAAATATCGCAACAATTCATTTATTCCGAAATAGAGGGAGTAATAAAAGCAAAGAAATAAATGTCAATTAAAAAAAATGATAATGTCATATTTAATGTAATACGATAAAGTAGAGTCTAAACAAATAGTGTTTAATTAAGGGTGTGTTGGGTATGAAGGAAAATATTTTTTAATATTTGATGGAAAATAAGTTGATTTTTTATTTATTTTCTTATGTTTGATTGGTGGAAAATAAATTAATTTCTTACTTGTTTATCTATGTTTGGTTGGTGGATGGAAAATATTTTTTAGTATTTGATTGATGAATGAAAAAATATTTTTTAAAAAATACATTTTAGTATTTAATGAAAGCGTAAAAATCATTTTAGAATTCTTTTTCAAAAAATAAAATAAAATAAAATAAATAATTTTTTTTTTAAGAAAGGTGTTGGTAAGCGGGCGGGTGGGTGGGGGTATCAGAATAGGCAATAAGGGTGGGATAAGAAGAAGTTTTGAATTATTTTTGTTAAAAAAAAAAATTAAAAAAATTGTTGGTGGGAGGGAAGGTTAGCAAGAGCTGGGGGGTCAGGGTGGAAATTTATTTTTTTTGGGTTGGGGGGAGGGATGGGAGAGAGGGCTGGTAAGGGCGCGAGGGAGGGTAGGGTGTAAGGTAAAAGAAAAGTTTAAATTTTTTAAATAAAATGTAGATATTATTTTTGGAAGGGGGACCTGGTAGGAGTGGGGTGGGGATAGGAGACCGAATAAGAAAAAATTTTGAAATACTTTTTAAAATAATTGAATTTTGGGAGGGTGGGGGTAGGGGTAAGGACAGGGGTGGTGTCGGGGTGATAGGGTATAGAGGCGGTAGATGATTTGAGAATTGTATGAATATTTCAACTTTAAAATGAGATTGAAAGAGCGTTTTGAAAAATATTTTCCTTACTTTTTATAAGGGAAATCATTTTCCTTAGATTTAAAGAAAATAAATTGTATTGAAAAACATTTTTGAAAATATATAACCCAACCAAATAGAAAAAAATTAGAAAATATTTTCTTCAAGATGTTTTTCTTCATACCAAACACGCCCTACATATTACTATTCTTCAAAGATAAAAATATTAATTTCAATATATATTTAATTTAAGATAAAACAATTTAAAGACATTGAAAAAATCATAAAGAAGGTATTAGTAACAACGAATACTAACCAAAACTACAAATAATATCAAAACTAACAAAAGAAAGTTCGATTCATTATGATAAATCAAAATATTTTTTTTTGGGTCTTTGATTTGGTATTTGATATTAATATTAGATTGATTAAATTTAAATTTGTGTCAAAAAAATTAGAAGAGTTAAAACACTTTCTAATAAAGACAATTCTATATTTAAAAATACTTGCATTTAAAATCTATAATTAAGAATTAAAAAATATTTATCACTCTATTATAATTTTTAATTGTATGATAAATTAAATTCGATATGATTAATTTTGATTTAATTTTATAATTCGATTTTCGATGATTTATGTTTTTTTTATTTTATTTTTATTGAGAAAGAGACAAAATGATATTCCCAAAATGCCCATTTGTCTTCTTTTTTGTCGTTATCCTAAAGGAAACTTACCCACTCACCTTCCTTTTCTAGCCTCGACACGTTGCTTATCATGGTGGGGATAAAAGTTAAAAAGAGTGATTTATTTTATTTTTTTAAAAAAAGTGACAGAATTATTCTGTACATTTTAATTTAGGCTTATATTAAATTTCTACTCCTTAATTTTGCAAGTAAATTTGATTTGAATGATCGTATTATGACTTATTTTAATTAAATATTTGAACTTATCAAACATTTTCGACTAAAGTATAATCTCATAAATATAATAAAAAAAATATACATAAATTTTATTTTTATTTTTAATTTTACAAAATAAATAGAGTAGGTCATTTGCGAAAAAACATAATTATTTCCTCCGTTTCGTTTTAGTTGACCTTCTTTCTAAAAATATTTATTTTAATTTAGTTTTTTTTTTTATGAAATCAAGAGTATTTTATTATGTTCTTTCAATACTACCTTCAATATTAAATGACTAAATAAAGTATATTTACTTAAATTATATTTTTAAAGCATAATTAATAAGGATAATTTGATAAAATAAACACCTAATAAATACTTTCGTCGTCCCATTTTACCCGTTCCAAATTTCCTAATCTGGTGTCCCATTTTACTTGTTCTTTTTTACTTATCAAGACAAGACAATTTTTTTTCTATATTTTATCCTTTGCATTAATTATTTTTTCTTTAAATTAAAATTTAAACATCATTTAATAGGGGTACTATGGTAAATTAATCATTTTATTTATTATTTTTCTTAATAGCTATGTTATCGCAATTTGGGATGAATAAAATGAGACAAAAGAAGTACTTTTTAAGGAGAGTGTCAAATTAAAAAAGGTCAACTAATTTAAAACGGAGGGAGTAATTCAAAAGAAAGTGATAGAAATGTCATCATTATTTCAATTTATTGTCATTATGAGCTTTTTCCCTCAAAGTCTATACATATTTACTTTTTAATTAATCACTTCTTTCTTTATTACATATGTCAGAAGGATAATTAAGGTGGGCCATTCCTTCCAATTCCAAATATCAAAAGGACAAAAATCATTATTTCATCCAAAAAGAAGTTATTCCCTACATATCATTTTACTAAGCATTTTCACTTATATCCAATAAAAAAAATATAATCGGGGGTATGTATAACCCAATTAGTTTTATTAGTTCTCATTAAAGCTTTAATTTAGTAATTATAATTTTATATAGTTATTTAATAGTACAATGACAATATATTTCATTAAGTGGGACATAGTTATTAAATATTAAAATATTATTTAATATAAAGAACAAGAGTAATTAATTTAGAATTAATTTTAAAATGTGTTTATTTTATATTTGATTATGATAAAATATATGATATAACTCATTTTGAAATTATGTTGTGTTAGATGTGTGGTCTTAGTAGGTGTGATGGGGTTAGGAATGAGACTATTCGGAAAAAGGTAGGAGTGACTTCGGTGGAGGACAAAATGCGAGAAGTTAAACTGAGATAGTTCGTGCATGTGATGAGGAAGAATACGGATGCCCCAGTTCGTAGGCATGAGAGACTAGCTTTGGATGATTTCAGGCGGGGTAGGCTGAAGAAGTACTGGAGAGAGGTGATTAGACGTGACATGAAACAATTATAGCTTATTGAGGACATGACCCTAGATAGGAAGGTATGGAGGACGCGAATTAGGTTAGAAGGCTAGTACATGTGGATGAGTCGTAGCCAATAGTTAGGAGAGCTTTGGGGGTAGCGGTAGTAGGAGGGTGTGGGGGTGGTGGGTGCATTTGGTTCGTTGGGATATGATATTACTTTGTGGGTGTTTTATTTTTGTTATTCCATCTTGTTTCATGCTGTATTACGATTTTTGTTTACTATTTTTCGTTTTGATTTCTTTTGTATCTTGTTCTATTACTATTCCTTACCTTATCTTAGATTGCTTTGTTTTAAGTCGGAGTTCTATGAAACAACCTATCTACCTCATATTTGAGGTAGCGGTATGAACTGTATATATTTACCTTCCCCAAACTTCACTTGGTGGAACTATACTGAATATATTATTTTTATTGTTGTCATTTTGAAATTAGTTATTCTATATTTAAATATTCTGTTTATCTCTTTTTTAAAGTGAAATAACTAATTTTAAAATAATTAATGTTGAGATAATTTTTTTCCAATCAAATGAAGGCTAAGGGCAAGAAAAAAAATATAACTAAATTTCTTAATTTTATTGGTTAAACAAGTAGAAGAGGAGCTTGAAGTAACTGATTAAATTCCTATCATATGATTAGGAGATCATGAGTTTAAATATTTAAAATAATCTTTGATAATAATATAAAATAAGATTGTGTATAATATATTTTAGTAATAGAATTCTTCTTCAAATCCGATATGTAAGATAAAACTAAATATAGTACATTCTTACGATGAAATTTCTTCTCAAATTCTACATATCGAAAACTTTAATGCACTATACTCTTTTTTTTTATTGATTAAACAAGTAGTAAATTAGAGGAAAGGACATTTTGGACTTTAGCAACAAAACCTTATCCATTTCATTTCAAAACCTCTATATAAACCACCTCAAAATAACCCCTTAATCCACTAAACCAAAAATAAAAAATACAACAAAACACACAAAAAAAAAAAAAAAAAAAAAATCATTCCCCACACAATTCATATGAACTGAAAAAAAAAAAATTAGAGAAAAAAATTCATTCAATTTTAATGGCTGCTTCCAAAGGCTATTTTTCCAAATCAAACTACCGTTTCCTTTCTAACGGAAACCGTAACGTTTCCGTTACTTCTTCCGATATGGAGCTCAACGAATCCGATATCTGGAACTCACGGTCGCAGTCACCGTCGCCGGCGCGTGGATCAGCGCGTGCATCTTCACCGGTTGCAGCAACGGCGCGTTGTTCATACAGAAAACAACCGGTAATAAAACCTCGAGTACCGTCTTCAGTACCGGTAAACGTACCGGACTGGTCGAAGATATTGAAGGACGAGTACATTGAGAATCAGTTCCGAATAGACCACGACGATGATGATGAAAATGACGTGGAAGATAGAATTCCACCACATGAATTTCTGGCCAAGCAATTTGCCAGAAACAGAATTGCCTCGTTTTCTGTGCATGAAGGTGTTGGAAGGACACTTAAAGGTAGAGATCTGAGTAGAGTAAGAAATGCAATCTTTGAAAAAACTGGATTCCAAGATTGAAACTGAATTAATTCGGTTCGGTTTGATTTTTCGATCTTCATCGATCTAACTTTGAGAAAATACAAATTCGTATTTTCCTACTTTACAAAAAAAAAAAAAAGGATATATATATATTTTTTTCTTTACTTGTTTTTGAGATGATTAAGCGGTTACGGAGTTAATTGATGCGTTTGTACTTCTAACGTTTTTGGATTTTTTGAGAGGAAATTAATTCCAAAAAAAAAGAGATTTTTTTTCATTCTCAAAGTTTTGGTACTTTTTTTTTTTTTTAATATATGCTAGTTGTAATACTAGTATATTTCTACCTTTGTTTATGTTATGTTTTTTTTTCTTTAAAGAGTTTTAGATGCATGAATTTTGATTAATATGAGTATTGTAATTTACGTGAAAGGTCACAAGTGAAAATGAACGGATGCTAGTTGTAATACTAGTGTATTTCTCTTACTAGTATATTTCTCTTATTGTTTATGTTATGTTTTTTTTTTTTAAAGAGTTTTAGGTGCATGAATTTTGATTCATCTGAGTATTGTAATTTACGTGAAATGTGACGAGTGAAAATGAAAGGATGTAATACTAATATATACTAGTTGTAATACTAGTATATTTCTACCTTTGTTTATGTTATGTTTTTTTTTTTTAAGAGTTTTAGATGCATGAATTTTGATTAATATCAGTATTGTAATTTACTTGAAATGTGACGAATTTTGATTAATATGAGTATTGTAATTTACTTGAAATGTGACGAGTGAAAATAAACAGGTGCATGAATTTTGATTAATATGAGTATTGTAATTTACGTGAAATATGACGAATGAAAAATGAACGGATGTAATACTAATATATGCTAGTTGTAATACTAGTTTATTTCTCTTATTGTTTATTGTTTATGTTATGTTTTATTTTTTGAGAGTAGATGCATGAATTTTCATAAATATGAGTATTGTATTTTTCGTATAACTTGATGTGAAATATGACTGAGTGAAAGTGAACAGATATAATAATAATAGTATATTTTTAGCTTCGTTAACGTTACGTTTTGTTTTTCGAGAGTTTTGATACATGAATTTTGATTAATGTTATTATATTATTTGCATATTTTTCAGAGTTAGATATATGAATTTTGATTAATATTATGCTATTATTTGTATAATAGTGATTGTGAACGGAGGAAAAATATGAGAAATGTGATGAGTGAAAATGAACGGATGTAGTATTAGTATATTTCTTAGCTTCGTTCACGTTATGTTTTGTTTTTTTTGAGAGTTGAAATGTATGAATTTTAATTAATATTATTATATTTCGTATAATAATATGATTGTTAAATGTGGCGGGTGAAAGTGAGCGGACGAAATTATGTCTCTCTATCTCCCTCATTTTGAAAATGAAAATGTTTGAAATAAATGGGCGCTGAAAAGTAAATGCAACAAAAAGTAAAAGTTTTCCTATTTAAATGGTTTTGGTGGGAATATAATGATATTTTTATTGTTTAATCTAGATTTTAGAAATTGGGATAATGACTTAATTAGGTTAATAAATCTGTGGGGTCATAGCAAAAGGAAAAAAGGGGTAAAGAGTCGCAAATATATCTAAATTTTGATGAAATTTTGTTATCATATGTCTTGAATTTGTGGGGTTATGATTTTTTTGATTATTTATTATTATATTTTTGTGATGTCGAAATTTTGTTGTCATGTCTTAAATTTTTGTGGGGTTATATGATTTTTTTGATTATTTATTATTATATTTTTGTAGTATATAATTATTCAGTTAGAATTATTGATTTACTTCAGACTTTTGCGTGCTTAGTGTACATGTATTCATACAGTGATTTAGATGAATAAATATATATCACAAAAATATGATATTTAATAAATAATCAGGATACATGTATTCAGTGGTTTAGATAGACAATATATATCACAGAAATATGGTAATAAATAATCAGGGTTATAGTATTCTGGGGTTAGATGATTTTTTTGATTATTTATTAGTATTGTATTTTTGTGGCATATAATTATCCAATTGAATTATTTTAGACTTTCACGTGCTTCATGATTCAGATGGACAAATATATATTATAAAAATACGATAATAAATAATTAGGGATAAAGAACTCTCGTAAAATTAAGGCGTGTTATAATAATTTTGTTTAAGTTTTATGTGTCCATTGGTTTTGATTCCTTTTTTTACTTTTCTTAAATCTTAATTAATAGCCATATTAGTGGATCATGTTCTAATCAAATGTATCAAAACTTAGTTTAAGCCTTAAGTCATGGAAAAATTAGATTAATATTTGATCAATAAAATCTTATCCAAACTACATCCCAAGAAATTAATTAAGTTAAACCAAATTATCAAATGTGAATTGAGATTATTCAATTGCATTATTTATTATCCTAAGTAACAGTCTGGATGTGCCTTCACTAGAATAAAGATGTGCTCCAACAACTGTGGAGTCAGAATTTTTATCATGAACGTTCAGAAATAAACGTATAAATTAATCACATTCAGAAATAAACGTACAAACTAATCGAAGAAAATTTAATATCTATTATATATACGTAAAAAATAATTTTAATCATATATAAATAAAATAATTTTTTACTGAAGAAGTTCAAATGAAGCCCTGACCCAAGGATAGTTCCACCCCCGCAAGAGCATCATAATTTTAATACATAATCGTGATGATCGGATTAGCTTGCCTTGATAATTTTACGAATTATCAGTTATTTATTCACCCTTAAAGATACAAAATAATTTTGTCTATATAATTTGAACATATCTCCTAATAAATTTTGCCTTCCGTTGAGATTTAAATTAGATATCTAGTAATTTCGATCTATTTAATTGACCGATATATTATATTTTTGTGCATAAAAAAAGTACGTGTAATATGTTAATAGACATAAACTACTCAAATTATCTGTCATGTTTTCAAAAAATATTTTTCTCAAATTATTAGTCGTTTTAAAATTTTAAAATGCCTAATAATTATTCTTTTCGTTTCATTCTTGAAGACTACAAATACCTAAATGAAAAAGATATTATGATTGTTCAAATATCATTATTGATGAATAGAATAGTTTTAATTTTTTTAATTAATTATTTTAAGAAACGTATAAAAGAAAATCACGATTGATAATTTGAGAGAGCGAAAACATTTATTAGTGCTAGTTAAGTACCTAACTACTAAACATAAGTGTCCATATCAATGTCAAATCAAAATTAATCAAACATTACTTTACATTATTTATGAGTTTGTCCAATGGGGTCCATATTATAAGTGCAATACCCAATAGTTTAGACCTAAATTAAATTAAACAATAATTTCATTTCTAGCCACAACTTTAATTTATACCTTGATGAGACCTCCTTTCTTTTTCATTAATTAATATAACAACCCCTATTAATTAGTAGCTTATAATAAAAATTCAATATATGCCTAGATGTGCCACTAGGGGCTACATATTATTTTGATTGACAAGTGTATCAAAAATCATCAATGAGAAAGTTTGTTTAATTATATTGTCGGTGTTTGAATCAGTTTACGTGTATTTTAGTTATTTTTTCTATACGTGTTACTTTCAATCAATATAGGTATTATTGTGTAATTAACCGAAGTCTCAATCTTTTGAGATATGAATAGACATTGCAAAATTAGCTCATGAAAACATAATGCATTCACCTCTTTAAGTTTGGGCGAATTAACGACCCGGCTATAAGTTTTTATGACCTGTTAATAACTCAATCTATTTTAACCTATTCAAATACAACTCTTCTATAAGATGGATTGATTTTTGACCTATATGAAACGTTTTAATCCGTTCAAGACTCAGTAGCGAACCCATAATTTAGGGGGCGTGGGTGTACGAAAGGTTCAAACATACATATTCATATCTAAAGCTTTAAGATTCTGTCTCGAAACTAAAACACTCAGCTATCTGCTTGGCTTATTGAGTGTCTTTAGTAAATATTATACCAAATTTTATATATTTTTTATATAATTATACTTACTCTACGTTAAATTTAATGAACGTCGGAGCATAAAAATTGACTATAAATCCGCTTCTGATTCAAGTTCAACTCAAATCGTCCATTTGCTACCCATAAATCTAAGATATAGTTTCAACGAAATGTACCTACTTCATTGACACTAAGGGGTCGTTTGATAGAGTATATAAGAATAGTGCAAAATATAGTGTATGAATAACGGTTGCATTAGTAATTCTTATATTAGTTATGTTTGTATTAATTATGCATGTATTATTTCTTGTATATTATTTGGTTTGATGTATAAGAAATAATATATCTTACATAATTTCTATAAAAGAAGTGTTTGTTTACGAAAATAACCTTCTTTAACTTTGTATACACTTTTTTTGCAATAAAATTCTTTTGTCATCTTAAACATAATTAGTAATGTTGAACAAGTATATAGAGATTTAGGATTAATTGTAAGACCTTCGTCTTTGCGCATGAAATGTTACGCCGACACGGATTAACATAGTCGAAATAAAAATAAAATACAAGATGTAAAATTCACGAATAGTTTCAAGATTTTTTTTAATCGTTTTAAAGTCCCTCGAAGCAACGTAAAAATATGTTGTGGTTATTTAAATCAGCTTTTCATTGTTGTAAATTAAAATGGTGGGAAAAGAAATTGTGAAATGTTTTGAGAAAATTCACTATTGAAAATTAAAATGGCGGGAAAAGAAATTGTGAAATATTTTGAGAGGAAAATTGAGGGGTATTAAGGTCATTTAATAAGTTAATACATGTGTTAAAAGTCTTTGTATTACTAATACACACTTTAATACACAATAGAGTATATAACTAATGTTTGCATTAGGTATACATAGACAAAAAGACGTACCAAACAAGGTACTACTAATACACATTAATTAATGCATGCATTATATTTTTCAATACATTCTACCAAACGACCCCTAAGTAGAATTTCGTATATTAAAATGGGAATTTAAAATTTAAAATTTATGATTCATACATATTCAATAAATCCTTTTAAAAATATACAATATTTAGAATAAAGTTACTAAATTCTAGCTCCATATATTCCATGAATATCAAACGTTTAAAACAATATAAATGGTAGTAATTTTTTGTCACTTTGGATAAGCCAATGATACAATTTTGAAAACCAAAAAAATTACACCAATAGGAAATAATCTTCCAAAGTTATCAATTTCTTTTTCTTTTCCTTCCAAACTGTCAATTTCTTTTCTTTCTTTTTTTGTCTTTTCTTTTTTACTTATTATTCCAATGTGTCAATTTATTTATTTCTTTTGAAAGGAAGATAAATTCATAAATTCAATTAATAGTAACACTGAAAATGGCACTTATTTTTGCAGCAACGTATACCCTCAACTATTATGAGTGATAAATGTATGGGCAATTGGAATTGACTTTTTTTGTGAAAATGACATAATTTAAAGGCAAAGAAAAAAAAAGGGAAATTAATTTGATGCCATAATGTGCTCATCTATAAAGAGCATAATCCTATAACTCAAAAGGGAATATCCTTCCTCGTTGTCAAAATACTTGTCACGTTTTACTTATAAAATATTACTTTAATTAATTTTTAAAATTATATTAATATATTTTTTATTAAAAAATATATAGTTAAAAAAAGTAAAGACGCAAAAAAATGCATGAAATGTATAGGTGATAAGTTTAAAATAGGCAACGTTATGTGGTACACACAAGTCACAAGCATTTGAATAAGTATAAAAGTATTAAAATTATACCAATAAATAATTAGCATGAGTTTAGAACTTTAAAAAATAATAAATTCGTATGAAAAATATTAAAAGAAAAATTCTTAGAATTTAAAATTTGAATCCGTCGCCGCAAAAATATTAGTACTACGGTATTTTTGTAATTTCGTAGTTTTTCCGCTTTAATTTATTTTATTTTATTTTTCTTTTTAATCTTCTATATATTTGAAAATTATGTAAAAGGTATTATAAATTATAATTAATTAATAAATTAAATCATTTCTAGGCACATAAAAAATTTTAATTGACTCAAAATTCTATTCAGTGCAACATAAATTGGGATAGAAGAAATTTTATATTATTTAAAAATATCGTTAAAAGTAATATAAATTATAATAATTAATAATTTATAATATCTAAAAACTATATGATAAATTTAATAAATTCTCTCAAATATTTCATCAGCATCACATAAATTTAGACGGAAAAAGTTGGGTTGACACTTTGTACATATTATTGTCATTTTCATAACTCTTAACTCGTCAATTTCAAGTTTGCGTTGCCGCGTTTTGTTAATTTCATACTCATTTTCCAATTCAATGTTCTTTTTAAATTTTAATTGGACTAAAATGGGAAAACTATTTTAAAAAAAAAAAAAAAAATTAGGAAACTTTGTCTTAATAATCTTACTTAGACACGTCGAATTTAATTCATAATAATAACATATTCAATGTAATTATATCAAAGACATATTATTATAGAATTTAATGGATATTATTAACATATTCAGTGCCGTCGTATGAGAGTTAATAACTTAAATGGTCATTCAACTTTAAACTTTTATCCTCGAAAGTCATTTAACTTTGAATTTACTCAGAAAATTACTCAACTTTATATGTTTTACTCAAAAAGTCACTCAAGTTTAGACGTTTTACTCAAAAAATCACTCAACTCATTTTATTATTTTTTAAATGTGTAATTTTTTTATACCAACAAAATTCTAAAAAATATAAAATATCTATTTAATGACCCTTTTACCCTTTCTTTCATTCTCCTAAATTATCTGTACTACCTCTTTCTCATATTTTGCTTCTCCTTCTTGCTTGCTGAACTTTTTCGACCATCTGATAGGATTTATTCGAGAACTTTTTCGACCATTTGAATAAAGTTTAAAATTAAGTGACCTTCTAAAATAAAAATTCAAAATTGAGTAACCTTTTAAGTTATTAAGTCCATCGTATGAGAAGCATGTTTATAATTTGAAAGTAGTGGAATCATTACTTTGATGCTAAGTAAATCATATGTAAAATAGTATTAAAAATATATTAATAAAGAAGTAAGTAAAAAATAATAGCAACAACACATGCTATTAGATTTCATGTTCAAATTCTAAAGAAAACAAAAATAATAGGTGATTTCTTTTATTTGTTGTTTAAATTTAGATGGATTTAATTATTCCTTCTTGTGTTGATAGAGAGTAGCAAATGCCTAATAAAATTAATCAATATGCACATATATTATAATTATAAAGAAGACAAAATTAGTTTATTATGTGAATTTAGTTTAAGGGCAACTTTCTCCCCTTTTTTTTAACTCCATATTTAATCAAATACCTTAAAAAAAAAATACTAATATCATACGTTCTTCCCAACATTTAAAAAATGTCAAGTATTAACCTCATTTATTTAGTATTTGTCAAAAATAATCTCTACCTCACCTTTTAAGTAGTGGTATAGACAATGTATACTTTATTATTTTCAGATTTATACTGAATATATTATTATTAAAGACATTTATTGTAAATTATAAACAATAGAGTCTACAGAATGTGATGTATACGTAATTAGGGGCAGAGCTACCCTTTTGTCGAGGGGTCATCCGAATCTTCTTCGGCGAAAAATTATACTATTTATACATGGTTTAATTTTAATTTTTCTTACATGTATATAGATGTTGAACCCCCTTCAATTTGTTCGTATGTTTATTTCTGAATCCCCTTAGTGAAAATTCAGGCTTCATCACTGTAAATAACTTTATTCCTATCTACTATCTGGCGAAGATTGAGAGGTTATTTTTGATAATTTCACTTTATATAACACTATTATTAATTGAATACACTAAAGCAAAAAATTATTTTTGTTCTTTATTCTTTTTTGTTTGTATAATAATAGTATATTCCACAAATTAGTGGAAATCAACATTCTTATCCCACTCAATTATTATATAGAGAATAAAATTACTTAAAACACTCAACTTCATCATTCCACATGAGATGACAATGTGATTCAAACTTACAAAATATTATAAAGTAAAAAATATGCATATATAGTGGCCTTATTACATCAATAATATAATAAGTCAATAATTGACAATTCAAAATATTTTAAAAATTACGATAAAAAACTCATGAAATTCTCAAAATTTAAAAGGTGTCACATAAATTATATGTTGGCTTAAATTGTGTTGAGCATGGTTTGAAGAAATTATTTCAACAATATAAAATGTTTCTCTAATATTAAACAATTGTAATTTCCAAATATACTATAGTGATGACTAGGATAATTCTTTATATTAAAATGATGAAACAATTTGTGAAGTGCTAAATGAATTGGATTTTCCAATTCTTTGCTACTTGGCATGTATAAGCAAATGATAGAAGAGACTTTAATTTAAAATAATTAATATTTCTATCAACATAAGAGCAATAAGTCAATTATATAAGTTATCATATATTCAAACTTACTATAAAAAAAAATATGATTTAGCTATAGACAATTTTTTTCTGTAAATAATAAGAATCCATTTTTAATCTTGATTTAATGATGAATTAGCAATGAATTATCAAAAAATAGGGTTGCCCAAAAATGAGTTTCGTAAATCTATTTAGTTGGACCTCAATGCTGATACCGGGCAATAGAAATATTTTTTTTAAAAAGAAAAAGGTAACTTATGAGTAGTCCACAATAATTAATATGATTGGTCATGAGCCCTTTTATTTTTTAATAAGATAATTTGTCACATTTATTTAGATATGATCCATGTCATGCAAGATTTTGCTCAAAATTGGAAGGGGTTAGAAATTAAAACTCAAAAGTATAATATGTCCCTTAGTTGTTCTAAAGGACATTTATGAAAATGTAATAAAAGAATTAAAGAAAAAATGTGGTATAAATAGACAGAACACATAACTAAATTTGTGAAGGAGAAACAAAAATAACAAAAATGCAATTTATGTCATGGAAAGAAGGCATATATTATCATTACATACAACTATATATATATACTCGAGTAGAGGCAGATTCAATATTTGAGATTTTGTTAAAAGAGTACGATTTTAAAGTTGGAATCGAAAATAGCATTTGGACGTTAATTAAAGTCATGTTTGTATGTGTGATAACATATTTGAATTCTGATCGTCTATTATTTCATGCCAATATTTTCACCTTGGAATTTTTATTCTAGGCAACGGTTCAAATCATTCATGGACATATATGTTTGAAATTATTCTTAAGACTAAAGAGTAATATTATTTTCATTGATTGGAAATTAAACTATGTAAGATTCTTCTAATTGAATCTAAATTACATGAGCACAAATTTTGTTTTTGGGCATCTTGATAATGAAAATGAAATAATTGACCAAAAATAGTTTGCATTTTTGGACTTCTTTGAGGATGAAAATGAAATAATTGACTATGTGGAAGGGGATTTTCACTATCTTATAAAAGAATAAAGAATATTTTGATCATTGATTAACAAATGGGCCATGAGAAAAAAATGAGCATGAATTATTGGCTCTCCAAAGAATATATTATATAAAGTACAAATTGTTATAAATGACTCAAATAATTGAATCTCATCTACATGGGGAGAGTTAAAAATCCACGTATTAGTTTGACCGAATTTAATAGCTTTAATTTGAATTCTCAAGTTATATTAAGAAATTTACCAAACATGTACCTAATTTAAATTTAGAAACTAATTATTTGAGTCCATGTAAATCTATAATCTATATCTATAATATATTAAAAAAATGAAGGGCTTCACAAATGTCGTTTGAACTTTTTGCCCTTCATTAAAAGTCTTTGCTTTAGATAGAATCGTCTTTTCACTATTCTTCTAATATTTAATAGTAAAAAATTAATTAAATATGTTTATGATAAAACTTTTCCTTATTAGAAGTTATCAGACTTAAAGACAATTAATATTTTTCATTAGTTTAAGAATTCTAAATCAATTAAATTTGATTTTTAAGAAGATTTACAAGTTTATAAATCTACATCTACAATATATTAAATCCATTAACCACTTGAAACTTCTGATAATAAAATGTATATGTGCTTACAATAAAATATATGTTTTGAACTTTTTGCACTTCATTAAAAATCTTCGTAATAAATAAAATCGTCTAATTTTAAATAATCAAAGATTATACGTGTGAAACATATGCGGCTAAACTAGTGTTATAAAACATGAAGAAATATTTTGTTTTTTCTAATTTTAGTAGCAAATAGTTTACCGAACCTACCTATTATGTATAAATTTGAATTAATCAAGCTAACGAATTTTGAATACTAACGGCCTAAAACAAACAAAAAGAAATAAGAATGGAATTTTCTACTTGTAGTGGAGATTCCGACCTATGATTATGTCTAACTTTAGACATTTGGATCTTTAGCTAGGTTTGGCCAGTGTTTAACTTCAAACCTTCGAGCTGAAAATTTTCAAATTTCAGCTCAAATGCATGAAGCGGTAAACTGGCTAAATCCAACTTCAAATCCGAAGACCTATAACTATGTCAACTTCAGATATTTGGATCTTGAGCTAGGTTTGACCAGTTTTTGACTTCAAACCTTCGAGCTGAAATTTTTTGAATTTCAGCTCAAATGCATGAAGCAGTAAACTGGCTAAACCCAACTTCAAACCCGAAGACCTATGACTATGTTAACTTCAAACATTTGGATCTTGATCTAGATTTGACCAGTTTTTAACTTCAAACCTTCGGGATGGAATTTTAAATTTCAGCTCAAATGCATGAAGCTGTAAACTAGCTAAACCCAACTTCAACCCGAAGACCTATGACTACGTCAACTTCAGACGTTTGGATTTTGAGTTAGGTTTGACCAGTTTTTGACTTCAAACCTTCGAGCTGAATTTTTTTGAATTTCAGCTCAAATGCATGAAGCAGTAAACTGGCTAAACCCAACTTCAAACCCGAAGACCTATGACTATGTTAACTTCAGACATTTGGATCTTGAGCTAGGTTTGGCCAGTTTTTAACTTCAAACCTTCGGGCTGGAATTTTAAATTTCAGCTCACATGCATGAAGCGGTAATCTAGCTAAACCCAACTTCTAACCCGAAGACCTATGACTACGGCAACTTCAGACGTTTGGATTTTGAGTTAGGTTTGACCAGTTTTTAACTTTAAACCTTCGAGCTGAAAATTTTCAACTTTCAGCTCAAATGCATGAAGTGGTAAACTAGCTAAACCCAACTTCAAACCCGAAGACCTATGACTATGTTAACTTCAGACATTTGGATCTTGAGCTAGGTTTGGCCAGTTTTTAACTTCAAACCTTCGAGCTGGAATTTTAAATTTCAGCTCACATGCATGAAGCGTTAAACTGGCTAAACCCAACTTCTAACCCGAAGACCTATGACTACGGCAACTTCAGACGTTTGGATTTTGAGTTAGGTTTGACCAGTTTTTAACTTCAAACCTTCGAGCTGAAAATTTTCAACTTTCAGCTCAAATGCATGAACTGGTAAACTAGCTAAACCCAACTTCTAACCCAAAGACCTATGACTATGTTAACTTCAGACGTTTGGATCTTGATCTAGGTTTGACCAGTTTTTAACTTCAAACCTTCGGGATGGAATTTCAAATTTCAGCTCAAATGCATGACACGGTAAATTGGCTAAACCCAACTTCAAACCCGAAGACCTATGACTACGTTAACTTCAAATATTTGGATCTTGAGCTAGGTTTGACCAGTTTTTAACTTCAAACCTTCGAGCTGAAATTTTTTGAATTTCAGCTCAAATGCATGAAGCAGTAAACTGGCTAAACCCAACTTCATACGCGAAGACCTATGACTATGTTAACTTGAGACATTTGGATCTTGAGCTAGGTTTGGCCAATTTTTAACTTCAAACCTTCGAGCTGAAAATTTTCAAATTTCATCTCAAATGCATGAAGCGGTAAACTGGCTAAACCCAACTTCTAACCCGAAGACCTATGACTACGTCAACTTCAGACGTTTGGATCTTGAGCTAGGTTTGGTCAGTTTTTAACTTCAAACCTTCGGACTGGAATTTCAAATTTCAGCTCAAATGCATGAAGTGGTAAACTAGCTAAACCCAACTTCTAACCCGAAGAACTATGACTACGTCAACATTAGACGTTTGGATCTTGACCTAGGTTTGACCAGTTTTTAACTTCAAACCTTCGGGCTGGAATTTCAAATTTCAGCTCAAATGCATGAAGTGGTAAACTGACCAAACCCAACTTCAAACCTGAAGACCGAACGTTGAAACTTCATTTCCTCGATCAGCATTTTCAATTCTACAACTCTGAATTTGATTCTGAAACGGCTAAACTCTGAAAATTATGTAAATTTTGTCTATTCTTTAAATGGGGGTCCTAAATGGTTATTTTTGCACTTCCTCCCCCAACTAGTTTGGGCCTTTAGTGTTACCATCTACCAAGAGTTAATGTTAGTCTAGGCCCAATTTATTTTTCCTCAAATGGACCCTTAAACCTATGACCATAAAATCAGTCTTATATATTGGCCCAAATATCTAATTAGCATCCTTCATGTTTTTGAACAAAAATCAACTTAGTTAATCATTTTTTTTTTTTCATTTTCTTTTCAGTGTCCGGCTTAAATAATTCAGATTTATGTCGAAAAATCCCACTTTGAAGCATAAGGCGACTCCATACCAAGAGGTTAAGCCAAAGACCTCTATGAATCGAATAGAAGAAGTTTATGGGCATAAAGCCCAAGACAAATAAGCGCTTCGTTTCACACTCATATTATTAATTGAAAAATAGCTATTTACATTTAACAGTGTGTCTAATTAATATATTTCATTTTTCAATCCTAATTTCCCACTTTATCTTTTCCTTTTTCTATAATAATTGATTGTAAATTTACATTGCTTTTTATTTATTTATTTCTAGTAAGTAACCTATGTGTTATTTTTCTTTTGGAATTATAAGGTCGAAAACCGAACCTCACTAATGAATTGGGCTGGAATTGATTTGGGCTAAGCCACTCTAAATTTTCTGGGTCTATGTACACAAAGCCCATGGTAAACATTGCTTAACTTTCTTAACATAAATATACACCTTATTAACTTATCATATTTACACAAATTCTCACCCTAACAAAGTAATTACAAAATTTTTAACTAATTATGTATCTTCGTTGGATGTATCGGTAAGCTCATTATGTATCTCGACAGACTCAAAATCGAAAAAAAACATACCGGGAGCTAATTATGTATGTTTACAAGGAAAAAATGTATCTTCGTTGGATGTATTATGTATCTCAACAGACTCAAAGTCGAGTGTTCCAATAATTATGCAACATGTTGGAATTTTCAGTAATTATGTAAAATATCTAGATTTTCTGTAATTAAGCTCCAAACTGTCGGAATTTATGTTGCTTACCCTTCTTTCAAATGTTCTTTGACTTGTTACATGTAGTTACTCAAGTGTTATAAACATGCAAAGACCATCACATGGTTTCTTTTCAGGTTTATCGAAAATAGCGTTTCTATTTTTTTAAAATAGGGAGTAAGATTGTGTATAAATCATCCTCTTCAGATGTCATTTATGAAGTTACACTAAATATGTTGTTTTGTATAGTATAATTTTTCAAAAATAAAATTCAATTGATTACCTTTAATCTATGAAGCTGCTACAAGCAAAATAATATAATAAGAGACAAGAAAAAAAAAACTCTTTTTTAAAAAAAATCCTACAAATTCAATATCTGCATTGAAACTTCGTTAAATCGAAATTCACGCATTTCAAAATCCATTTTTACAGGCGATGCTCTCGACAAGTTTACAATGAGTCTCTTAATAATAATCTTGCAATCCATTTGTTGTTAGGTCAGTAAAGCCTTTGCAACGTAGCTAACTAAAACTTCCGTTATCCGTTCGCAAAAATTATAGACTGAACCACAAAAAGTTATTATACACAATCTTACGCTGCATTTCTGCTTTTACAAATAGCTACATAGGCCAAATGTCTTTATCAACAAAAGTTTTTGCACCCATTATTGCCACTATTTTTTTTTCTTCTTCTTGATAGTGCCATAGTCTTTTAGCATTTTGGCACATGCATAGTGGAATTTCATTAGCCCCTATAGACATGTCAAAAGGATATTTACTACCTTTTTATAGTGCTAGAAAATTTTGGTTTCTTGAAAGTTGAAATTGACTACTTATATAATTGACCATTGGACAAAAACCTTTTGAGTAATTTGAGTTTTGATCCTAAATAGAGTAGCAATGAACTCATTGTCCATATTTGGATGGATTTTTTTGTCAAAAAGGTGAAAGGGGCAAAAGTGGTTAAGTCTTATAAGTCTAAGTCCAAGAATTTGGAGGTAACAAAAAGTTGTTCCCACTAATATATAATGGGAGGCTTTCACATCAACCACATTTGCTTTTAGTTTTTTTTTTAATTTTCCATCCGGTGTTCGGTACCTGCATTATAGTCCAACTAATTGAGATTCGCGTCGGGTAGGGCTTATTCGGGGGATAGCGCTCCCTGCCAAGGATTTTTTCATATTCAGGGCTCGAATCCGAGACCTCTGAGTAAGGGAGGAGCAGACCCATCCACTGCACCACATCCTTTGATGGTACTCTTAGGTTACTATAAAAATAAAATATACACTTTAACTTATCATATTTATACAAATTCCATCCTTATAAAATAGCTACAAAAATTCAAACGAATTATGTATCTTCGTTGGATATATCAGGAACTAACTATGTATCTCGATAGATCCAAAATTGAAAAAAAAGTATCGAGAGCTAATTATGTATATCTATCTACAAACGAAAAAAATGTATCTTCGTTGGATGTATTATGTGTCTCAACAGACCCAAAATCTCAATTTTCAGTAATTATGCAAAATGTTGAGATTTTCTGTAATTAAGCTTCAAACTGTCGAAATTTATGTTGTTTGTTCTGCTATTTTATATTAATATGATATAAAGATCTTTTACGTATCTTTGTATAAGAGATATTCTATCTATGGTTGGAAATGTAACAATGTTTTTTGTGTTTCTAATTGTTCGATTATTGGAAGCAATCTTCATAGGCGCAAGGATCTCCTCGCAACAACCTCCACTATAATGGAAATTAATAATGAATTTATTAAGGTTTTTAATAGTTAGATGTGTTATGGAAGGAGATATTAAGCAATGTTAAAAAAAAAATTAATTCAATATTGATTTAGATAAATTCTACGTATGTTACTGTTTATATTTGTGACAAAAAAGATGATTATACTAATTTAACCGACCTAATAATGAAAAAAAAAATGTATTTATGATATCGAAAAGTTATATATATAGAGAGAGAGAAGTTGAATCGTTAAGAACCGCAAATTAATTGATCGAAAATCAAGGATAAATATTTAATTATTTTAATATGTTTATAAATTAATAACCGATAAACCAACTCAATTATATACAAAATAGAAACGACATATGAGCATACCAACTCACATGTATAAGGAAAAAAGACATGGACCGATTCTTTTCAAAATAATAGACCCATATTTGAACCATTGTACATTCATGATCAGTCGGTCCAAACAAATTTCATATTATAGTCATTTTATAATTTGGGTCAGGTAGTTCAGATATAGTTCATACACCATATTGATGCAATCCATAGTTCAGATATAGTTCATACACCATATTGATGCAATCCATATATCATACTGATACAATTTGTAAGAAATATAGAGCAACAAATTTATGGATAAAAAATACATCATTATTATATAAAATATGCATTTTTAATATGATATGCATAGAGTTTGTATCATTCTTCTATTATATATATATATGCATGTAGAAATAGTATTTTTATTATATAAAATTAAATCTGTATAAAATATATGTCAAATTTGTATCAATATTATATAAAGCTGTTAGCAAATAACTGAAAAATAGATTTAAAATTCAATAATTATTTATATATATATATATATATATATATATATAATGCATATAGAAATAGTATCTTTGTTATATAAAATTAAATCTGTATAAAATATATATCAAATTTGTATTAGTATTATATAAAGCTATTAGCAAATAACTAAAAAATAGATTTAAAATTCAATAATTATTTTTATATTAATAGTTTGATCCGAATTGCTATTTAAGCTATTTATGTTATTTCCTATAAGGTACATTGGCCACAAAAGGGACATTCCCTTATTATTATTGACTTATTTAGTAGTATTGCTTTAACAATGCTAAAGTTGAATAACGCGTTTTACAATTTTGATCATTATTTTGACTGTTTGTTTATATAATAGACACACATTTTCATTTGTAGTCAAAAAGGTGTTCACTTTCATATCTTTATTTATCATTTTTACCTACATTCCCCACTCTCCTTTTTACTCCAAGGAATTGTTCTTTTACTTTATATGATATAGTACATATTTGCTAACCAAAATAAAAAAATAAAAATAAAAAAAATATATATATATAGTAGTACAGATTTGATCTATCGAAAACAATTTTTTTATACGTTTATGGAGCACATTAAAAGTTTATGAGACTTCCATTGGATTATTTTTCCTCAAAACCCTACATCATTTTTTTTGTCTTTCATTCGATTTTCGACATCCGCATTGAAGTCCGATTAATTCGAATTCGCACTGAATAAAGCTCTATTCGGAAGATAGCGCTCCCTACCAAGAATTTTTTCATATTCAGAACTCAAATTCGAAACCTCTAGTCAAAGAAGAAACAGTCTAATCTAGTGTATCACATCCTTTCATGGTAAAACCCTACGTGGTACCCTATTTTAAGTTGTTTTCCACTTAGTCAAAAGATTTTATTTTATTTAAAAAAGTAGTACTCCATAATCTAGTATAGTTTTCCTCCACTAAGAAAAATAAATGGAGATGGAAGGAAAAAGAAAGATAAGGGGGGGGGGGGGTGAAAAAAGAAAGTGGAAAATCCACTTGCCAAAAAATTGAGAAAATCTAGGTTCCCATAACACATACAAGAGTGTTACTTTTTCATTGTTGGACATAATCACATCCATGCAAAGGACCCCCCTAACTTTAAAGTTGACTCCCATTTTCCCACCCACCCCTAGGGGTACACATCCACGGTTCAGTTTGATTTTATATGTTATTAGTTTAATTTATTGATTATATTTAAATATGTAAAATTAATAAAATATTTTTTTATCGATTTTTGATCCTTAACAGTTCGATTTTTGGTTTAACTAATAAGAAAATATTCATAAAATAGAAATATTAACAACTAAAATAAAAAAGCGAAATCTTAGTTGCCGTCAAAATCTTACGCAATGCGTTTTAGTTTACAAGAATCTTAAACTTAAACTGAATGTTTTTCAAACTGAATCCTAATTTTTGGAAGTTACTAAATACTTCTAGACTTGTGCTTTGTATTGTTCTTTTGTTGCCCTGAATAGGTTAATACTTTTTGAATATCTGAATTGTGAATAAGTAGTGTATAATATATATATACCGATAACTCAATAAGCTAAAACCAAAATCGAATCGTTTACCCAATAATTTTTTTATAAAACCAATAAAAAACGGTTAACCCAATACCAATAACCCAATAACATTTTTATCGGTTCGGTTTATCGGTCGATTCGTTTTTTATACCTCCTACCATCCCATTCAAATTATTATTTTTTATTTTCCTCTTGAATTTTTGAGTCTGATTAATCCGAATTATATTTATATTTAGATATTCAGAGACGAGGAAAGATATAGTAATTGCTGAAATGCTTTGGAGAGTTGAAAATAAGCATAGATTCAGGAATTTCTAAATAGAACAACTTTTCAAATCCTGTTGAACCCATCGATAGGCAAGAGATAACCTGGCGAATTGACAAAATCTTAGTAGTCAGATGAGAGGAAAGGAAAAACTATTTCTGTAGTCGCGGTGAGTGAAATGAGAGCAGCCTAAATCGTGAAATCGAAATGGCAGGAGAGCAATACAAGCATTGTGCTGCTATTATAAAATTTATTTGAGAATAAGTGAAGATTTTTGTGTCTATACTTTTAAAATCACAATAGAGATCTTATGACTAATAAAAACACAATTTGTAGTTCATTTGCTTAGCTCTTACTCAAAACTACGTCTAAACATCCATCACAATCGAGTAAGATGTTGGATTCGAATTTCATTGCCATTGATTCATCGTATAAGACGGTGGATTCAAGTCTCACCACATTATTCTTTTACGTTCCTCTTAATTGGAATTCGAGTATCATAATAATTGTCAGTTAAAAAGAAGCGATAATTTTTGTCACTGTTCATATTTAAAACAACGTCAAAACGCCTATCACAATCAAGTAAGACCTTGAATTCGAATCACATTACCATCATGTAATACGTTGAATTCAAATTCCACCGCGTTATTCTTTTACATTTTAAAAGTGAAACAATCCTATTCATTCCATCACAATCCAACCCGATCACCCCCTAATTATTATTTTTGACAACGTGGGATTCGAATCTCATACCATCATATAATATGTCGGATTCAAATTCCACCGCAATATTCTTTTACATTTTAAAAGTGAAACGATCTTATTCATCTCATCACAATCCCGCCCGATCACCCCTTATTATTATTTTCTGACTTTACAATAACTAAAGAAGACCATCTCATTAATTCTTCCCCCACTAAAATTCAAACCTTATGTTATCTTTCCCATTAATATTCCTCTTCCCCCTCTTCTCCTCCTCCTTTGTTTTCTCTCTTTCACACACATTCATCATCAAAAATCCCCATTTTTTTCTTCCTTTCGACCCGACCCGCTTACCCATTTTCAGTCATGTTTAGTTATCTTATACTATAACATCAAAAATCTATCTGAAAAAAACAAGAAGAACCCTTTTTCCCTTCTGACCCGACCCGTTTACCCATTTTCAACTATGTTCATAAAAAACCAGCTGAAAAAACCCATTTTTCTTCCTTCTGACCCGACCCGTTTACCCATTTTCACTCATGTGTAGCTATCTTCATAAAAAACCCAGCTGAAAAAACAAAAAAGAATCATTTTTTCCTTCTGACCCGACCCGTTTACCCATTTTCAGCTAAGTTCAGCTATCTTCCTCAAAAACCCAGCTGAAAAAACCAAAAAAAGAACCATTTTTCTTCCTTCTGACCCGACCCGTTTACCCATTTTCAGCCATGTTTCGCCATCAAGAACTCACCTGAAAACCCCAAAAATCCCATTTTTCCTCCGACCCGTTTACCCATTTTCCTCCACGTTAACCCATCTTACACTACTTCAAGAACCCATCTGAAACTCAAAATTCCCAACTTTTACCTCCAACCCATTTCCCCATTTCACAAATAAACCCGACCCATTTACCCATTTTATCGACCCGACCCGTTTTCATCAACATGTACAAGAACCAGTTACAAGAATTAGCACAAAGGAGTTGTTTCAATTTACCTTCTTACATATGCATCCGAGAAGGTCCCGACCACGCGCCGAGGTTTAAAGCCGTCGTTAACTTTAACGGCGAGAATTTCGAAAGCCCGAATTACTGTTCAACACTCCGTCAAGCTGAACATGCTGCTGCTGAAGTTGCACTTAACGCTTTATCTAATCGTGGACCTTCTCATTCTCTTGCTGCTCGTATACTCGTAAGTGTAGACATTTTTTTTTATTTTTTTTTTGTATATTCCTATTTGATTAGATTGGGCTCGTTCGGAAAGTTTAGGAGGGTTGCTAATGTGCGCCGTGTCGTCGGAGTGTTGCTAATGTGCGCTGTGGGTGTTATGTGACACTCTTTTTTTTTTTTTTTTTTCCAATTTCCAACTATAGTAAGTTTGCATTTCTTTTTAGGAAGGAAAATGGTAAAATGGGATGGAGATTATATGTTTGTGTTTTTATTTACATGTATTTGATTAGATTGGGCTCATTCGAGAAAGTTTAGGAGTGTTGCTAATGTGCGCCGTGTTGTCGGAGTGTTGCTAATGTGAGCTAGGGGTATTATATGGCCTTTTTTTTACAATTATAATACGCATTTTAGTTGGTCTTATTACTAAAAATAAATATGATCACTTGCTAAATCAGTATAAGATTAATTAACTTTAATCTATTTTATCCTTATAATAGTATATATTAAATGTGAGAAATTACAATTTCAATGTCTATTCATATGCTCAATAAGTATTACTATTAATATGTGTCATTCAATTTATAATTTTTAGTTGCCCTATAAAATGAAATGTATCCAACTAAGATAGGATGACATTCTTTTTATTATGGACTATAAAAAGATATTGTGCCACGTAAAATGAATGGGATGGAGAGTAGTATATATTTGTGATTTTTTATTTATATGTATTTGATCAGATTGGGCTCGTTCGAAAAGTGTTGCTAATGTGCGCTCTCTGTGTGTTATGTGGCACACTTTCCTTTTTTTTGAATCACAGTAATTGTGCCACGTAAAATGGGATGAAACGAGTATATATTTGTGTTTTTTATTTATATGTATTTGATCAGATTGGGCTCATTCAAAAAGTTTATGGTGTGTCACTAATGTGCGTCGTGTTGTCGGAGTGTTGCTAATGTGCGCTCTATGCGTGTTATGTGGCCTTCCAATTATAGTAAGTTGATATTCTTTTGTGCCACGTAAAATGGGATGGAGGGAGAGGGAGTATATATTTGTGTTTTTATTTACATGTATTTGATCAGATTGAGCTCGTTCGAAAAGTTTATGGAGTGTTGCTAATGTGAGCTAGGGTGTGTGTGGACTGTGTTAATGTGTGTTGTGTTGTTTACATGTTCACATTTTGCTTTATGAAAATCAATTTGACTTATCTTTAAATCTAAATTAAAATAAATTAATTTAATATTTTAAATTAAAATGTTCGAAAACTATACAAGAAATGTAAATTGTAAGTTGGAAAAAGTTATGCAGTTCGACTCCTGAGAATGTAACATAATAAGTAAAAATACACGGTGATCAGATTGAGCTCGTTCGGAAAGTTTATCTTGTGTGGCCGGAGTGTTGCTAATGTGCGCTGTGAGTGTTGACAGTTAATGTGCGCACTGTCCTACTTTTTGGAAGTTTGGACCGGAATTAATAACTCCGGTTTAATGAGGTTGGTTGGGGGAAATTAATGGTATTGAAATGACCAAAATGTCCTTTGTCCTTTCTTTTTCGTCCGGTGTTCGATATCCGTATTGAGCTGATTAAATTCGGATTCGCACCTTACTAGGTCTATGGCTTCGAACTCGAAACTTTTGATTAAGGGTAAACGTATCTCGAACCATTCAATCACAACTCATATAGGTAGTAATGTAATATTTCATACTCACGTTTAATGATCCTGTCATGTTTAGCTTCTCGAAAGTTGTCAGTTTGATGAAAAAATATATTTTTATAGTGTTGGTCAAAGTTTGTATAATTTGTTTATCTATATTAATTTTAACTGCTAAATTAAATTATATTTTTGGTATAAATATCGGATGCAAATAAATATTTTTTTTAATGGACCATAATTAATTTGACTCATAACGGTATTTTTGTCTTTTACATTTGCATAACTGCTGTTTTGGGTCTTCTTGTACTGTTTTGATAATTAATTTTCTTAAATGAGGGTATTTTAGTAATAAATAATTTTTTTAAAAAAAAGTAGTTCTAAATTTTTTTCTTTTTTTTTCGAATCATTAGTTATTTTTGCATATTGAATTTTGCTACCTACCTCACTGATTTTATTATTAAAGACCCATAATAAATAAGTGGGTAGTAGGAATCAGTCAACATTTGAATTGGATTTAATAGATTTCAAAATTATGTATATTAGTTAATATTTTTGGTAGAGGTCATGTGATAATGACATAGTTAAAAATTACTGAGTTCCTACTAATTAATTTTTATTATATGGATTAAGAAGTTGAAATAAGTATCAATGCATTGAAAAAAATAAACGCGGTTATCTATCTAAATCTTGATGGACAGAGTTACCTAATACATGTAGCGTGGAGGCGACCTTCGTGATACATGTATATGTTATTAAGAAATGCAATAAATATGAAGCCCAATTACTAGTAATTGTGGTCGTCGTCCTAGAATTTAGAACTCATAAAGTTTGAAATTTTTGATCCACCGATGGTTCATGTGTTGACCAGTGACGGAGCAGGATTTTCATTGAGGGGGTTCAAAAGTATATATACGAACTAGTCAAAGGGGGTTCAACATCTACTGTATAGACATAAAAAAATATTTTTAACCATGTAAAAATAGTATAAAAACAGTATAATTTTTATTCGAAGGGATTCTCTGCCACTGGTGCTGACATTGGCAGAGCTAGGGTACCGGAGAAAGGTTACTCATTTGTCTAAAACTTACACTATATATACCAGATTAAAATTTTTCGTTATGTATATATTGTAGACGTTGAATCTCCTTGCCTTCTTTATATTTTAAATCTTTTTAGTGAAAATTTTGACTCCACTACTGAGTGTTAAAAAAAGGACAACCCAATGCACTCAAGCTACTGCTATGCGCGGTGTCCGAGGAAAGACCCCACTACAAGGATGTATTGTACGCAGCCTTATCTTGTATTTCTGCCACTACTGAGTGTTTGTTTGAGTTAATAGGTAATCAGTTGAATAGTTAAGGTGGTGCAACTTGTCTTGATCACCTTGTAGGTATGTCGTTTTCTTCATTATCTAGCGGTGTGACATCCCTATTTGTTGTTTGCTTTTATATTTTTTGTTTGTTATACTTTTATCTGTCCTAAACCGGGGGTCTATCGAAAATAACCTTTCTACTTTATATGAGGTAGTGGTATGGACTGCGTACACTTTACCCTCTCCAGATGCCACTTTATGGGAATACACTGGATACGTTGTTGTAAGCTGTCCTAAATCCACAACAAATACCTGGTGTGATTTCATTAAGTATCACACTATGTAGGATCTGAGGAGAGCAAAGTGTACGCGGCCTACCTTGTAAGAGGTAAAGACGCTGTTTCCGATAGACCTAATCACAACCTTTATTAAAAAAAAAAAATGAATGTGGCAACTTTGAATTTGGCACATATGTGGAAGTTGAGAAACTTAGAATTTAATTAATATGAATCTAGAAGCTAATCAAATTATTAATTTGGATCTAGAATTGCTTCTATATTTATGGTATAACAGTTTTTACGACAAAGACTGAACATGGCCGTTGTTGACTTTTATCATGTGTTTGAACTCTTGCTCATCAATATAATTTTTAATAGAATTTAAGTTTTGGTGCATCATTGGTGTATTTTTTTTACATTATCAGGTAACTTTTACCTGCTGCAACAGGTAAAAATATAAAAATGCATGACCTGTTACGACAAGTAAAAGTCACGTGATGGTGTAAAAAGAAAATACATCGACGGTGCACCAAACTTAAAATTGACGGTACTTACATTAGGTATTAAATAAGGTGTAATTTGGTTGAACATGGCACTTTTAGAAAAAATAAATAACTTAACCTTCCTATTAATAGCATTTGTCTCCCTATATATATTATATCTTCTATCTTTGAAGAAGCAACTGCATGTGACTGTCCACTTCTATAGATGTCATATATATATATATATTAAACCTATGTTGCTCGGATTCTTCAAAAATATCGACCGGTGCGTGTCATATTCTCCGAAAGTAGTGTATTTTTTGAAGGATCCGATACGGGTGCAGCTAGGCTGGGCATATTTTGGTTTAAACTGAAAAAATCGAAAAAAAATTAATTTCGGTTTCGTTTTTCGTTTTTTCGGATCAGTTTCGGTTATCAATTTATGAAATTTGATTAAACGGTTTGGTTTTCAATTTTTCAAAAAAATAATTCAGATAAACCGATTAACCGAAACTCTATAAATAATTAAATAATATATATATTTTATTATATATATATAATATTTAATATATAATAATATAATATAAATTATAATAGCAATCCTAATAACTAATAAGTAATAGCACGCCACATACAATTAACAGCATACATCAGTCCAATAGTCGAACAATTGATCGAATCATAGACCGCCGACGAGATCCTGTACAACAACACCAGAGCCGGCGATCAGACGACCATTGTGGGTTGCAACCAACAGTGCTGACTGTGGTCTTTCTGGCAGCGACCACTCTTCCGAGTTCCGACTGTTTATGCTAACTTATGCATAATGAAGTTATATATTATGTTATCATTTAGTTTCATCCATGTTGAGTTATTTATATCTAGGAATGAAAAATAGGTTTGAATTATTATTTTATTTTTAAATCATTAATTTTAAATGTCCAGTCATAACAAAGAGAGGTTCACTACGTTAATCTTTAAAATCGAAATAAAAATCCGAAATAACCGAACTGAATTTGTAGAAATCGAATCGAATTTATTTAGGTTTGGTTACAGTTGTTATTTTTGTCAATCCGAAAATTGAAAAACCAAACCGATATTAAATTATCAAACCGAATGCCCATCCCTAGGTGTAACAACATATTTGGAGAGTCCGCGCAACTTAGTATTAAACTGTCATATGCTTGTGAGACTATTTATATGAATACCCCCTCCGTTTCATTTTACTTGACTCTTTTTGACGTGGCACACCCCTTAAACTTTAATTAGATGTATATTTTACCAAACTAACGTTATTAATGATGCTTTGAAACTCTAATTTTGATTACAAATATTTATGTAGTTATTTAACGTTAAGGGTAATATGGGAAAGAAGTAAAAAAGCTCTTTTGATTTGCGAAAATGGACAAGTAAAATGAAATGTCTACTTTTAGTATAGAGGCCAAAGAAAATGAAACGGATATAGTTAGTCTGACATGATGATTCTTGACAGGTACTAATTTTACGTGAAACTAGTGAAAGTTATTTACTAGTGTAATCCGATAAGTGGGGTCTGGGAGGGTAGGATAGAATGTACGCGGGCCGTACGCCGACATTTGTGAGGTGAGAGGTCGTTTCCGATATATGGTGACATAAAAGCTTATGGTTCTACTTCTGCTTTGAAAGAAAATATAATGTAGAAATATGAAATGGAAGTTATTTTGGTCTTCAGTTATTTGTATAACATAATACCGGAATTTCAGTATGAAATTGTACCGGCATGACAAGAGGGAGTTGCTCGGATGGTAAGCACCCCTCGCTTCCAACCCCAAGGTTGTGAGTTTGATCTTTTTCACGCTAAAGGCACGTTCTCGTGTTGATTGTAAGTCACGGGTTTGATGGCATCGCTTAAGTTTTACTGTTCGCTAACTCTGTCGGATGAACTCATTGTAGGATGAAACGGGTGTCTATAAAAATCTCTTACAGGAGATAGCGCAAAGAGTCGGAGCTCCTTTGCCTCAGTACACAACGTATAGGTCGGGACTTGGACACCAACCTGTCTTTACCGGAACAGTAGAATTGGCTGCAATCACGTTTACTGGTGAACCTGCCAAGAACAAAAAACAAGCTGAGAAGAACGCTGCATTGGCAGCTTGGTCGTCGTTGAAACAATGTAAGACCTCCCGCTCATTCAAGAAAATATCTTACTTGGAGTAATTACGCATAGTTTTATAGTCGCTAAGTTCTGCATATGCTGCTCGTATTGCAAGGGTATACAGTTGTTGTCTCTGTGTGACCTATAGGTTTTTTGAGCGTTTAAGCCAAAACGAAATCCAAATGCCACCTCAATTGGTTTTTTCGTCTTTCAGATTCATGGAAATGTGGTCATTTTCTGATGATTCTTTATTAGTACAAACTTCGTGTAGCTCCTCACGATGCTGCTAATATCGTAAATGTATTTAAAGAGTTGCTTCTCGGGCGCTTGCGCTTAAAGTTTTGCTTATTTACAGTGGCACAGCAAGATGCAAGTTTATCATCTGAACCGGAGAACAACGATGAGCAGGAACAGATCAAAATAGCAAGAGCTTTACTGAACTACCGTTTGAAGGAAAAGTTAGAAATGGCCAAATTTGGCAATGTGTCGATACCCTTCCAGAAGAAGTTCCCTATTCCATCTCCTCGACCATCAAGTCCACAGCGTCCTGCAGCTACGACATCCAAAATCCTCCCCTTAATCTGCCCGAAACCAGTTAGTCGTTACAGATCGTCCTCCATGACATCACAGCCTCAGCCTCACCCACAGTCACAGGCGTCATCGTCAGAAGGCCACACAGTTTGCACCCCAAAATCTCCTGCTCCCGGGGCAGCTCCATATATGCCTGTTAGACAGTATAATAGGACACCATACCATGGTATTGCTCCGCCCGTTACAATAAGAACAGCAGTGCCAGTTTTCTCTGCACCACCTCGTCCACAACCTACCGGATGCCCCGCTCAAATGTTGCAGGCCAAACCAGTTCGAGTTGCACCACCTGTCTGTATTAGGCAAGCTATCCCAGTATTTGCCGCTCCACCAGTCAAAAAGGAAGCTGTGGCACATGCTGCTGCTACCCCAAGCAGGCCATTAGTACTGCCTGAGGAAACTGTGGCACGAGCTACAACTGCGCCAAGTAGGCCATTAGCTCAGCCCGAGGAAACTGGGAACAATGCTGGCACCGAGGTTGATGAATCAACGGCGATGAAGTGCTTGGAAGAGCTCAGTTTATGACAGTCTATGTCAAAACATTTTTGTTGTCTACTTTTAGTGCTTGGTGCTTGAACAAACAACAGAAAATGATAGTGACTGGGACATAGTTAATATATTGATATCTATGTTTAACATTTCTATATCTACTAGTATAATTTTTGCTTTTGTTTGATTCCCTTTCCTATTTCAATATCCTTTCTACTTCTTGTGCATGTTGTTCTTTGCTAACAACATATCCAGCGTAATTCCACAAGTGGGGTCTGGGGTAGGATGTACGCAAATCTTACCCCTACATTCTTGGGCAGAGAGATTGTTGTTCCCTACGATGAGAGAGTCAAATACGTCGGTTTCCACAAGTGAGGTTCGGGGTAGGATGTATGCATGCAAGTCTTACCCCTACCTTCTGGGGCAGAGAGATCGTTGTTCCCTACGATGCGAGAGTCAAATAGGTCGGTTTCCACAAGTGAGGTTCGGGGCAGGATGCATGCAAATCTTACCCCTACCTTCTGGGACAGAGAGATTGTTGTTCCCTACGATGAGAGAGTCAAATAGGTCGTTTCCACAAGTGAGGTTTGGGACAGGATGCACGCAAATCTTACCCCTACCTTTTGGGGCAGAGATATTGTTGTTCCTTACGATGGGAGAGTCAAATAGGTCGGTTTCCACAAGTGGGATTCGGGGTGGATGTACGTAAATCTTGCCCCTACCTTCTGTGGTCCACAGAGAGTTTGTTGTTCCCTACGATGAGAGAGTCAAATAGGTCGGTAGACACATTTGATCCGAGCCCTAATGCACATTAAAACGCGAAGCTAGAACACATAATAGCTTGTATATACTACTACTCTATTATTCGCGATGTATATAAAGTATTTTGCATCAACTCTCAACTGTTGTGCCAAAGCGTCAATCTTTATTCGATCTATTATATACACAACTTTACCTTTCATTTCTACAAGAAGTTATTTTCATGATTTGAACACATGATCTCTTCAGGACATTAAAGCAACTCCTATCTTATTTTATCTTACGCTCCTTCTATGCGCAGGGGTCGGGGAAGGACCTCACCACAGGGGTATATTGTACGAGCCTTATCTTGTATTTCTGTCAGATTCTATTTCCAAGGCTTGAACCTGTGACCTACTGGTCACATCAGAGCAACTTTACATAGTCATAAATTTTTCAACCTGCATAGTCAAATAAAGTATGGAACAACACCCTACAAATCAAATTGTGACTGGTATATCTATATCTTCTAACACAAATCAAGGAAGATAGCACAGTACATTATGGTTCAATAGCAATAAATTTTTTGGCTATTAAATTCAAACAGAAGCAATGTATGGAGTATGGACCCCCTATATCTTTTTTTGCAACATTGGCCACTATTTCATCAAAAAATTATGTAGCATTTCTTGTCCTTGTAAAAATAGCAAATAGTTCTCGAGTTTGAGTCCTGTTAGATACGAAGTCACCTTTATTAGGGAGCATTTTACCTCCAATATCGGACTTCCCATCAAGAATCTAGATTTAGCCTAGATTCAATGCGAGTACCGAACACTGAATTAAGGGGTGTCTAGTGAATCATTTTTAACATATAATCCATTTTTCTTCTTCTCGAGTTTGAGCCCTGTTGAATACGAAGCCGCCTTTATTAGGGAGCATTTTACCTTCAACGTGGGACTTTTTGACACGAATTTAAATTTAGCCGAGATTCAATGTGAGTACCGAACACTGAATTAAGGGGTGCCTAGTGAATCATTTTTAACATATAATCCATTTTTCTTCTTCTTGAGTTTGAGCCCTGTTGAATACGAAACCGCCTTTATTAGGGAGCATTTTACCTTCAATGTGGGACTTTTCGACACGAATTTAGATTTTAGCTGAAATTCAATGTGAGTACGGAACACTGAATTAAGGGGTGTCTAGTGAATATGAAGTCGCCTTTATTAGAGAGCATTTTACCTCTAATATGGGACTTCCCATCAAGAATCTAGATTTAGTCGAGATTCAATGAAGTACTCAACACTGAATGAAAAAACAGAAAAAAAGGGTGTCCGGTGAATCCTTTTTTAACATATAATCCATTTTTCTTCAAGAAAGTGTCTACAAGGATATAATCTTTCATCCTTAATTAGATTTCTCGAGTTTGAGCCCCAATGAATATAAAATCGCCTTTATTAGAGAGCATTTTATCTCCAATATGAAACTTCTTGGCACAAACTTAGATTTAGTTGAGATCCAATGCGGGTATCAAACACTGAATGAGAAACCAAAAAGCGTGTCTGGTGAATCTTTTTAATACATAATCCAATTTTCTTTTTTGAGTAAAACATCTAGTATCCCTAAACAATGATCAAATTTGTTACGACACATTCCAACTTCACGGTGGTCCTGTTACACACCATGAATTGAATTTAAGCGTATTTTTGTCAACCTTTTTAGCTGATGTGGCACCTTCGACGTGAGTTCCATTTTTTTGTAATAAAACTATCACGTCAACATAAAAAGGTGACAAAAGTACGTTAAAATTGAGTTTAAGTGTCTACAAGGATTTTGATTAGGTTGTCGCACACGACTAAATCTGAATTCACACAATATTGTCTATTTTTAGCGGCTACGTTTCCAATTGAATTTTTTTCATTCTCAAAGGCTCGAACCCAAAATCTTTGATATGATTGCTATGTAAGGGTTCCCATACAACAACTACCTCTAATAGAGTGACATCTGTCAAGAGATTATAATATAAGCTTAGGTAACACTACACAATGTCTTTTTCCGCATGGATCCCAAAAACTATACAATTGGGATACACTATAATAATTGCAAATTCATCTTATCTCATTACCATAAATGTAAAAAAGAAAACAAATTTGACATGAGTTTTCAATTTAATTTTTTAAAAAAATAATGAGCAATTTATATAATCGATAAATGATAAGTTATTATATATACAATTATTAAAAAATAACACAAATATACACCTTAACTTATCATATTTACACAAATCCTCATCTTTATAAAGTAATTACAAAAATCTCAATTCATCTTAATTGGATGTATCGGAGAACTTACGTATCTTGACGGACTCAAAATCGAAAAAAATGTATCGAAATCTAATATGTATCTTTACAACGACAAATTGTATGTTCGCTAGATGTATTATATAGTTCGACAGATCCAAAATCAAAAAAAAGTTGTAATGGAAGCTAATTATGTATCTTTATAAAGAAAAAAATGTATCTTCGTTGGATGTATCAGGAGTTAATTATGTATATCGACAGATTTAAAATCGAAATTTTCAGTAATTATACAAAATATCAGAATTTTCTGTAATTATGTTACAAACTGTCAGAATTTATATCGTCTCCCCTACAAACGCCACAATTGAAAATAATATAAAATTATTATAAATAATATAAAATTATTATAAGCTCATTTAACACCTTATTAGATTATATATTATTAAATTACAACAATAAGTCAATAAGGGACAAATTATAATTTTTCCAATAAAAGATCTTTCACTAATCTCTTTACCCCATATTTAACGGTTAGTGGACTTAAACTTTATGGTCGGAGGTAACATTTATCAATTGGTCACTTTTTAGTTTTTATAAATTAAAAAAAATATAGTTATTACTATTGATATTTAAGTTTATAGGTAAAACTTCAAGATATTATTATAGAGATTTATTCGTAAAATTTGAAATTCAATAACAATAATTTTTTTTTCTAGAAAGCATGATCGAAAAGTGATCAATGAATGTTATTTCTACGAAAATAGCAAAGTTCACAAATACTATTTTTGAAACCACTATTTAAGTTATACTTGTAACGCGATCCACTTCGAAACAAATGTCTAAAATTTTATATGACTGAAATTCAACTTACTTTCCTTGAACTTCAAATAGAAATGTTTGAACCTCATTCATATAAAATATTAAATACCACATGTCTAAAGTGATTCAATAAATACTCTAAAATAACATATCTGCCTTACAATAGATAGAGAAGTAAGTTCCACGTATATCTCTTTCGTACCTTACTTATAAAAATTTCACTAGATGTATTGTTATTATTGTCGAATGTCCATCGAAAACAACATATCTACCTCTCATAAAAATTCAGAGGCGGAGCCAGAATTTCTATTGAGGGGTTCAAAATCTGAAGAAAAACTCACCGGATGGGGTTCGACATCTACAATATATATATAAAAATTATTTTAACCATGCATTAATAGTATAATTTTTTTTAGAAGGGAGTTCGGACGAATCTCCTGTTACTAGGTCAACTCCGCCTCTACATAAATAGAGGTAAATTTTGCGCATGCTGCACATTCTCCAGATCTTGCTTATGTAATTTCACCAGATGTTTTATTGTTATCGCAGATCATAAAAAAAATAATTTCTCTAACTTTACGAGAAGAGAGTAAGATAAGACTGCCTACAATACGAATTACTGCAATATAAGTGTGATAAACAAGCAAAGGTAAAAGAAGAAAAAAAGAGAGAGGCGCATGTCATATCCATGTGTAAATGGTGGGCCCAAATTTGCACTTCAACCACACCAACCCAACTCAGCATTCTATTGATTCACGCAAGATGGGCCCATGTTTTAGGCCCAAACATAATGGGCCCACATAAAGTTGATGACTTTGATTGGACCATTGTGGGGCCCAAAAAAGGAATTAAGGAAGCAATGGATTTTTATTCCTTTCCTATGAAAAAAGAAATGGCTCTTGGCAAAAGTAAAGATGTGAACCCTCCACCCATTACAAATTTATTAAAAAAAATAAAAATTAAAAAGGAACCAAGTGTATGCCTGCTGCATTAAAGCTCTCGATATGTGTGGAATTCGAAAAAGGATCGGACCATAAGGGTTTACTGTTAAAATTATGTTCGAGGCTATTTCCACGACTTAAACACATGATCTTTTGGTCACATGACAACAGCTTTACCAGTTACTTTAAGGCGTCTTTTTTAAATGGGAACTAATTAAAGAAAAAGAAAAGAAGGGGGACAAAGTGGAAGAATGTTAATTTCCATCAATCTATCTAAAAAGCTAAAGTTAAGATTGTAAAAAAAGAAAAAAATGATACGAACAAAAATACAAAAAAATAAAAACTTATGTTTGACTTTGGCCAATGGCTCATCATAAAACATTGATTGTACAACATTGAAATAGTAGGAACTCATATTGTCCCTATTATGGTCCTTCCTAGTCAATCTTTGTAACATGTCATATCATTTTGGGACATTCTCTCTACAAATTTACACTTCTTTATGCATCATCTTTTTTAACATGTTGCTTTGCATATAATCATTCATGTTTGTTGAAATTCCTCTCAATGTTTTTTGTCATATCATAATTTAGTAAAAAAGAGAAACATAACATGTTCAATCTCATATGACACAATAATACCAAAAATTTGCTACTGCTATTATACACTAGGTTTAAAGATTATTGTTCAACATAATCTTACTCTTATCTAAACAATTTCGAATTCATTGTGAAATTCAAAACCAAGTTGTTGCTCGAGGCTCGCCTGGCGAAGGAGGGTGTCTGAAAAGAACTTTTTGACAGCCTCAAATTTTGATAGATTCTCTGACTTTTTTTTTTTTTTTGGGTGTTCGGTATCCGCATTGGAGCCCGACTAATTCGAATTCGCGTCGGGTAGGGCCCCATTCAGGGGGACGGAGTTTTCTCCATGCCCAGGGTCGAACCTTCGACCTCTGGTTAAGGGTGGAACAACCCCATCCGTTACACCACAATCCATGTTGGTGATTCTCTGATCTCTGTTAATAAAGCAGTTTAGACAGATATTTTAAGAGTTGGTTTTATTAGACATGAAATATTTTTTTGTCAAAAAGGTTAGATTCTTTTACTTTGAAATCTTAGAAGTAATTTTGCACTTGGTTTAATATTTTTGGGGATTGAGGTAGAAAAATAAAAGCAAATCTTCTTTAAAGGATGGAGTTGAATACAAGCTTTCAACAAATTATTAACAATTTCAAATAAAAGAAGAAGTTTCAATCATAGCATATATAACTTTGTCAACTAATTTGTTGAATTCTTTATCCCCTCATGGAAATCAAATCAATAAAAGGACAATATGGACAAGAGCTAAAACTTTATGTAATGTCTTTGTGGTACTAGTAGTAATCTTATAATGGGTTGGTCAAACTATATGCCCCTCTGTACTATTTAATCATTCGATATTTGAAATTTATTGATTTAATTAATTTAAATTTACATCGAATAAGCTCACTAATGAAGTTAAATGTTCCTTAATTATTCAATGATAAGGTTAAAATTTTTCATTACAAAAATTTAAATTTTTAAAAAATATACGAAGAAACTAGATATTGTAATTTTTCAACAAATATCAAGAATTTTTACATTCTCAGCATCAAACCAGGAATTAGATGTCGCTCTAACACCTAACCTCATCGATATTTCATATCCATTATATTCAAATTTCAATAGTCTAATTAATTCAGATTCGGGCCAGAAAAATCTTATATATGAATGACCAAAATAAAAGAAACCATTGCTTAAGATGATTAATAATCAATGCAAACTCACAAACTTTGAACAATAAAAGGGGCATACATTTAATGTGATGTTTGTGTAATTGAAAGTCACATTACTAAAGGGACAAATTAGTTGGACTAGTTCTTTAGTGATTTAAAATAAAAGTAATTTGGTAAAAGCTTCATTAAATGAAACAATCACTTTTGTGTATATATTGATGAACAAACAATCAAAGTCTCATATTAAAAGTTTTATACATGTGACCAAATTTTCATACATTGTGTAGGTTTATATAAAAAAATTTAAAGTGAAGTAACTGGCAAAGTTGATGTCATCTGATTAAAAGATCACGGGTTCAAGCCTTGAAAACAGCCTCTGATCACGGGTTTAAGCCTTGAAAACAATCTTTAGCAGAAATCAGTGTTGGACCTAGGATTTAAGGATTGTGGGTGCTTAAAAAAATAATAAATTGTCTCAACGAGGTTCGAACCCGGGATGCCCCTTCCCATGGAAAACCTTATGATCAATCTAAATGTCAATGCACCCAGCAAACTTTTTTGTTTTAGTGGGTGCTTTTATATCTTTTATATCTATTTTTGTATATTTTCTATGTAATTATACCTATTCCACGTCGAGTTTATTGGGTGTCGGAGCACCCTAAAAAACAATGTAGGTCCGCCCCTAGCAGAAATTCAAGGTAAGGCTGCATACAATACACCCTTGTGATGGGGCCCTTCTCTGAACCCTCTGACTGAAATGCACGATAAGGCTGTGTATGATACACCCTTGTGATGGGGTCCTTCCTCGACCCCTGCGAATAGCAGGAGTTTTAGTTCACTGGACCGCCCATTTTATAAATTGAAAGTCTCATTTTTTGTTTTGTGTAGTCAAACAAATTTCACCAACATAGTCCATAACTTTTGTAAATGGTTATTTTATGTTTTTTCATCAAAGTTGTTATTTGGAATGTTGTGATATTTCATGAATAATCCATTGAGTAAAAACAATCCTTTCATAATGGTTAGAATTGGTCATGCATAAGTATCTTGGTTGGTCTATAAATAGAAAGACCAATTAACATTTCATTGAAACAATTGCAAAAGTTTTTCAAATCTAAAAAATGTGAATTTTTCAAACTTCATATGAGAGTATTAATGAATTCTCAATAACACACACATATATATACACACCTTTAACTTATCATATTCACACAAATTTCTATCCTTACAAAGTAATTGCAAGAATCCCAACTAATTATGTATCTTCATTGGGTATATCTGAAGTTAATTATGTATCTCGACAGACCTAAAATCTAAATAAATGTATCGAGAGCTAATTATGCATCTTTACAAAGAAAATAATGTATCTTCGTTCGATGTATTACGTATCTGGACAGACTTAGAATCCAAAAAAATATATATCGAGAGATAATTATGCATCTTTACAAAGAAAAAAATGTATCTTCGTTGGATGTATTATGTATCTCAACAGACCCAAAATTTTTAAAAAAATAAATCGAGAGCCAAATATATATCTTTGCAAAGAAAAAAAAAATATCTTCGTTGGATGTATCTTTGAGTTGATCTAGCTGAATATAAAAGCCACAATATAAATGGTATATATTCCTATTAATAAATGCATATATATACACTATTTATACTCTTGTTCACACATTAAACCACTTATATTCCTAGAATATTCATGTTTTATTTATTCCTTTTCTAAAGTTTCATTTGATACTAGAATATTATCATAATTTTAAATTACTACAATAATGTTATGGTTCTCGAATAAGAATGTTCATTTTGTTGAAAGTGATAACTCTCTTCCTAGCTATATCCAAAAAAAAAAAGAAATTTTAAAAAACGAACAAAAAAAGTAAATTCTAAGTAATATTTTTCTTTCCTAATAAAATACACAATGATTGAATCTAAAAGATTGATCTTAACCATACTCTATTATAAAAAATACTACAAAATAATTGTTAACTTTTAATCTGTATTTGCTTTTCAAAAAGCTAAGCCATGTCGTTTCATACTAAAATAATTTAAAACAATACCACTTTTCTATCATATAAATATTGTTTTTATAATATATACTTTTTTGTCCAAAAGATTAGCCTTGGATTAACCGGTAAAGTTGTTGTCATGTGATCAGGAGGTCATGTATTCAAGTTGCGAAAACAGTCTCTGACAAAAGTACAAGGTAAGTTGCGTATAAAAATCTTTTGTGGTTCGATTCTTCTCCAACCTTGTTCAAACCGTTAAAACAGCCTATGAAAAAAATGTAAGGTACGCAAGATGCGTATAAAAAACCTTTTGTGGTTTGATTCTTCCCCCAACTTTGTTTAAGTCGTGAAAACAGTCTCTGGCAAAAATACAAGGTAAACTGCGTATAAAAAAAATTGTGTTTCGATTCTTCCCCAACCTTGTTCAAGCTGTAAAAGCAATCTCTGACAGAAATAGAAAGTAATTAGTTGCAAATAAAAAACTTTTGTGGTTTGATTCCTCCCCCAACCTTGTTCAAGTAGTAAAAATAGCCTCTGACAGAAATACAAAGTAAGATGCGTATAAAAAAAAATTGTGGTTCGATTCTTCCCCCAACCTTGTTTTAACCGTGAAAACAACTTCTGACAGAAATGCAAGGTAAGTTACGTGTAAAAACTCTTGTGGTTCGATTCTTCCCTCAACCTTATTCAAGTTGTGAAAATAGTCTCCGATAGAAATGTAAGGTAATATGCGTGTAAAAAAAATTTGTGGTTCGATTCTTCCCCTGACCTTGTTCAAATCGTGAAAACAACATCTGACAGAAATGTAAGATAAGCTGCGTATAAAAAAAACTTTGTGGTTCGACTCTTCCCACAACCTTGTTCAAACCGTCAAACAACCTCTGATAGAAATACAAGGTAAGTTGCGTATAAAAAACTTTCGTGGTTCAATTCTTCCACCAATCTCGTTCAAGACGTAAAAACAACTTTTAACAAAAATGCAAGGTAAGTTGTGTATAAAAAACTTTTATGGCTCGATTTTTTCCTAATCTTATGTATAACACAAGTTTTAATGCATCGAACTGTCCTTTATATATATATATATATATATTGGCAAATATAAAATTGATTTAATTTTTATACCACCTTAGTTTGCTGGCTTTTGTGTATTCTAGGTCATCCGTGGGAAGCACGTGACATCTCTTTTTACGCATGCCCTTTTTCCTCAAAAGCACTTGAAAATGTGATGTCATTTTAAAAGCTACCATAAAAGTTTACTCCATATTCTTTTCTTTTTTTATAATAAAAGATTTTGGTGGTGGTAGTGTGTGTGGGGTATATAAAGAAAGCATGGATGAGATTTATAATTTTTAACATATGGTATAATTTTTTTTTAAATTTTTGCTATTCAAAATTTATTGATCAGACTAGTTTGAATTTACGTGGAATAAGTTCATTTAAGGGGTGTGTAAAAATCGAATCAATCGATAAATCGATGAGTTCAGATGATGAGGATCGAGCAACCGACAACCCTCGTTGTAAATAATTTTTTTATCTTTTTGATTCCTCGTTAATCTTTATTTTAAATTACGGGTTTGAATAGAAGCAGGGCAATAAAGGCATAAAACACGGGTATTGAAAAGCTTGAAATATTCAGTAGCATCCAACAACTAGGATTTAGTTTTTTTCCAACTAACATTCAGTTCAAGTTTGAAGATTCTTGTAAACTAAAACACATTGTGTAGGATTTTGACGGCAACTAAAATTCCGTTTTTATGTTAGTTGTTATTACTACTATTTTATGAGTATTTTCTTATTGGTTAAACCGAAAATCGAACCATTAGGATCAAAAATCGATAAAAATATCTTATTGATTGGTTATTGATTTTGCATATTTAAAAATCGAGAAGCGATAAACCGAATCAATAACACATAAAATCGAACCGAATCGACCGATGCACACCCCTAGATAGTAATCAAAACAATAAATAGTAGCAGAATAATATTACCATCAGTGGCAGACCCATGATTTAAGGGTCGTGGGTGCTCGAGAGATTCAAACACATATATTGACGTTAAGGCTCTGCCTGAAAACTAAAACAGTCAGTATCTTCTTTGTTTAAAGGGGACTTTTCTAAATCGTATAACAATTTTTATATTTTTCTTATATAATTATACTTGATTTGTGTCGAATTTAATGAATGTCGAAGCACCAAATATTTAGCTATAGGTACGTCCCTGATTACGATAAATAATACTATAAACAAACTACATGAAACAATATATAGTCGTAGCAGAAATCGAAGAGCAGGAAATTATAATGATAGTCCTACGACTACCGGCAAAGGCAACAAGAGAATGCACTTCTACCTACTCGTACCGACCTTCTGCCCTAATACACGGCCTTCACGCCTTCGAATTGTCTAATCATTAGTATTACATTTAGTGAAGTGTGTTAACTATTAGGATAGCTTCTAATTGAGTAACAATGTTCATAAAAGTTCATGAATTTAAAATATTTTTCTTGTGAAAAATAACTTAGACATTGTATTTTAGTTTAATTATTCATTTTTCAGAAGATTGAAGAAAAAGAAAAAAAAGTTTTTACAAAAAAAAAAATGAAAAAAAATATTTTATCTTTTTTAGTATTTGGTCGAAAAAAAATAGTTTAAACTTTATTTTGAGTCACTTCGTTTGCATTTTATTCAGCAAGAACGAAAACACAATAATGACTTTATTCACCCAAAAAATCTTTTATTTTGAAGACACGAGCGTGTGTAAAACCTCTAATTAAAGCTGAACGTGAGAGGAATATGAGAGTAAAGTGCTATTTACTAAAAAATTCTCTATTTTTGCAAATAATTCTAATCCAAAACTCTTTACTTTGAAGAATAGAGTATGAGATCTCTACTTAAGAATGAACGTGAAACGACATTAAAGATTCGAGTATGAGACTTCTTATTAAGAATGAACGTGAAAAGACATCAGAGATTCGAGTATGAGACTTCTATTAAGAATGAACGTGAAATGAACACTAAAGATTCGAGTATCGTACTTCTAAGTTTTAATTAAAAATGAACGTGAAAGAAACACTGAAGAATTGATTATAAGATTTCTAATTAAGAATGAACGTAAAACGACATTAAAGATTCGAGCATGAAACTTCAAACTAAGAATGAACGTGAAACAAATATCGAAGATCTGAGTATGAGACTTCTAATTAAGAATGAACGCGAAAGAAACACTGAAGATTTGAGTATGAGACTTCTAATTAAGAATGAACGTGAAAAAATACTAAAGATTTGAGTATGAGACTTCTAATTAAAAATGAACATGAAACAACATTAAAGATTCGAGTATGAGACTTCTAATTAAGAATGAACGTGAAAGAAATGCTGAAGATTCGAGTATTAGACTCTAATTATGAATGGACAGAAGACGAATATTAAAAATTAGAGTATGAGACTTCTAATTAAGAATAAACGTGAAACAATAATACTAAAGATCCAAGTATGAAACTTCTAATTAAGAACGAACGTGAAAGAAACATTGAAGACTCAATTATGAGACTTCAAATAAAGAATGAACACGAAACGACATTAAAGATTCGAGTGTGGGACTTTTGATTAAGAGTGAATGTGAAAACAATATTAATTAAAGATTCGAGTGTAGGACTTCTGATTAAGAATGGACATGAAAACGACATTAAAGATTCGAGTATGAGACTTCTATTAAGAATGAACGTGAAAAAAACATTGAAAACTCGAGTATGAGACATCTAATTAAGAATGAACGTCAAACGACATCAAAGATTCGAGTATGAGACTTTCAATTAAGAATGAACATGAAACAAATACTAAAGACTTCCAATTAAGAATGAACATGAAAACGACATTAAAAATTCGAGTCTGGGACTTCTGATTAAGAATGAACGTGGAAACGACATTAAGGATTCGAGTGTGAGACTTCTGATTAAGAATGAACGTGAAAACGACATTAAAGATTCGAGTGTGGAAGTTCTGATTAAGAATAAAGGTGAAAACGACATTAAAGATTTGAGTGTGGAACTTCTGGTTAAAAATAAACGTGAAAAAGACACTAAAGATTCAACCATGAGACTTCTGATTAAGAATGAACATGAAAACGATATTAAAGATTCTAGTGTAGGACTTCTGATTAAGAATGAACGTGAAAACGACATTAAAGTTCGAGTATGAGACTTCTAATTAAGAATGAACATGAAAACAATATTTTACTGATTCGAGTGTAGGACTTCTGATTAAGAATGAACGTGTAAAATGACATTAAGGATTCGAGTGTGGTAGTTTTGATTAAGAACGAACGTGGAACGCTATTAAAGTTCCGAGTGTAAGACTTCTGATTAAGAACGAGCGTGGAACGACATTAAAGTTTCGAGTGTAGGACTTTTGATTAAGTTTCGAGTGTGGGACTTCTGATTAAGAATAAACGCGAAAACGATATTAAGGATTCGAGTATGGAACTTCTGGTTAAGAATGAACACGAAAACGACATTAAGGATTCGAGTGTAGGACTTCCGATTAAGAATGAGCGTGAAAACGACATTAAAGATTCGAGCATGAGACTTCTAATTAAGAACGAACATGAAAATGATATTAAAAATTCGAGGCTGGGATTTCTGCTTAAGAATAAACGTGAAAACGACATTAAGAATTCGAGTGTGAGACTTTTAATTAAGAATAAACGTGAAATAAACAATAATAGTGTGGGGGTGGGGGGAGGGACCATAGGGGGCAGAAAGAAAATTCAGAATGATCAGATCGATGGGAAGGGAATAAAAGGGGAGTAGTTATCATGCGCATATCACTTTTATAATGGCAAGTGTTGGTCCGGAATTAAGAAACCACTATTCTTATTTCCACAACAATATATTATATTATATTATATACTCAGGGGCGGAGTCAGCCTTCTGTTCGGGAGGTTCAGCCGAATTCTTTCAACGAAAAAATTATACTATTTATACATGATTAAAATTATTTTTTATGTGATTATAGTAGGTGTTGAACCCCTTCGACTAAATTTTCTTTGAATATGAGCCTCCTTAGTTGAAATCCTAAGTTTTCTTTGAATATGGAACCCCATTCATTGAAATCCTGGCTTCGTCTCTGTATATACTATACTATATAGTATAATAATATATGGTCCCCTCACTCCTTACATTCCTTGTACACATTCAAATATATTATCCTAAAGGATTCATTTTTATTTTACTTTTAGGAATCATTTTTATTTTACTTATATTGGGCGGTCAGGTACATTAAAGTTCTCGCTATATACGAAATTTCAGAAAGAATTGAATCACAAGGGTCTATTATACGGTTTTATCTTGTATTTTTATCGAAGGAGATTTCTCCAGTATATTAAAGCTCTCGCTATGTACGAAATTTCAAAAAGAGTCGAACCAGAAGTGTCTATTATACGCAGGCTTTCATTGTATTTTTATCGAAGGTTGTTTCCCCAGTATATTAAAGCTCTCGCTATGTACGAAATTTCAAAAAGAGTCGAGCCAGAAAGGTCTATTATATGCAGGCTTACATTGTACTTTTATCGAACGTTGTTTCTACGGTTACTTATAATATTAACCCCTTTGGTGAAAAAAAAAAAACCTTTGTTTTTCCTTTCACCCTTTTACCCTCTTATATGGTAACTTTTTTCATGAGTAATTTGTAAGTTTATGAGATTGAGTGTAACTTTTGTATCATGATGGTAGAAAAGGTCTAAACTAAATTTGTTCACATATTATTTGAAATTATTAAGTTTTGCCATTCGTTAAACTTTTAGTTTATATATATAATCCCATTATTTGCACATCATCTTCTTCATGTGTTCAATTTTCTAAGAAAATAGCCAATATTAACACATGAAGTTTTTATTACGATTTAAATTTACACTCGAATTAAAGTTTCATCGAAAATTAAGGACAAAAAAGTAACTTTTTTCTAAGAAACGACAATGACAAGTAAAATATTTTAAGGTGTCAAAAATATTATGATTTTTGTGTAATAAATATAAACCTAAATGACTACGTTTGTAATTTTTTTCCATACATATATCAGCATAAAACGATACATAATTGAATGAAATCAAGGAGATTTAATTTTATAGTCCTTTACGAATATTATTTTAGCAAAATTCAAATTATAAGTAGGCTTGCCCCACCCCACCCCCACCCCACCCAAACATACTAGGAGTATTTTCTTATATTGTTGAAAAGATGGAGAGAAAAAAAATAGTTGAAATATGAGATTTAATTTATTCATGAAAGAAACTATATAACAAATTTATAATATAATTATAAACAAGACAAGAGGAAGAAAATAAACAAACAAGAGATAACATGTAAGGTAATGATAGCAAGATTTTAACAAAAAGTGAAAGGTTAGGAGAAAGACATAACACCACTAAAAGTAATAAATAAATAAATTATATATATAAATATAAATAGCAAAGGACTATATGTTAACAAGAAGCTATTTGGCTACCTTATATTAAGAAAAAAAAAACTATAAAATTTTTTAAAAGGACAAATCAAAGAACCCCACCTTATTAATTACTCAACTAATTATAAATATGACTACTAATTAGTGTAATTATGAGGGGGGAAAGTTGGGTAAAAGTAATGGTAAACACCAACATATCCAACTAATCCCACTAGATTATGTGAGAAAAATAGTAGTACTAGTGTATAAAAAATTATTTTTATTATGAGATAATGGAGGAAGAAAAAATTAAATCCCATGATTAAGATGGGGTCATTTAATTTATTTAAAAAAAAATTGATAAGTATTGTGCTGTCAATCAAAAAATTGAAAACCCTAAGTTGGACATGTGACTATTTATTTGTTTTTCACTAGTTCAATGATCACTACTAACTAATTGGATTTGATTTGTCCTTCACCAACATGTTTAAGTACTATCTAGTTGTAGTAAATCTAATATTTTGCCCTAATTTTATGGAAGAAAAAGAAATTAATAATTGTAACACTTTCATGAAGCTCTTTGCACCGACATGGGTTGTGGTGTAGTGGTGGGACTGCTTCACCCTTAATCAGAGGTCTCGAGTTTGAGCCCTGGCTATGGAGTAAATCTTGTTGGGAGCGCCACCCCCAAAATGGGTCCTGCAGTTCGCGATTCGGATTAGTCGGAGCTCCAATGAGGGTACCAGATACCGGGTAAGAAACCAAAGGAAAAAAAACTCTTTGCATGTTTTTTTTATTTGTTTGGTGATGAATGAATTGACGTAGCATATGAATGATTTTAGGCGGGGTAGAGCCAGGTCGAGGAAATACTGAAGGGAGGTGATTAGGGATGACATGGAGCAGTTACAACTTACGGAGGGCATAAGCTCTTGATAGGAAGGTGTGAAGGACTCGAATTAGGGTATAGGGTTAGTGGGTGGGAGTTCGGTCGTTATAGTAAGGATGAGTGTTTGATTTGTATCTATGCCTGGAGTTTCTTGTTCGTGGTGTTTCGGTGATGTATATGATTTTATAGTACTACCTTATGGGTGTATTGTTTCTTTTATTATCTAGCAGTGTGTTATAGTTTTGTTGTATGCTTTTATTTATTTATTTTTGTTTGTTATACTATTATCTGTCATGAGTCGGAGCTCTATCGAAAATAGTTTCTCTACTTCATCTGAGGTAATGGTGTGGATTGCATACACTTTATCCTCCCGATACTTTACTTTGTGGGAACACACTGGGTATGCTGCTGATGTGTGCTATTTGCGGGTTATATAGTACTAGTTGACGAGATATCTATGCAGCAGCATTAACGATAAGCTAGAGGTTTGGAGACATATTCTGGAGTCTAGAGGATTCAGGTTGGACAACACTAAAATAGAGTACGTAATTGAGGATGCGAGTATGGAAGTGTGGATCGCTACTCGTTGCACAAGTCATTTCTAAGAGCGGTCGTTTCAAGTATCTTAGGTCGATAATTCAAGAAAATTGTGAGATCGGCGATGATGTTACATAACGTATTGGTGGTGTAGGGCGGATGAAATGGAGGCTTGCGTCTAGTGTCTTATGTGATAAAAATGTGAATATACAATCGTTATCCGACCACCTTGTCGAATAAGGTCAACATTTCTTATCGACTATTTTTTCCTAACACAAATTTAAACTCGAAATCTTTAATTAAGTACAAAAAATTGCAACCCTCCCACCATTAATAATATTGTTGACCATAATTATTATTTTGTCCTTGTTGTTTTAAAAAAAAAAAAAAATTTATTTGCTTTGACAAAAAAACCCTCAAGAAAATTAATTCTATCTGACAAAAAAGTTTTGATCCTATAGGGAATCAAAAGGATCTTAGCAGCTAGTGATTTTAATTTATTATATTTTTTAAATGCTTTATTTATTTATACTTTCACTATTTTTATTTTCTTTTTGAATCGAAATCTTGAAGCAGCAATATAAAATTGTATTTTTATGAGCTAATTTGAGACATAAAAATAATTATTTGAGACGTAAAATTGTATTTAGAGACAGAACAACAAATCTCGTTCTACAACAACAACAATAATAAAACATAAGTACCTAATAAGATTACATGAATAAAGTTTAATCGTACTCTTACCTCATGAAGACAGAACATAAAATCTCATTCTGTTACAAGGACAAAAAGAATATACACAACATAATTTCACAAATAAAATCTTAAAAACATAACACATACGTAAATCTTATCCTACCTCATAAAAACATATATGCAAATTTCATTCTGCTACAACAACAATGATATATATACTCAACATAATTTCACGAATAAAATTAATCTCAAACAAAAACAATACGTTCCTACATAAATTTTATCTGTACCTCATAGAAACAAACTAAAATCTCATTCTGCCACAATCAGGGGCGAAGCTACCCTTTAGCGAGGGGTTCATCCGAAATTCCTTCGACGAAAAATTATATTATCTTCGTCTCATTTTATGTGTTGCCATTTAATCGGGCACAAAATTTAAAAAATAAGTGATGACTTTGTGAAGTTTACAAAATTGTCCCTTTTAAAGTTATCTTAGTATTTACTTTTTTATTCAGTTTTTTTAATAAGTGGGAACTACTAATGATAAAATGAGAATGGTGTCATTAAATAGTTATCAAATAAAGAAAGGTGACATTCTTTTTGGGACGGACCAAAAAGAAAATAGCGATACATAAAATGAAACGGAGGGAGTACTGTTATACGTGGTTAAAATATTTTTTTATGTGTATATAATAGATGTTAAATTCCTTCAATCTGTTTGTACATTTATTTTTGAACCTTTTTTTTTTGTAAAAAATTTGATTCCATCACTAATTATAATAACAACAACAATAACATACACATTATAATTTTTTAAATAAATTTATTAAAAAAATAAAATATATGTAGATTTTAACCCTACCAAGTGAATACAGAATGACAAATCCCATTATACTACAAGGACAAAAAAAAAAAAAAAGATATTGTTAAAACAAAAAAAGCAATAAATCTTTTTTGCAGAGTAACATAAAGGGGTAGAGTAGGAATATAATATAGCCATTTTGGCAGAGGGAGATTTTATTTTTTCTGAGCTGATTTGACTTAACCAATTTTTTTCTACTTTATAACAGTACATGGCGTGGGTCTTATACGTCATTTCACATACTGTACATCCACAATTAAATGCACCAAATTCGTATAATATTCAAATAATAAGTTTTTTTTTTCGTTCAATGTTCGATATTTGTGGGTGACTTGTTTTATGTGTCGTTCGATTGTGTATTTTTATATTTTTTATTTGGTGTTTGTTTTGAGCTAGGGTTGTATCGAAAATGGTTTTCCCACTTCATCTAAGGTAGTGATATGAATTGCGTATACTTTATCCTCTCCCGACCCCCACTTTGATAAGAATGCTAAGAGTATGTTGTTGTTGTTGATATTCGATATTTATTGGTGTTTTGTTTCTTATATTGTTTGATTGTGTGTTTTTGTATGTTTTCTTCGTTATATTGGTGTTTGGCTTGAGCCGAAGATCAATCAGAAACAAACTCTCTACTTCATCTGAGGTAGTGATATGGACTGCGTACGTTTTGCTCACTCCATATTCCACTTTGTGTAATACACTGGACATGTTGTTGTTGATTATGATATTCGATATTTGTGGGTGTCTTGTTTCTTGTATCGTTCAGTTGTGTGCTTTTACATTTTATATCTGTTCTATTGGTGTCTGTTCTGAGCCAGGAGTTATCGAAAACAACCTCCTACTTTATATGACGTAGTGGTATGGACTATGTACACCTTGTTCTCTTCAGATCCTATGGATTGTGTAGACGATGGAGTCTCTTTTATCTTTTCTTTCTAAAGGCTAATTTGGATTTTAAGTAAACATAAAAATTTCATAACTCAGTGAAAATTACTAAAATTGCCTCAATTTTTTAATATAATCTTATCAAATAAGTGAAAGTTCATTACAATGTATAATACACAATCATAAAACTATCTAAAAAAAAAAGAGTGAACGGTAAATTCCACGGAACAAAACACTTCAAGAATTTGCATCTAAAACAAGAACACAGTATGAACTCGACCATAACAAAAGGGACGGAACATGACTACAGAACTCAATCATGGCTTACGCTTGGTTATCTCTCGGGAAACCACTCGCTGCTCACCTTTTTCGCCAGACCTTCAGTGCCCAATTGTGCCTGGTTGCGCCCTTTCTTCCTCATGTCCTCAAGAGTTTATCCAATTTTATCAGTGAACATGAGGCCTTAAATATATGCATATAACAAAAGTATTATCAATAATTTAGAATTATTTTTAAATTCTTACGTACTATTTTTTTTAGTGTTGTATTCTCCGAACATAGTAATATCATTATTTATAAAAGTAAAGACTATTTTTAATTAATAAGAGATACTAGTCATTTGTTTGCAATACATTACCTTGAATATTATTATTAAAAAATTTATTTATTAATATCAAAATTTGATTAAAAGTTCTAAACTATTTTTAATAAATAGTTCTTCTTTCTTTTTTCATTAATTTAAATTTTATACCTTTTATATTTTTCAATCTTTAATATTATTTGAAGTGAAATTAAAATTATAAAATTCATATTAAATTTTTGGAAAAATTTCAGAAATAGTAACTGTAGAGCCTTAATTATAACTTTTATGGCAACAGTTTCAAAATTATGAAAAATAACAATATGTATTCTATATTTTAGTAAAAGATTGGTATATAAATACATATATAAATAGGTATCCATTCATTGTTTAACTTTAATCAGTTAGAGTTAAATAAGGGATGAAATTGTTCCTTAATTTATGTCACATTTAATTAAACAGATTCCTTTACTTTATATGTCTCTTTTATTTTTTCCTCAACGATTGATTTACATCAACATAGTTTAAATTCAAAAAAAAAAAAAATCGTAAACAACAACTCAAAGCATTTTTTTTTAAAAGAGTGCTTCCAATATTATTGATCAATGTCTGAAATTTGTGAAGAAAAAAATTAAAAATACAATGCTACAATTACAGGTATTGATAAAAAAAAACTTGGTTCTGTTTGTGAATTTCAGAAAATATAATTGCAAAAATTTTTGAAAAATTAATAACAAGTTTCCGTGACAGTCATGAAGTTCAAGTTTTGAGATCGTATTTTGAAAAATTTTCTCAGCGATTTTTTTTTCAAATTCAAAGTTGTCCTTGTCATTATGTATTTATAAAACTAACTAACAATTCTTATACGTTAATTTTGAATTTTAGTCGATGATACATATTATTTGACTAAAGGATTTGTTTCGTTGAAATTTGTTTTCCAATTGTGTATATACAAATAATTCATTGTATGTAGTACATATTTGATAATTGAATTTATATTTACTGTTTTGTGTTCTGGACATTGACAATGGAAAACATACTTGTTCTCGTTAAATACTCCAGTAGATGGACATATGAATAACATATGAAGATTATATGAGTGATGCTATATTAATGAGTATAAATACTTTGTATAATTAACTCTACACACTACTGGTTTCTCATATTGATGTAGATTTGGATTGCAAATGTATTCAAATTGAATAAACATATGCATAACAAAAAAATACATATGCTGCATTGGTAAAATACATCTGCTAATTAGAAATTGCAAATGTCAAAAATATTTTTATTTTTGTAATTTTTTTTATAATAATTTCAGGTTATATCAGCCTCAGAGTATGTCTATACAATCCATGAAAAGGAGCAACATTTTATTGTTTGTCTTAAGAAAAAATGATGTTGCCATGCATTTCAATTGAAAGAGATACCGTGTGTGCATGTTTGTGCAGTACTTTATTAAAAAAAAAAAAAGAAGGAACCATATTGCTCAGATCTATACAAGCCAAAAACAGTCTTGAGAACGCATGATCTTTCAGTTTATCCTCTACCGCATAAAAATGACTTGGTAATTTTATCGAAGATATTGGACGAGGTTGTTCTGCCCCCGAAATATAAGCAGACACCTGAAAGACACCCAAAAAAGGATCGTGAAAAATCAGGAAGAGATATAATCGAATAGAAGAACAAAAATTCTTGTTATTCACGTGGATTAAAGGTCATAATAGGCGTTCATATAGTAAATATAATAAAAGATTAGTTTGTTGATGTATTCAGTAAAATAACAAGTGTTGAATTTTTTCATTGACAATTACGTGATTCTACATTGTAAGACAAATGTTTGATGTTCTTGAATTTGTTATAGTTAATTTGTTGTAATTATTTTACCGAAGTTGCAAATATATACATCATTAATATAACGTCATTATATATGTAATCAATTAATACAACCAGCTATTCAGCAAAATACATATTTAAACCTAAAGATATGAAAACTACACATACAAATAGTTAAAATCTGAAAAATACATATAAGAATCTAATAAATAACCATGCCCATAAACTGCATATACAGACTTAAAAGGTACATTTGCGTTATTGATAAATACACATGCATCATAAAAATATATGTAATTGAAAAAAATATATAACGACATATTAATCAGAACTAAAAATACATATGTATTAATTAAAAAAAATATGCGTTAAAGATACATACATATGCGTTATTCATAACTACACATGAATAACAAAAAAACACATATGTATTTTTGTTACATTGAACCATATGCATATCTGAAAAAATATACATGCATTAATCATAAATACACATGTAAGTTGTATAGGACAAATATATTGTTCATAAATACATATTCATATCTGCTTTGCGTATCTAAAAAAAAACATATTCATTATTCAGAAATATTTTTTAAAATATAATAAAATACATATGTATTATTGATAAATCTATAAGCACAATTGGGATATACATATAAATTACTAATAAATACATTTGTAAAACTGGACAAATATATATATATATATATATATATATATATATATATATATATATATATATAACAGAAAAATACATATGCATTACCAATAAATACATATGGAAAACTAGAAAATACATATTCATAACGACATATTGCTAATAGATTCATAATATAACCACAAAAATTATTCTATTTTATAATATTGAACATCAATAATCTAAATATAAAAGAAAAAAAACATTAACATATCATTAACTTTCAACATTAAAGTAACATATGAAACTTCAAGAAATATTCAACTATATTTTTGTCCACCTAGAGTTAACTGTTGTCAAATTCAACAAATTAAAAACACACATCAAATTGTATGAACTTCAACGTTTTCTGTTATCCCGATTTTTCGTGCCTTCTCGTGTTTTCTATTATCTCCATAATGCTACAAAATTAAAGCATATCTTGAGCGAAGAAGTTTGGATCAAAATCAACATATATATTTACAAAATACATCTCCAAGTTACATTACCACATATGTACATGAATCATAACATATGTATATACATAACAAGAAAAGAATACATGAATGGTCCAAATATATGTTACTAAAAAAAGAATACAACTGAACATCAAATACAAACTTTATCAGTAATAAATACAAATATCTTACACAAATCTTAAATACAAAATACATATCTTAAATATCTTATACATAACAAATACAAATATTACCAGTAATAAATTTAAATACAAAATACATATCTTAACAATAACATATACATATCATCAAATTAACAACTACAATTTCATATCTTAACAAAACTCAAAATAAATACACACCTTATAAATTGTATATATAAAATACATATATTCGGATGTTGTCCAGAAACTATAAAATTTTACAAAGAGAAAAATATTTTCCCCACTTTCTCTTCCTCAGATACATAATCAGATAAAACAGGTCTTGTAATTTTACTAGATTCTCCTTTTTTATTCGACTTCCTCTTTTTTCCTGATTTTTGAATTTTTGTGAATTTTGGTGATGATTTTCTCCACATTTTTCGTTTCATGATTTCGACAATTGAGGAACAATCTTCTGTCAAAAAAGATGAAGAAGCCTATTTGAAGAATTCCCTCAAGAAATTTGAATCTGAGGTGACTTATCTAAAGGAGGTCCTTGGTGAAGCAAAGAACGAGAGCGCGGGATTGCAAGAACGTTTAATGGTCAAAGAAAAAGAGGTCCAGAATATTATTTACGAAAATGAGGAGCTTCAAAGTAGAGAACCTGCATCATTGAAAACTCATGTTGCTTGAAGAATCATTAGCCAAAAATGAACCTGAAGCAAGTGTAGAATTTTCTGATAGCGAAAAAGAGTACTATATGCACCCTAAAGTAGTCAAATTTTCTGATCAAATAGAGAAGCCTAACATGGAACTTTCACCTTATCAATTTGAACAAGTCAAAAAACTAAATGAACACGAGAACATAGCAAAGGAAGATGATGACGAGAGTTACTGCTATGAGAATGGTGACACATCTCCTATTAAACAGCAAAATCAGAAGAAGAAAAAATCAATACGCAAAAGAGAGAAAAAAAGTGGCGACAATAAATTACATAAAAAAGATATATGAAAAATATAACATCTATAAAATCAATTTACCTTAATAGATGAAGAAAAAAATGGTATTTGAAAAAAAATTTGAAATTGGTAAAGTAGCGTAAAAAAGAGTAAGCTAAAATTAGGGATTAAAGTCACGTGCTTTTCTCTAAAAAAGGTAAAATATTACTACTTTTGTTATAAGTTATAATTTTGAGAAACTATTACTATTAATTGTAATTAATATCTTAAGATTGTTAATTTATGTATTTTTTCCTAAATTTTTTAGGGTCAAAAGCAGACGCTTTACTAGTTTTACCACCATGAGTCATTCCTGTTTTACTTACGCCTATAAGGAGATCAATGACCCTTTAACCCACTAATGTGGGACTCTAACACTCCCGCACGTTCAGGGCTGGACATCTGGAGCCCACCGATGTGGGACTCCAACACCCCCGCACGCCCAGGGTTGGACATCTGGAGCGTGGATAATATAAGCCGAATTACCCAACATCGAAAACAATGAATTGGGTGGGCCTGACTCTGGGACTCCAACACCGTGCATGCTCAGGGCTGGACATCTGGAGCATGGACAATATAAGATGAGGGGGCTCAACATCGAAAACAATGAATAGGGAGCGTGAACAATATAAGATGGGGGGCCAACATCGAAAATAATGAACTGGTGGGTCTGACTCTGGAACTCCAATACCCCTGCACGCTCAGAGTTGGACATCTGAAGCATGGACAATATAAGATGGGCGCCCCAACATCGAAAATAATGAATTGGGAGATCTAACTCTGATACCATAATAAAGAAGCACGAACAATATAAGATGGAGGCCCCGACATCGAGAATAATGAATTGGGAGGCCTGACTTTGATACTATAATAAAGAAATGAATCTTGACCTAACTTAACCTCAAAAATTAGCTCACAAGAAAAAATTATCTAAGACCATATAAGGAAAACAAGAAACTTTGGGACTCCAGAATACATTGAGTAGCCGGAGAACCCAAAAAAAAAAAAACAGAAAAACACAAGCAGAGAGCACAGAGAGAGAGAGAGAAGCACAAGAAGAAAGAGAGCAGCATAAAAACACTGGCATTTTCGATTTGCGAGCTCCTCAAAAAGCTCTCTTAAACTCAATCAAAAATTCCCAACATCACTGTCTTCTCTTTCTCTCTCTCTCTCTCTCTCTCTCTCATCACCCACCACTCTTCATTTTCATCACTTCTCTCTCTAAAAACCAAAAAAAAAAAGGGAAATTTTCAGTCTTTATTTGTTTTTTTCTAACAAAAAACATGTCTTTTAGTGTTTGTTTCAGTTTCAGATCTTAAGGGGGTGTTTTTTCTGATGTTTTGAACCTCTTTTCTCCTTCTGGGGTTCAATAAAAATTGTAGTGAAAATCAAGAATCACACCCATAGTGTGTGTTTGTGTGTGTTTTTTGGCTTTCTTGGTGTGTGTGTGTTTGGTTCTTGTTTTGAACCTTTTTTTCTTCTCTTGGGGTTGCATAAAAGTTTGAGTGAAAATCAAGAATCACACCAATTGTGTGTTTGTGTGTTCTTTTTGCTTTCTCTGTGTGTGTGTTTTTAGTTCTTGTTTTGAACCTCTTTTCTTCTCTTGGGGTTGCATAAAAAGTGTAGTGGGAATCAAAAATCACACCAACTGTGTGTGTATGTGTGTTTGGTTCTTGTTTTTATGTGTATGATGGAGTGAAAGGGGGCGTTGTGTTATATGATTCGTTTGTTTTTTAGTTTGAGAGAATCCATCCATCTCATTTTCAGTGATATTTGAGGGGAAAAGTTTCCATTTTTGGCTTGTAACCCGAAAATTCAGCTGGTTCTATAACGTGTCAGAGTCTTGAAATTCATAGGGAAAATAAGTTTTTGAAGCAAAAAATACAAAGGGCTATTGTAGTAGAAAGTTAAAAAGTTTTTTTCGGTTTAATGATGATGGAGTTTGGAGCTTTGTGGTGAATGGAAATGGTGTGTATGGTCTGTAGTTTACAGCTTCTACTGAGTAAAATTGATAAAAAGGGGTGATTTTTTTTTTTGTTTGTATTAGTATTTTTTTCATCTATATCTTTGGTTTGAGTAGTGTTTGGCTGTACCTTAAGTTATAAGATTAGTGTGAAGTGTAAGTTTGAGCCTTCTATAGAAACCAAAAGGGGGTGTTGGGAGACACCTAGGAATCTTCTAGTTCAATCAAGATCGTCCATTTAATCTTGTCTGAGATCACTAGGAAAAGAAAAAAATAAAAGAAAAAGAAAAAGGAAAAGCCTTTGTTTCAGAGAATCTTAGTTCTCTGTGTAGTTATATATATATATATACACATATATATAAAGCTGCTTAGAAAACAGTTTCAGGGAATATTTCTACTTGGGGTTGTTTATTTAATCAAAGGGTGTTTGAAAAATCTTGAATTTTTGTTCTGGGGTTTGAGGGAAAATATGGCTATGGTGGCACAGCAGCATAGGGAGAGTAGTAGTGGTAGTATTACAAAACATCTTGATAGTAGTGGAAAGTATGTTAGATACACAGCTGAGCAAGTTGAAGCTTTGGAGAGGGTTTATGCTGAGTGTCCTAAGCCTAGTTCGTTGCGCCGGCAGCAATTGATCCGTGAATGTCCTATTCTGTCGAATATCGAGCCTAAGCAGATCAAAGTTTGGTTTCAGAACAGAAGGTATACTGTCATTATTTCAGTTTTGCCCAAATTTGCTTTATGTTTTCTTGTTATTTGCATAGGTGTATATGTCTCTGGTATACTATTGATCTGCACGAAATGTTGTTTATTACTGCTCGAATCTTGTTTAAGTTAGATCAGTGATGATATACTGGAGTGTATCATTGTTGGTTGGGCTGTGAGGTATTTGTTAGCCTTAGGTGATTGGATGTGATGTTTAATTTCTCTCCGTTGGGAAATTGAGCTTAGATTTTGTTATGGAAGGTAATCTTTGTATTGTTTCAGGTGTCGAGAGAAGCAAAGGAAAGAATCTTCTCGACTACAGACCGTAAATAGAAAATTGTCTGCCATGAATAAACTGTTGATGGAGGAGAATGACCGCTTGCAGAAACAAGTGTCGCAGCTTGTATGTGAAAATGGCTATATGCGGCAACAATTGCAAAATGTAAGCAACAATCAATGCCCGCATATCCTGTATTTTGTTTGCTTGATATATTCTGCTGAAGTGGCTATGGGTCTAAATTTAGTATGATATCATTTTTGCGTAGTTCTATGTGTAACTACTCGCCCTTTTTTGCTATGTACCGTGACTTCATGTTTTAATCTGAAGGATATCACCAGTTATCTGTGGATTAAGCGGACTTAATTTAAAATTCTTTTAAGACTCTACTTGTGTTTTCTGCAGGCATCGGCGGCTACTACTGATGTAAGTTGTGAGTCAGTGGTAACCACCCCTCAGCATTCCCTTAGAGATGCTAGCAATCCTGCTGGGTAATAATTTCAAGCTGCCATTTCTCCCACCCCTTGTATAGTTTTCATTCTCGAACGTGTTCGTATTGTTTCTTGGGAGGAAGCAAATGACATATATCACAATTTAAGGGATTGGTTGTTTCTCTCTAAGCGGAGTTTATTTGTTTCTCTCTAAGCGGAGTTTATTTGTTTCTCTCTAAGCGGAGTTTATTCTCTACTATGCAGACTACTATCAATTGCAGAAGAAACCTTGGCAGAGTTCCTTTCTAAGGCTACAGGAACTGCTGTCGATTGGGTCCCGATGCCTGGGATGAAGGTTGAATTCTAGACAATAATCTTTATTTTTTTAAAAATTCAGTATTTCCATCTGTCGCATTGACCAGACGGCTAAAAGGAAATATTCTTATTCTATTGTCAGCCTGGTCCGGATTCAGTTGGGATTTTTGCCATCTCACACAGTTGCAGTGGAGTGGCAGCCCGAGCATGTGGTCTTGTTAGTTTAGAGCCAACAAAGGTAAGCAATTGTGGAAAATTTATTTAGAGATATGACTGTTGTTTCATTGCAGTTTTGGTTCATTGATGATTGTAGATGATTTTTGTTTTTTCTAACTAAAATATTTCCTCAAATATTTAGATTGCTGAGATCCTCAAAGATCGACCTTCTTGGTTCCGGGACTGCCGGAATGTTGAAGTTTTCACGATGTTTTCTGCAGGAAATGGTGGTACAATTGAGCTTTTGTATACACAGGTGAATACCTTCTCTTCAATTTTCATTTAGGAGTCTGATTGGATTAGTTACAGCGTTGTGGGGATCAATGAAATCATATTTCTTTCAGATATACGCTCCTACCACCCTGGCTCCTGCACGTGATTTTTGGACGCTGAGATACACTACCACCCTAGATACTGGTAGTCTTGTGGTAAGCAATCCTTCACATTAGAGTGAGCTTGTATTGGCAATCTTGCCGCCTTTATACTCAGATCTGGCATTCCCTATTTGACTAGTCTTTTAACATCTCAACCCCGCAATCTGGATTGAAAAAGAGTATAGGATTCCCGTTTAGATGATCGAGGATCATGCTACTTCAGTATGAAAACTTGGTGCTTCATTATTTGTGGTTTCTAATAGTGAGATCTATTTTCTGTGCTGTTTTGAATACGTTGCTGATAATTTCTTTTTGTATGTGACATCAATTTCCCCCACCTTACCAAGGTCTGTGAAAGATCCCTATCTGGTACGGGGGCTGGCCCAAATGCTGCTGCTGCTTCCCAGTTTGTAAGAGCTCAAATGCTTCCATCTGGATATCTGATCCGACCATGTGACGGCGGAGGATCAATCATACATATTGTTGACCACCTGAATCTTGAGGTCAGATTTGTATAGTACTGCTTACCTTTCTCGTTAATCTGTTTCGCGGGGTAGCGGCAACTCACTGCATATATTTTTCAGGCTTGGAGTGCCCCTGAGATACTGCGTCCACTTTATGAATCATCAAAAGTTGTGGCACAGAAAATGACTATTGCGGTGAGTTCAACCCTTGGTTATCATTGTTTCTCGATTCTAGATAGTTGCTTAAGGCTATTTTCTTTGTTTATCGGGTTTGAAGTACTTGTGCAATTGTCACACTTTTGCTAGCTTACTGCCACAGTAAAACCACTGATCTCATTCTTTAATTTGTTTCCTGTGAAGGCACTGCGATATGCTAGGCAATTAGCTCAAGAGACTAGTGGTGAGGTAGTATATGGTCTAGGAAGACAACCCGCTGTTCTTCGAACATTTAGCCAGAGATTATGCAGGTGATGCTTATTTCTGTTTTTTGTTGTGTGCTTTGAGAGATGGAAAATTTAGGCTCTCTTTCGAAGCCAATTCCGGAGAACGTATATATGTACTTATTAGGCTAATTTCTATATTGCAGAGGGTTCAATGATGCTATCAATGGATTCAGTGACGATGGCTGGTCAATGTTAAGTTCTGATGGTGCTGAAGATGTTATAGTTGCTGTCAATTCAAGGAAGAACCTCGCCACCACATCCGTTCCTCTTTCTCCGCCTGGAGGCATCCTTTGTGCCAAAGCATCAATGCTACTCCAGGTGAATAGTGGATCTTTCTTGCACTGACTAGTAGTTTTAATTTGGCAACTACCTTTCCCTTGTTAATACACCGCCAGCAGAAGTTCACAAGTTCATGTTTGCAACATCCTGGAATGCCAAAGCACGATAATTTTCGTCATTGGTTTTGCATGACACATGATGTATGCACTCGTAGTTGGATGAATGAGAAATACAGTTTTAACTCTTTCTGCTCTCTTCTGTTTGCTGGCAGAATGTTCCTCCTGCGGTACTGGTTCGGTTTCTGAGGGAGCACCGTTCAGAGTGGGCGGACTTTAATGTTGATGCCTATGTAGCTTCTTCATTGAAATCTTGTCCGTATTCATATCCTGGGATGAGGCCTACCAGATTTACCGGAAGCCAGATAATAATGCCACTTGGCCACACAATTGAGCATGAAGAAGTAAGCAGTTTGCATGCCTTAGTTCTTAATCACGCGTTCTTCGGAATGCTTCAACATAATTGCCCAAGAATTTGACATGCTAAAGTTTGACAAAAATGTTGAAGTTCCTCTCCATTTCCCCACTACCAGTGTTCTCTACAATTCAAGATCTACATTTTCATTTACTAGGCTTGTTGCGTATATTTCCCACATTGTACCTGAGACGTTTTCTCACTTTCGTTTTTTGTTATGCAGATGCTTGAGGTTATTAGACTCGAAGGACACTCTATTGGTCAGGAAGATGCTTTTATGCCAAGAGATATTCACCTTCTACAGGTACTTTTAGCCTATGCGTTGACGTTTCCTGGATGGTATACTTCACAAACATTCTTGAAGGATAACGCTAACATAACTGTCATTTCCAGATGTGTAGTGGCACTGATGAAAACGCAGTTGGAGCCTGTTCGGAACTAGTTTTTGCTCCTATTGATGAGATGTTTCCAGATGATGCACCTTTGCTGCCCTCCGGGTTTCGCATCATTCCTCTCGAATCAAAATCAGTTGAGTAAAATATTCCATCTACGGCTCCTTTGAATTTGGAGCATGCACTGAATTAAACATTGACATTATAGCATGACTTGTAATATTATTTTTCAGAGCGATTCCCATGATACATTGAACGCTCATAGAACCTTGGATCTAGCATCAAGTCTTGAAGTGGGCGCGGCAACGAACCCTGCTACCGGAGATGCAGCCTCTTGTTACAGTGCACGATCTGTACTGACAATCGCTTTCCAATTCCCATTTGAGGACAATCTTCAGGAAAACGTTGCTACCATGGCCCGCCAGTATGTCCGCAGTGTGGTTTCATCTGTCCAACGGGTTGCCATGGCGATATCTCCTAGCGGAGTGAATCCAACACTTGGGTCCAAGCTTTCTCCTGCCTCACCAGAAGCTGTAACGTTGTCGCATTGGATTTGCCAAAGCTATAGGTAGGGTCCTGCAACTGTAATCTTCTTGTGAGCCTTGTTGATTTCTTGATCAGGGCGACACTTGTTCCCTTCTGTTCAGCACTTCAAGTTAACATTCGGTTTATTGCCTTTTATTCGTGACCATGCTTGCTAGTTTTAGAAGTACTTGTCTGATTATTAACATACCGTTTTCTTTTAAATTTAATCTCCAGTTATCACATGGGCACGGAGTTACTTCGAGCTGATTCTAGTGGTGATGAATCAGTGCTAAAGAATCTCTGGCAACACCAGGATGCTATTTTGTGCTGCTCACTGAAGGTATGAGTTTTTCGTGCTACAGAATTTATGAACATATAGATAACATCTTTCGTTTGTGACGAAGAAAAACTGTATGTTATGTTGCTACGAAACATGAACATATTTCATAAATATAAACGAGAGCTTACCCTTTAACACTTGCAACAAAAGTAACTTAGATCCGAAATCCAGTAGCTTTCCTCGGAAATTGATCTCATGATCCTTGTTAAGTGTTCTGGAGGCTGAATTCAACGTAAAAATTTGGAGAAAACTGACATACTCGTACATACTGTCGTCTTTTTTCTTTGTGTAACAATTTGTCGGTAAGCTGATGAAGTTCTTTCTCTGTTGTTGCAGTCGCTGCCAGTTCTCATTTTTGCAAATAAGGCCGGGCTCGACATGCTGGAGACGACATTAGTCGCTTTACAGGACATTTCTCTAGATAAGATCTTTGATGAATCCGGGAGGAAAGTGTTGTTCGCAGAATTTCCCAAGATCATGGAACAGGTAACTAACTAGCTACTGTGATGCTGCACGCCATAAACGTAGTATTGTTAAAGAATTCTCATTTCGTTGGGTATAATGTGAGAGCCAAAAACCCAAAGTTGAAGTGGTTTTCGTCTAATTGCTGTTTTTTCCTATGATGATTCTTGATCTCAGGGTTTCGCGTGTTTGCCGGGTGGTATCTGCATGTCAGCAATGGGACGACATATTTCGTATGAACAAGCTATTGCATGGAAAGTCTTTGCGTCTTCTGAAGAAAATGCTGTCCACTGCCTGGCCTTTTCATTTATTAACTGGTCATTCGTGTAATGCTGTCAATTCTTTTGTTCTTTTTTTTCGACCTTCATCACAGAACACTGACAGCCAGGAACAAACAGTTGAGTGCGAAGATCTGGAGACGAACGAAAATTTTTGTAATATGTAAAATTCCCAGCTTCTTCTGCATTAATTTAAGTAGACTGGAAGTTGTATTTCATTTCTTGGTACTCTGTAAATCTTACTAGTGCAGTTCTTCTTTTTTGAGTGAAGTTGCTTGTTTCTGAGTCCTTGAGAACTTGTTTCAGAAACCTTTTTTTTCCCTCGATAAACGGGGGAACTCGCAGCTGCTACCCTTTGGGTGCGCACAAGATTCTGCTCTAGTGTGGCAGCCCAGAAGTGGAATAGCCTGCGAACTGCACAACACTAGGTGAATCCTGTGCGACAAGCTCAATCGAGAAAGCGTGGAAGGGGTTTTGAATCTTAGACCCCAGCTCCCATTTGGGAGATTTCCTGCTCAACCAACTCAGCCACCCTTTGTGGCAACATTTGGTAGATTCCCTGTTAAGCCAACTCGGCCACCCTTTGTGGCTACATTTGGTAGATTCCCTGTTAAGCCAACTCGACTACCCTTGTGGATACATCAGATTCAGAAAGCTTTAGTATGACATTATACTTTGAGCTGCAATAGCTGCCTTTGACATGATAGTTCTTTCCACCCTCATGACTATTGCAGCTCTGTTTAATGATCTCGCGTTCTCGTTCAATTTGTCTGTGCCTCCATCACAAGATTCGACCATTAATAAAACTAAAAGGGTGATGCTTAGTCAAATAGTGTCGCATAAATTGAGATGGACTAAGTATTGCAATAAAAGGTACAAATGAAATAATGGCAATACATCTGGCATTTTCAGTGTATACAATGTGTTAATGTGATGCCAAGATTGCCACCCAGAAATTTTTGTGCAATCCTTCATATCAAGCAAACGAGTATAGCACAACTTAATTTTCCATATTAACCTGCTTAACGCAATCCTTATTTACACAGTGCAGTTGCAATTGCATGTTTTTTTTTTTTTTGGGGGGGGGGGGGGGGGGGGATTGATCTTCTGGACAAAATTTTACAACAGAACAAAAGGGAGTACTTATCACAAGATATGTTGGCGTTGTTTGAGTAATTTCCTTGAAAGCCATTCTTCACCGGGATGCAAGTGACCAAAAGCTCAAGAGGAATGATGGGAGAGCACAGAACCAGCTAAGAAAAGCCATGGCGGTAGCAGTCTCAAACTCTAAGCAGTGATTTTGAGAGCAGACACCAAGGTCATTGCCGATCAGTACAGTAATGCCAGCAGAAGCACAGGCTGCAGCAAACGTGAGGGTAGAAGTGACCTGCAAGAAAGACATCCACGGAAGAGGTAAATAGCAAGGAATCATCAACCTGGACATATGCTTCACAGTGAGCATATTTACAACCTTATGTTATACGCACATGAATGCGATGAAAGCTTAATTCAAAAAGAAATTGACGCTGCGAAGTGTGAGCAATGGTGGGGCCAGGATATATCAAGAGAATGCAAAATCTAAAGAAGTAAATACACATCCTTTCCTCATAGGAGGAAGAGGGACTTTGGGTTGTTAGCTTATTGAGACTTTTCTTTTGATTTCATCCACATTGTCCATGGAAAAGACGCTTCTTCCTCCAATGGAGATTCAACATCGATTACATATAGATAAAAATCAAATTTGACCCTGGATATATAGTGTAATCTTTTTTATGATAGCGGTTTCGGATGAACTCCCTTGCGCCCTTTATTCTCGCCCATAGGTGGGAAGATGCTGTTAAAAGTAACTCTAATTCACTCATTATGAGACAGTCAAAAGAAAATTAACTTTTTCAACTTTCGTACATTAATTTGCACATTAAACTGGACAAGTTAATAACCCATGTTAGAAAAACAGTTTCATGACTGACCTCACAGATCTTAAGAGATGAAAGATGGATTAGAAAATTTCCAAGAAAATATTAAGAATTTGCAAAATTTTCATTGAAAATTAACAGAACGACAGAACTTCCCATCAGATAGGTAATAAAACTAAGGCTCAGACACTGTTTTCAGCGTTTGGAATCACTGTACGTTATCCAAGCAGGATTCATCACATTCTCTTTTTATTTTTGAAAGGTTAAGTACTAAAACTGCTTTACCTTCTTCAATATCAGTAACAAATGATTTATATCTTCTGGATCCCTGGTCTTTCCTCTCGAGCATATCATGCTATATACTAATCTATACTTCTATGAGAGTTTATCACACTACTCTAAATCTAACTTTGCCGTCATTTGTATTCCGAACAAAACAGTAAAGAGCGCTAGAGTGTAACTTCAAAATTAAAGAGGACATTTTACGAGGAAATATCCTATTTTTACCAACTCTTAAGTAACAATTTGAACTCAGTTTTACTTGAACACTGAATATTACTGATCATTGAGTAGCCCAAAGAATATGTAAGTTCCAAATATGATTTTCAAGTGCAAACATCACAGGCAGACAATAGATGATTGATCAAGTTTAATTGTTGAATGTACATGTTATCTTTCTAGAAATTTGGCCTAAACCTTCTAAGCTCCTTCAATTATGTATGTCCCACAACAAAATTCATACCTACGAGTACATAACAAGCATTATTTGGTGCAAATAAATACTTTCGTATATGACGCTCAAAAAGTATAATTTATATGAACTATGTTTCAATATGCTACTGCTACTGTGTTGTTGCTACTGATTCTCTACTCCATTATGTTCAGCATGGTTGCTTCACTATTATATTATCCTTTCCATACTTGCTTTTATTATACGTTACTTGAGCCGAGGGTCTATCGGAAACAGACTCTCTATCTTCACAAGGTAGGATAAATTTCATAGACACCACCCTCCCTAGACCCCACTTGTGGATCACAAGGGTATGTTGTTGTTGTTTCAATATGCTTGGGGAAGTAGATTTTAAAAAAACATGAAGCCCTTAAATAGGAATATGCTTCCTGAATTCCAATTCGCCCATACCAAAATCGGAAGGTAACCAAGAGGAAGTGACCATCTTTTACGTGAATGCTACCAAGAGTATTTCATACAATGAGCATGCAGTATAACTTTTTGGTAACTATTTTATATATATAACTCTGGTCTCTGGGATGAGACTATGTTACACGCTTTGTGCTCTTTCCTTTTTGATGCATCCCGAAAAGATTGAAATACTTTTATCTAAGAAAACTATGCCTTTTAAGATTGAAATACTTTTATGCCTTTTAAGCTTTTACTCACTCCATAATATACCCTACACTTCCAAAAGCATAAAAAAAGAAAAAAGAAGAACTAAAGATGATAATATTTAATTCTCATCTTTTACAAGAGTGATGCAGCAGCTACCGATGACGAAGTATGTCGTGATAGGATGATGATTTGGATACTTGAATTTGTTTAGCTCTGTGTGTCTTTTTTCTTTTATTTATAGGAAATCTTGTGTCTAAAGTCCTCCATTTTTCATTCAACATCCAATTAAACTTACTCATCAAATGGGAGCAATAGACTAAATATCAAGCTTATAGGACTTTGAATTCATGATGCACACTGAGAATTGTCAATTTATGTATGCCACTAAGCACCCCCTTCCCCTCCCGCTGAGGAGGGGGCTCTGTTTTTTGGTCCAACTGGTAGTAATTTCTATTAGGTTCAACAGTTTCTCTTTTGTTGGCAGCTTCGAATAGGTCATATATCAATTCTCTTTCTCGAAAATTATAGAGCACCCTTCATTTTTCGAGACCATTTATAGGTGGGCGGGGCGGTGGGGTGGATTAAAAAGAATGGCAGTTCGAGTCTAGGCCATGCGAACTAAGCCTGGCATTTTAAGTAAGAGAGGGTAGAAAGGCAGGCCCATTATCCCGAGTTTGGAAGGCTATGGTCCAAAGGATTGGCACCAGACGAGTTTTCCGGCCATCGAGAAGAAATGGCATAAGTTGAGGAAAGAATATATCTTATTAACCAAATATAATCAGTAAAACCTTCTTTCAATTTCTATTTCCTCTTGAAACAGCATTAAGTAGGATGAAGTATGCAGATCAACTTCACAAACTATTGAGGTAGTTTTCTACTATTTAAAGCGACATTGGCAAATACTTCACATCTTTTGCAATGAAACATAGCAATTTGGTAAATTTTATTGAGCTTTAATTCATTCAATTCACTGCATTGCCTTGGATTCCTTACACTGGAGACCTTAAAATGGCAATATTGAAATAAGCATACAAAGGGGGCCAGGTGAAGACTCCATAAAGACATCGTCACTACAGAGAAGAGGGGATGGGTATGTTCATTGGATGGGATTACTCCGTGAGCGATACTATTAAATTTCTTTTTGATAGGTCCTGAGCAACATAAATATTGGCAATTCGTATGCAAGGAATTGCATTTTACCCAACACAAACTGCCCCACTCTTGAGCTAGTCAAGTTTCACGACACTTTTTAGACATACCACAGCCTAAGAGTTGTAAACCAAAAGTGGATCATGCTTCTTATTTCAAAGATTACTAGGTTGACAATTAAGGCAGGATATCTCTGCAACCTAGCAGTCTCGTCTTTTACAACAGCAGTTGCACGTCAATATAATCCAATTGGGGTTGAATATATGAATCGTCACTATCCATGTCGTTCCAGTTAAAACTGCCTTAATCCAATAATTGAGAAAACTGCAACAAAATTGGATTCTCTAGCACTAGAAACTACATGTTCTACTGGCATATAAATCTACAAAGCTAAAAGACACCTAGGAAACATTCGAGTTAAGGTTAATCTACTAACATAACTTAATTGTTTATTGGTATCGCTTATATGAATCTATTTCTTTCATTCCGCTCTATTTATCGGTACAAGTCTCCATGAGTTAGACTTCTAAGATTGAAGGAAACTAACTGAATGTTTTGAAAGAAGACTATAGAGTATCCTCACATGCCTGATGTACCAATTTTGCAAAAGCTATCCACTGTAATCAGAATGTTTGACAAGTTGACATGCATCTTTTTTATCATGCAAGAATACTACTACAATAATCCTTTCATTAAATAATTACTCAGTTACTATTATGTGATCAAGTTTTTGACAAATCTGTGGCAACTTACCCCATCACCAACAGCAAATAAGCTCACAACCCGAGAATTCTGCAAGCACCGTCCAACAAGAAGAGCATAAACGTCAAGAATTCCTAGAGACAAGCTCCATACGCTTTGCAAGCCAGCAGCAGCAACAAGGTAACTGATAAACCAGATAAAAGGAAAAAATAACCATAAAGCAACACAACTTCCAGTAAGCACGTACTTGATCAAAGGGCCAAAAGATATATCACTTACAAAAGTATAAGCCAAATATGAGATAACAAAAGAAGAAAGTGCTTACATTTCCTTCACTAGTGTTTACAGAAGACATCCAAACTTTTAAGAAGATATAGTGAAATACTGGCAGCATTTGCAGCCCCAATAGTTAACTTCAAGTCAATGGAAATACCACATGATTACTAGCACATTTAGGCAATGCATGATAGTTTAGGTAGGAAAATGGATCAACTAAAGAAATGATGGTTGAGGTATGTTTCGATAAAACATATGTTCATAGTTCGATTAGGAAACTTGCACACATGATAGTGTAGGGATCAACTAAACAACTGATATGTTGAGGTGTGTTTCGATAAACATTTGTTCATAGTTCAATAGGAAACTCGCACACATGATAGTTAAGGTAGGAAAATGGATCAACTAAACAATTGATAGTTGAGGTGCGTTTTGATAAACATTTGGTTATAGTTCAGTTTGAAACTCGCATACGCGATAGTTCAAGTAGGAAAAAGAGATCAATTAAACAACTGATATTTGAGGTGTGTCTCAATAAAACATTTGGTCATAGTATAGTTAGGAAACTCACAAACGTGATATTTCAGGTAGGAAAAGGGATCAACTAAACAACTGATAATTGAGGTGTGTTTCGATAAAACATTTGGTCATAGTTCAGTTACAAACTCACACTCAGGTAGGAAAAGAGATCAACTGAACAAATAATAGATGATTTGTGTTTTAATAAACATTTGGTTATAGTTTAGTTTAGGAAACTCGCACACATAATAGTTCAGGTAGAAAAAAGGATCGACTAAACAATCGATACTTGAGATGTGTTTGATAAATACATCTGGTCATAGTTCAGTTAGGAAACTGCACACATGAACATCCTTCATTCTCACTCTCGGCACATTCACTACCTCGGTTTTTGTCGGTGGCACGTCAACAAGATTCACCAGCCCGTTGCTCACACTTTTACAATTACGCCTTAACTTAAACATCAATCTAACTTACATGTAATTACCTAAACACGATCAAAGCTAAAATTTCGTAGTTTCAGTTTCCATGCTTCGATAAATTGAATAAAGATAGAAAAAAAATTACCAGAAAGCTGTGACGGAAGGGAAATCACCGGTAGTAGCCATAACGCAAAGAGAAACAACAGCAAATACAAATTGAGCAAAACGTAAAAAACATCCGCCAATAGTTCCAGGCATTCCTTGAACATCCTTCATCCTTACTCTCGGTATATTCGCTGCTTCTGTTTGTAACGGTGGCGCATCAACTGGGTGCACTAACCCGTTGCTCACACTCATTTTGTGTTTATCTCTTTGTTACTTAACTTTTTGTCTTCTTCTTCTTCTTCAGCTGCCAACAAGTAACCACCAGAAAACAACAAGTTCAATTACCTGTTGCCGAACAACAACAACCACCACAACATACCCAATATATTCACAAGAAGTGGGTTCGGGGAGGGTAAGTGTACACAGTCCGTATTTATCTATCCTAGCAGTAGGACAACAAAAACACTAGGTGATTCTTCCTATCTATCCTAGCCTCCCTCTAGTTCACAATAAGTGAATTTTTTTTACTCAATGCACACCTATAAGGAAAAGAAACTAGGACAAATTATACTTTACTTTCCAATTTTACCTTTTTAATCATTATCAAATTACTCTTGAAATTTCAGCCACATTAAAATAAAGTCAATTACGTCTCTTAGAACTCATAACCTAAAAATTGTAAATAAAGGGTAAAACTGAAAGAAATTTTCAACATGTCTCCAGAAGAATGAACCATTCACTTATTTTAGACATTGAAAAATAGCTCAAAAATTCACTTATTTTGGACTAGAGGGAGTACCTGATATTTGTTGCTAGTGGAGCTGGTAGGAATCCAGTGGATTTAGACGAGGTGTTCAAGAGCTTACACGGACACTACGATTTTCAAACAAAACAAGTTCAATTATTTCGAGAGACAAAAAGAAAAACTAGGTGATTCTTCCTATATATCCTAGCCTTATAGACAGAGTTACCTGATATTTGTTGCTGCTGGAGGGGGGAGGAATCTAGTGGATTTAGTCGAGGTATTCGAAAGTTGGCAGGGACACTAAGGTTATCAAACAAAACAACAAATTCAATTATTTCTAGAGAAAAAAAAAACACTAGGTGATTCTTCCTATCAATCCTAGCCTCGATAGAAAGATTACCTGATATTTATTGCTAGTGGAGGTGGTAGGAATCTAGTGAATTTAGTCGAGTTGTTCGTAAGCTGGCACAAACACTACATTTATCAAACAAAACAACAACATACCCAGTGCATTCCCATCAAGTGGGGCCTGGGGAGGGTAAAGAGTACGCAGTCCATACTACCTCAGATGAGGTAGAGAGGTTCTTACCCCGGCTCAGGATAAATAACAATATAACAAAAAAACCATAAAAGCAAGCAACCACAAGGGATATCACACCGCTAGATAGCAAAGGATAATAACAGAAACAAGACCCGCACAAGGTAATACTATAAAATATCTATTCGAAAAACATAGGTATCACCAATACACCACGAACAAGAGACTACAAGCACAACTGCACACAAAACACTCTTCACTACTACCACAATCGTACTACTACACACTAACCCTCTACCCTAATCTGCGTCCTCCACACCTTCCTATCAAGGGGCATTCTTCTATAAGCTATAACGGGTCCATATCATGTCTACTCACCTCTCTCCAATACTTCTTAAGACTACCTTTACCCCGCCTAAAACCATTCATAGCCAACCTCTCACACCTCCGTACTGGAGCATCCATGTCCCCCCTCCTCACATGTCCGAACCATCGCAACATCACTTTGCTCATCTTGTCCTCCACCAAAGCTACTCTCATCTTCTCCCAAATAATCTCATTTCCAACCCTATCCCTCCTGGTAAGTCCACACATCCATCGCAACATCCTTATCTCCGCCACCTTCAACTTCTGGATGTGGAAGTTCTTAACTGGCCAATACTCTGCTCCATACAATATAGCCGGTCGGACTACCACTGTAAAACTTACCTTTGAGCTTAGGAGGCACTTTCATATCACAGAAGACTCCGAAAGTGAGCCTTCATTTCAACTACCCTGCATCAAAACACTTGGTGATTCTTCCTATCTATCCTAGCCTCGGTAGACAGAGTTACCTGATATTTATTAGAACTTACCTTTGAGCTTAGGAGGCACTTTCATATCACAAAAGACTCTCGAAGCGAGCCTTCATTTCAACTACCCTGCACCAAAACACTAGGTGATTCTTCCTATCTATCCTAGCCTCGGTAGACAGAGTTACCCGAAATTCATTAGACCTTACCTTTGAGCTTAGGAGGCACTTTGTGATATCATAGAAGACTCCCGGAGCAAGCCTTCATTTCAACTATTCTGCACCAAAACACTAGGTGATTCTTCCTATCTATCTTAGCCTCGGTAGACAGAGTTACCTGATATTTGTTGCTAGCGGAGGTGGTAGGAATCTAGTGGATTTAGTCGAGGTGTTTGAAAGCAGGCACGGACACTACACTACTACACTACAGTTATCAAACAAAACAAGTTCAATTATTTTGAGAGTCAAAGAAAAAACACACTAATTCTTCCTATCGTAGTCTCGATAGCAAAGTTACCTGATATTTATTGCTGTGGAGGTGGTAAGAATCAAGTGGATTTAGTCAGGTGTTTGAAAGCTGGCACGGACAGTACAGTTATCAAACAAAACAACAAGTTCAATTATTTCGAGAGACAAAAAAAAAACTAATGATTCTTCCTATCTATCCTAACTTTGATGGACAGAGTTACTTAATATCTAATCGGTGTTTGAAACCTGGCACAGACACTACAGTTATCAAACAAAGTTCAATTATTTCTATAGATAAAAAAAAAAATACTAAGTGATTCTTTCATAAGTCGTAGCTGTGGATAGAGTTACCTTGATATCCGTATGCGTGGTGGATCTAGTTGAAGGTATTAAAAAGCTGGTGCTGACACCACGATTATCCAAAAACAACAACAAATTTAATCAACTCAACAAATACATGAATATGATTGAATTAATTGTGCGATCTATGAGTTAATTAGAGAGATCTTCATACTTTCCGATCGATCGGAGGAAAGTGAAGAACAATTTGGTTACAAGTTGTTGGGAGTCGGAATTTGTACAAGTTGTGTAGACTGTAATATTCTTTTTTTTTTTTTTCCACCATACTTTTTGCTTACACTAACTTTTTACTATGCTTTTTTTACTTAAATGGTAAAAGGGTCAAAATTTAAGGAGAAAAATGAGTTGAAAGACCTGTCAAAGTCTTTGATTAAAAAAAATAGGTGAATCTCATAATAGGCAAAATACTCTATTGCATCCCTCAACTATGTCAGTTTTATAAGTTGGAATATTTTTATTTATATATTTATTATTTGGACCCTTGAACTCATCAAAAAGCAGCATTATGGTGACTAGGACAAAGAGAGTATAACCACTCACTTAGGGATGCAAGTGGGGGTCAATTTTTAGCCAATTTTATATTAAAAAAAATAAAAATATATCAAAATTAAAAAATAAAAATAAAAAGGGTTCTTTTTTTCATCTATCTTTTTAAATTTAAAAATATTTTAAAAATAAATTTAAAATTTTTTCCCACCCAGCCTTTCCCACTCCCACCCCCACCCTAGCTCGTCCCCACCCTACCCACCTCTCTTCCTAGCCCTCCACCCCACCCCAGCCCGTCCCCCAACCCACCCAGCCCTACGTAATCCCTCCCCCTTCCCCAGCCCCCCACTCTACCCCACCTAGCCCCACGCAAACCCTTCCCCAGCTCCCACCCCACTCAGCCCCTCCCCCAGCTCCCCACCCCACCCCAGCACCACCCAGACCCTCCCCCCATAATTAATTTAAATTAAATATTTTAAATATGTAAATCATATTTAAATTAATTATTTAAGTAATTTTTTTTAATTAGGTAAGAATTTAAAATTTGATAAATTAATTTAAAATTTAATTAATTTAAATAAATTAATTAGTTAATAATTTTAATTAATTAATTTTTTACTAATTTAAATTTAAAATTAAAATAATTAATTAAATTGATTAATATTTAATTAATTTTAATGTAATACTTTTTTTATTATTTTTTTATTTTTTATTTTAAAAATGATTATTCAAAATTTTCATATTTTAAAAGCATGATTATTCAAATTTTTCTACAATTTATAAATTTTTCTTATTTAATTAAATTAATTTTAATATTTAATTTGTTATGTAGCATTTTAAAAATGACTTGGAATTTAATGCAATTCTTTTTCTATTTTTTAATTTTTTTTTAAATGACGGGGCAAATGATGTGGCACGCGTGGCAGATAACATGACACACGTGGCAGGTGATGTGGCAGCTGACATGGGAGAGTGTGTTACACTCTCCAAAAAAAAGTCTTTAAAATATAGTTTTTTCGTGGGTTGAGGTGTTCAAATAATAAATATGTAAGTAGAAGTGTCCAACTTATAAAACTGACATAGTACATGGGTCCAATAGAGCATTTTGCCCTCATAATATCATTGAGTTAAAATAATAGAGTCGCTTAAAAAATTGAGATAGTTGTTTAACAACTGCATTAGTTGTCTCAACAATTATCAAAATTGTCGAATAATTTTGTTAGTTGTTGAACAACTTTGTAAAGTTGTCAAATAACTATCAAAGTTGTTCGATAATTTTGCAAGGTTGTTCAACAACTGTGCAAAGTTGTTAGAGCGAAAATGTTTTTTAAAAAAATAATTTTTTTTAACCCTTTTACCTAATTTTTAAAACTTGAAGGACTTTCACTTAATTGAAAAATTCCTTTTGATACAAGGTCCCGTTAATAATGTTAAAAGGGTCAAAATTTAACATATTAGAAATTAGAGTTAATTGGTCAAGCATTACTCTTTCTTTCTGTCCTATTTTATATGATCTAATTTGATCGGATATGAAATTTAAGGGGAAAAAAAAAATGTTGATCAATTGGCCTTTATTATACATGTACTTCTATCTTTTAGAAAGTGAGACATTATAAATAGGATTAATAAGGATAAAAGTGTAATTATACTTTTAAAAAGTTATCAAATGAAAAAATATATTTGAAACAGATTAGAAAAAAGTATATCATATAAAGTAGGATAGATGAAGTACGATTTTTTGAGTGTTAGATTCGAACTATGCATTACGTGGGCGAGTTTACTATCTTAACTATTTATTAGATGTGCGGGTTTCTTGAACTAGCACTGATGATTTACCAAAATAGACCTTTATTAATTATTCATTTTTTATATTGAACATAGCGGTATTTCAAGTAGGAAAGATGAACAATTAATAATAAAATATATTTTGATAAATTGTTGATAATAATTCTTATAGAAAACGCGCTCATCTAATCGTTCAGATATGAAACTCAAAAAATTAAAATACTTTCAGTATAGAAATTACTTTAAAATGTTTTTATTTTAATTATTAGATCGTATTTATTTCTCCTCTCACCTATTAAATCAAAAATACTTTAAGTGCATTAAAAATTACTTGAAAATATTCTTCCATCTTTTAGATGAGATTTTCGTTTAACATTATTTTCAAGTTCAAAATTATCTCACCATTATATTTAGATTATACTTTTATCGCGTTTAATTTATTAAATTCTTAAAAACTAAGGGGTTGTTTAGCTATCGACTATTACGAAATTGAGTTATGCAGATATTAAATCTTGTAAGTAAATATCACATTCGGTAGTTAATTATGATTAAGTTGTTTATGTATAAAATTAATATTACGTTTGATTCATAATAATTAAAAGATTTTATGAAAAAATTCCCAAAATAACTACACTATTTGCTTATGATTAAAGAATTGCCGACTTCAATCATTCCACTTTGTAAAAATTAAAAGATAGTAAAAAACTTGAGACAGTTGTCTTCTTGCTTTTGTCTTACTCTTTTTTTAATTCATTCTCAAAGCCTTTCTTGCCTTAAATTATACCTTTCTAATCATCCTTTAACATCACTAATTAACCTAATTATCACCTTTCTCCCAACTAAATATAGATTAACAATATATTTTTCTTTGTTTCATTATCGTAGTATTTTGTTATTGTTATTGTGCGCTTCTTTTGTTGTCTTTAGCACAACTTTCCCGTTAATGTACTTACTTTTTCATATTTGATTTTTGATATGCTGAGAATCTTCTGAAAATAACCTCTCTACCTTCATACTGGGGCGGACCTGTTGGGTTCGAAATCGAGAGGGCGTCATGCAGAAGCTTTTAGTTTGCAAACCATAAAATGATAAATCAGACGACACATGCAGAAGCTTTTAGTTTGCAAACCATAAAATGATAAATCAGACGACACATGAAAAATTAAACTAAAAATATATTATTGAATATGGTTTGACCAAACGGCCTACATATTAAAAATAAAATTGAAAATCCTAGAACTTATTGAGAGAAATCTCCCTCTAAACAAAGACTCTTTAAAGACTACATTGTGGATGCTATTGTGTTATAGTATGAGAAAGGGTTTTCCATTTATAAATGTCCAAATTCTTTCCTCCAAGAAAGAGGTTAGCCAAATATGGAAAAGAATTATATTTTTTCTTTCAGAAAAAGTAAAAGTAATCATGATAACTTTTATTTTTCTTTTAAGAAAAAATAAAACTTAAATATAGTAAAAAAATCAGGGTAAAAATCCTAACAGGACCTACGTTGTATTTTAGAGTGCTCCGGCACCCACTAAACTCAATGCGGAATAGGTAAAATTACATTAAAAAAAATATATGAAAATATGTATAAAACATATAAAAGCACCTACTATAACAAAAAGTTGATTGAGTGCATTGACATTTTGGTTGATATTAAGGTCCTTGTGATTTTCTTTTTGAAATTTTTTAAGCACCAACTATCCTTAAATCTGCTCTAGATAGGGGCGGAGCCAGCCCTTTGACATTTTTTTGTGATTAAAATTATTTTTTATATATTTATAGTAGGTGTTGAACCCTCTTTTGACTAGATTTTCTTCAAATATTGAACCCCCGAGTAGAAATTCTGGCTCCGCTTTAAATTTCGGATTTCAGTTGTTGTTATTGTTATTATTTTGATACTTAAATAATTGGTGTAAATATGAATTTTGAATGTTTTAGAACATTGTTAATTTGGGCAACAAATTTTTTAAACCATGGCAAGTTTCTCCAATATTGGTTTAGCACAATTTGCAAAGGAAATGATAATCAAAGATTTATACTTTTTGAGTTTTAAACATATATATTAACTTATCATATTTACATAAATATCCACACTTACAAAGCAATTACAAAAAATTCAATTAATTATGTATCTTCGTTGGATGTATCAGGAGCTAGTTATGTATCTCGACAGACTCAAAGTTGAAAATTTTTATCGGAAGCTAATTATGTATCTTTAGAGAGGAAAAAATGTATCTCCGTTGGATGTATTGTGTATCTCAACAGACACGAAATCAAAAAAAATATACCGAAAACTAATTATGTATCTTTACAAAGGAAAAAATATATCTTCATCGGATGTATCGGGAGCTAATTATGTATATCGACAGACCTGAAATTAAAATTTCAGTAGTTATATAAAATATCAAAATTTTCTATAATTAAGCTTCAAACTGTCGAGATTTATGTTTTTCCTTTAAAAAACTATAGAGCAAGTATCTTCAATTTGAATAAAAATATAAACCTTGTTTTGGGTCATGTTAATGGACCCTAAGTTTCCTAATCACACTCACAATGAATACCATTTTTATTTTTTATTTTTTGGGTGGTGATTACCAAAATGGTTATATGCAAAATTGACCATCATTTTCATGATAGGACTTATACTAATATAAAGTACTTTAAAAAATTTATTTGATGTGCAAATTGTAGATTATTCATTCAATTCGCAAATTATAGATTTTGCTAAAAACGTGAAGTCAAATTAATGGTTGATATTAAAGTACTATTGTTCATATTTGTTTTATTTATGTGGTATTTATCAAACGCTTAAATTTTATTGATAGTGACAAACAAGATCAATTTCATATTTATTTATTACTAATAGTACTTCTTTCATTTCATTTTAGTTGGCCTCTATAGACTTGATATATCCATTATTTTTTTTTTATTAAGGGTCTATTTTACCAAATTAACCTTATTAATTATGCTTTGAAAATATAAATTTGAATATATACAACTTGTTTAGTCATTTAATGACAAGGATATTATTGGAAGAACATATTAAAATCCTCTTGATTTTATCAATAGGACAACTAAATTGAAATAAATATTTTTTTTAAAAAGGATCAACTAAAATGAAACGGAGGGAGTATGATAGTTTGTTACTTGTGAAAAATGAAATATTTATGAATTACATGACAAATAAATTACTAAATTTAATTTTACATTGGTAATATCTATGCAAACAACGTAGATATAATCAAACAAAAAAAAAGTTATAAAAAATAGATTGGTAATATCTATCCATTAATGAATTCATTGTTGGTTAATAAAAATACAAGCATGTTTAAATGTCATCATCATATTTATTGAAAATTAATTGACATTTATCCACTCTCTATATAAATAAGAAAGCAATACATGATCATTTATTGCTTCTTCTTTTTTTACTAAATTATTACTATTTTGATAAGAAATTATTTAATCTATTTTTTTTCTATCTTATAAAGATAAGATAAGATTTACATAGTATATTTTATCCTATTAAAATTTATTTTTGAACTATGATCTATCAAGACAATCTTTATATCTCACAAAAATAAAATAAATTTTACATATATTCTATATTCTTGAGATTTACTTGTGAAACTATGATCTATCGAAACAACTTCTTTATCTCACACAGATAAGATAAAATTCACGTATATTCTATTATCCTAAAATTTTATTTATAAAATTATACTGGATATATTATTACTATTTAATTATCCAATCTAAATATTCCAATGACAAGTCAAAAAGAAATGTCCAAATATGGATATTCAATCAAACACATGATTATTATAATTAAAGGGAAAAACTCAAAGCAAGCTTCAAGAAAATGGTGTGCATTTTTTCAAATGATGCTCCCACATTGTATTATTATTATCCAAATACCATATGAATCTTTTTCTTTCCCTCCATATGTACGATTTTTTTTTTTTTCAAAAAATTTCATCCGTCAAAAAAATAAATAAATAATATTAAATTCTATATGAGGAGATTAGTGTATTGTGCACATTAATCGGTTTTTAATGCCATTGTAGTCCATTGAGGGCTTGTTTGTAAAAAAAGGTAATTAATTTCGTTACTAATTTTAGGACGGAACTTATTTCATACTATTTGATTCATATAAAATGAATGAAATAACTCATTTCAAAATTTTAGTATTATTTTTATCCCATCTTGGAAGTGGGATAAATAAAATAACTAATTTCGAGATAGTTAATTTTGAAATAATTCATTTTTCAGCAAAACAACATCTAAATTAGAGATGGACGAAAAAAATCAAAAAATCAAATCGAATTATTTCGATTCTTCTATTTTAATATTTGGTGATTCCGTTCAAGGGTCATGGTTTTTTCGTGCGCGTTTTTGCAAATTCAAAAATAGTGCGCGTTTTTGCAAATTCAAAAAATGAAAATCAAATTGAACTTCAATAAAATCAAACCGAAGAATCCAACACTCACCTCTAATCTAAATAACTTGAGACACTCATAATTTGAGTTCGGATGAGTAAACTTTTTTACGTGCATTCCAAATCTATAATTTGTACATTTTGTTTTTTTTCCCCGTAAATAAGAGCTTTAAAGCAACAGATAAAATTGTTGTCATATTATCAAGAGTTCATGAATTCATATCGGTGAGATCATTCCTCGAACTTTGCGCGTAGCAAAAACAGCTTTGAAGTAATCGATAAAGTTATTATCATGTGATTAAGGTTCACGAATTCAAGTCTTAAGGTGGTGGAATCCTTCCCGAGCCCTGCGCGTAGCGAAAGTTTTACTGTACCGTTTTCTTTTGTGTGTTATTTCCCCCCTCCCAAACTCCCCACCCCACCCCCCTCCCACCCCACCCCCACGCCCACACAAACAAAGCATTAACCTTCATTACTCTCCATTTGCCATTTTTATGCCAACACACACACACACACACACACTCTCTATTTATATATCTTCCCCTCTCGATATTTACGGCTTCCCTTTGTATTGATCTTCAAATCGTAGGGTTTTTCTTTGTTTATTTGTGCTCTTTCTCTCTCTATTTGGCTCCAAAATCCTCTTCGTCGCCGGTGTTGAATCTATCTGGATTCGATTTTTAGGGTTTATAGATCTGTTGTTTTCTATAAATTCGAATATGTTTTGGAAGCTTCCAGTTCTTTCCTCCTGTTCTCCGGTATGTATGAGGGATCCATGCTTGTTGCCTTTGCGTTTTTACGAGCATGTTCAATGAGCTGAAATTTTGCTTCTCGACTCAATATTTTGATGTTTAGGTTATAGAGTTGTATTTTTTGAAGCATATTTTTGAGATTTTTGTGATGTTGAATTGGCGAAGGCAGTTTTCAAATTGAATGAGCTGAGGAAGAAATTTGAATCTGTCGACTTAATATTTTGATGTTCTGAGATGTTTTGGTTGTAGAGTTGTGTTTTGGAAGCATGTTTTGATGTGCTGTGATGTTGAAATGGCGGAGCAGTGTTCAAATTGAATGAGTTATTTTGATATTTTGCTTGTTGCGTTTGCTTTTTCGAAGCATATTCAATGAGCTGAAATTTTGCTTCTCGACTCAATTGTTTTGATATTCTGTGATGCTGAAGATTTTGAATTGGCGAAGCTGTGTTCAAATTGAATGCGCTGGATGTTTTTTGATGTTCTGTGATGTTTTGCCTGTTGAGTTTGCGTTTTTCGAAGCATATTGAATGAGCTGATTTTTTACTTTTTGGATGTTCTGATGATATTTGGTTGTTGAGTTATGTTTTTGAAGCATATTGAATGAGCTGAAATTTTGCTTCTCGACTCAATTTTTTGATGTTCTAGGATGTTTTGCTTGTTGAGTTTGAGTTTTTGAAGCGTATATTGATTTTCTGTATGTTGAAATGGCGGAGCAGTGTTCAAATTGAATGAGCTATTTTGATATTTTGCTTGTTGAGTTTGCCTTTCGAAGCTTATTCGATGAGCTGAAATTTTATTTCTCGACTCAATATTTTGATGTTTAGGTTATAGAGTTGTGTTTCTGAAGCAATTTTTTGAGCTTTTGTGATGTTGAATTGGCAAAGGCAGTTTTCATATTGAATGAGCTGAGGAAGAAATTTAAATTTGTCGACTCAATGTTTTGATGTTGCGTGATATTTCGCTTGTTGAGTTTGTGTTTTTGAAGCATATTGAATGGGCTGAAATTTGGTTTCTCGACTCAATATTTTGATGTTCTGAGGTGTTGAAGATTTTGAATTGGCGAAGCTATGCTCAAATTGAATGAGCTGGATGTTTTTTTTTTTTAAAAAGTTCTGTGATGTTTTGCTTGTTCAGTTTGCATTTTTTGAATGAGCTGAAATTATTATTTTTTTGGATGTTCTGTGATATTTTGAGCTTTTGTGATATTGAAGATGTTGAATTGGCTAAGGCAGTTTTCAAATTTTTTTCGTAGTATATTTTTGATCTTCTGTGATGTTGAATTGGCGAAGCAGTGTTCAAATTGAATGAGCTGGATTTTTTGATGTTCTGTGATGTTTTGCTTGTTGAGTTTGCATTTTTCGAAGCATATTGAATGTTTTTTTTTTAAATGTTCTGGTGACATTTTGGTTGTTGAGTTTGTGTTTTTGAAGCATATTGAATGAGCTTTTGTGATGTTGAAGATATTGAATTGGCGAAGGCAGTTTTGAAATTGAATGAGCTGAGGAAGAAATTTAAAGCTGTCGACTTAATATTTTGATGTTGCCTGATATTTTGCTTGTTGAGTTTGTGTTTTTGAAGCGTATATTGGTCTTCTGTGATGTTGAAATGGCGGAGCAGTGTTCAAATTGAATGAGCTATTTTGATATTTTGCTTGTTGAGTTTGCGTTTTCAAAACATATTGAATGAGCTGATTTTTTATTTTTTTTTGATGTTCTGGTGACATTTTGGTTGTTGAGTCTGTGTTTTTGAAGCATATTGAATGAGCTTGTGTGATGTTGAAGATGTCGAATTGGTGAAGCAGTGTTCAATTTGATGTTTTACTTGTAGAGTTGCCTTTGTTCAAATTGAATGAGCTAAAAAGAAATTTCTCGGCTTAATTATTTTGATGTTCTGTGATATTTTGCCTGTTTATTTGCGTTTTTGAAGCATATTTTGATATTCTGCTGTAGAGTTTGCATTTTCTAGCATATATGATCTTCCGTGATGTTGAATTGGCGGAGCTGTGTTTGAATTGAATGAGCTAAAAGAAATTTAAATTTCTCGACTTAATTATTTTGATATTGTGTAGTGTTTTGGTTGATGAGTTTGAGGTTTCGGAGCTTATTTTTGAGCTTCTGTGATGTTGAATTGGCGAAGCAATGTTCAAATTGAATGAGCTGAATATTTTTTTCTCGACCTAATCTTTTGATGTTGTTTGGTGTTTTGCAGCTTGTTTTGCATTTTAAAAGCATACTAGTATTCAAATTGAATTGAATGAGCTGATTTCTTTTTCTCGACTTAATTATTGTGATGTTGTGTGATGTTTTGCTTGTAGAGCTACGTTTTAGAAGCATATTTTGATCTTCTGTGATGTTGAAGATGTTGAATTGGCGAAGCAGTGTTCAAATTGAATGAGCTGAATTTTTTCTCGTTTAATTATTATGATGATGTGTGGTATTTTGCTTGTTGAGTTTGTGTTTTCGAAGCTAGTGTTCAAATTGAATTTAATGAGCTAAAAAGAAATTTCTCGACTCAATATTTTGATGATCTGTGATGTTTTGCTTGTAGAGTTGCATTTTAGAAGCATATTTTGATCTTCTGTGATGTTGAATTGATGGAGCAGTGTTCAAATTGAATGAACTTAAAATGAAATTTCTCGACTCAGTTATTTTGATCATGTAATATTTTGCTTGTAGAGTTGCATTTTCGAAGCATATTTTGATTTCTGTGATGTTGAATTGCCGGAGCAGTGTTCAAATTGAATGAGCTAAAAATTTCTCGGCTCAATCATTTGATCTGCTGTGATATTTGCCTGTAGAGTTTGTTTTTCAAAGCATATTTTGATCTTCTGTGATATTTGAATTGGCGGAACAGAGTGGTGCACGCTTGTTTTCAGACTGTGATTCTATAGGTTATGAACGTGATTTATTGGTGTTTCAACTAGCTGAAGCCATGTATTCCTAGTGGTTTTGCTGCTATCTCTTGTGGTAGCGTAACTCTGTTTAGCTCATAGTAATTGTTTGGATTTTGGAGCCAAGCTCATTTGATTTTATTATTTGGCCTCCTTCCAATAAAAAATGAATTCACAAGTTAGTATAAGGGTCATATATGTTGTGAGAGATTTGGTTAAACTACTTGGGATTGAGTACTTCCATATTAATTGAGTTCACCATGATAACGGAAAAATTCAATGAAAAAGCTTAAGTTCATTTTGAAAAGAAAGTACTTTGGTAATTGAAGATAAGTGCAGCTTATAACGTTCTTCTAGTTGGAGGATTTTTTGGATTGCTTATTCTTCATTGCAGTTGTCATGTCCATCTGATTGCAGGGCTATTTGATAATGTAGTTTTATACAAGCGCTTTATGCACTTCTCTTTCTTGCATAACCTGGTGTTGCATCATTTTATTCTGACATTGACTATGTCTAGTTTTTGCTGTAAATACTGTTCAATGAAGCTGTTACCTCAATACAGTATGTGCTTATTTGCTTTTTCCGTTGTCTTTTTTTCAACCTGGTGAATGGTGTTGCTTATGATTTTTTCTTTCCTTGGGATTTTAGGTTGAAGCAGTTCTAGACAAGGAAAATTTCACTTTGGAAGAGCTTCTTGATGAAGAAGAAATAATCCAAGAGTGCAAAGCTTTGAACAGTCGCCTCATAAATTTGTAAAATTTCTCCCAGTTTTAACTTCTATAGATGCTTCTAATTTTACACGTGCCCAGGAGAGAATATAGTTTCTGATTAACTACTTTTAATTTAGCTTAAAATTTCACTCACTGAAACATGGATATTATTTTCTGTTTTCAGTTTGAGAGAGAGAACACAGGTTGAGCAGTTGCTGCACTACATTATTGAAGAACCTTCTGAGGATGCTGATAGCAAACGAACATTTAAGTAAGTTTCTACAGGACTTGACATTGCTTTAACAATTGGTTCAATAGTTCTACTTGCAATTATCTGCAGTTTTATTAAACTTAATCATTTATCAACAATTTATTTCTTGCTTTTAATGTCGTTTCACCTTCTAGGTTCCCTTTCATTGCATGTGAGATATTTACCTGTGAAATTGATGTCATCCTTAAGACTATAGTGGATGACGAAGAGGTACTGTATTTCACAACATGGAGTAATGATATTTTTAGTAAAAAGGATGGTCTTTCGTTCTGATGTTTCAATCGTCTCTCTGTGTTGCTGCAGCTAATGAATTTGCTCTTTTCCTTTCTGGAACCAACTCGTCCTCATAGTGCCTTGCTGGCTGGGTATTTTAGTAAGGTAAGCAATTGATTCATCCACAAGCTTTGTGGGAAAAATCCTAGGTTTCCATTCTTGAAATATCTATTTTTTGGTCTAAAAGAAATTGCTTAATGTAGTTCTTGCTTAATTGTAGGTGGTGATATGCCTTATGGTGCGGAAGACTGCTGCACTTATGAATTATGTTCAGGTTTGCCTAGTAATTACCATTGCGTGTCATGAATTGTAAAAGTTATTGTCTTTCCTGCCTCATGTAGTTAAACCAGTGTATGTTTTGGTTTCCATCAAGAAATATGTATTATATTATCTTGTCTATTTCAGATAATGAATTAAGACTCGATAAATCTCATTAACAAACACCAAGTCAGTATGAAAAAGAATACGTGTAATATAACTGCACTTGAGTCATCCACTGCCATCTATCAGGTTTGATGAACTATAGCAAATTTCATTTTATACCACCAATACAAGTGGAATAAGAAGGATATCATAATGTGTTCATATGCTCCAAAAGGGATATGATGTTGACATCATGCATTTAACTTACCTTGCTGATTCTATGTAATCTCTAACACAGTAGTGCTTCCTCCACTGTTCTCACCAACATCCATGAGATATTGAACAATAAGATTCTTTGCACATGCGACACCAACTCGCAAAAATCTTCTTCTATTCCTTAAATTGTCCGGGTTAAATAGCATCCTGTGCTGCACAACAGACAGGAAAGCTACTTATTTTGGAGACTCGATGTTCCAGAACTTTACTCTTATCTCCTGTTTCTGCCAATTCCAAATAAGAACATTTTTTGCTTCTCCTCTCCCCTCTCTCTGTCTTCTCATCTCCCTTGTCATTCCCATTAGGTAGTTAAATGTATTAAACAACAACAACAAACCCAGTGTATTCCCACATAGTGAGGTCTGGGGAGGGTAAGATGTACGCAGTCCATACCTCTACCTCTAAAGAAGTAGAAAGGCTGTTTCCGATAGACCCCCGGCTCGAGACACGGAATACTAAACAAATTCATAGTAAAGCATGGAACAAGATGGCATAACATAAATGTATTATTTTGTAAAATCCTTAATCCGTTCCTAATCTCAAATAGTCTCCTAAAATGTATATTGACCTTCTTAGGGTCTTGTCTCAATTCCAAATATTAAAATTTTCACTTCTTTGCTTTCCTAAAAGAGCACTCTGCTCTGCCTATTAGCTCTTCTTATACTACCTCCTTTGCTTACCATGCAATGATCTAGATGTGCTTTTGGATCTCAAAAGCTCCGGTCAATCCTGCCTTTTCTCTTATGCATCATCAATTTTTTCGTAAAACTTGATTAGGTCGTAAAGTTTTGATTGTTGTGCATCATTTTGCCCTCTTGTTGTGCTTCTTGCTTCTTCTATGAGGAACCTGGCCTGTTTTTACTACATGTGAAGTTGTGATCCTTATGTTTTCCTTCCTTTCATTTGTACTTCCAATATATATATATATTTTTTCATGTTGTTTGACCTTGCTCCACTGTTCCATCTTGAGTTTAAGCCGTCGCTATATTTTCCAAAATTTCGAATCATCCTATGTTCTAGAAGCCTGCATAGTCTAATGCTACAGTCGCATAATGTATTTTGCATTCTTGGGAAGCTTGTGCTAGACTCTTCTTGTAATTTGCCTTCTTTAAAAGGTTGAACGCAGATATGCTCAAAAAATAAATGCAGGGTCCTGAATTTGCATTATGTTTTTTTAAGGAGGCAACTGAATCCATTGGCTAAGTTAATTTTGATGTGTATTCTTGCAAATCGTCTCCCCCCCTTAAATCCTGCAGATCCTCTTTTTCTCTCCTTTAATCCTGCAAATCCTCTTATATGCTCGGTGAGTGGGTGGTGAAGCTAGGAGGGTCATGTGTTCATCCCTTGTTTAAACTGTTTTTTTTAATCAACTGCATAGAGCTGGCGGATGTGAGGAAGGCTGCTTTAGGCATCTTGATTACCTTACTTTCTCTATGTGTGTTGAGTTTTTTTTTTTTGGGGGGGGGGGGGGGGGGGTTACGAACCATAATTCAGGTAATTTCATTTTGCAAACTGTGTGGAAGATGATTTAATGCGATATGTGTCTTTGCAACCTGTAAATGATTGTTTTAAATGCATTTTTCTTTTTCTCTCCCCTTTCCTGCTTAAGGACTTGGTATCTGTTCCTGCTTATTTTTTTCCCCTGTTACAGTCCCATCATGATGTTTTCCAGCAGATGGTGGATTTGATTGGTATCACATCTATAATGGAGGTTAGTTTGCTGGGTTTTTTCTTCTACCATCTGACGCAATCATATCATAGCCAAATTGTTATATGTTTGATCTAGTGGAGATGATTCTCTTTCTCTAACGAGTCCTTTCTTTGAAGGTTTTGGTGCGACTTGTAGGAGCTGATGATCATATGTACCCCAGTACTGTGGATGTGATGCAATGGTTGACTGAAAGCAATTTATTAGAAATGACAGTGGACAAATTGAGCCCCTCTGTAAGTAAAGAATACACAGCTACCTGATATTATGTTAATGGTGGTTGGATGTATACACTATACATGTGTGGAATTGTTTAGAGAGCATTTTAGCATTGTATGCATCTTTTCTACAGTATTATGTGATTGCCTCACCTTGTCTGTTGGTATCTACTCTTGTGTTTCTTGTTATCATTATTTCCTTGCAGCTCCTTCACAGATTATCTGTCCTAACATGCTTTACTGGTTTAAATGTTAAATTGTTGGTTATTTAGTGTTGCAAAAAGTCTGGTTTAAATGTTAAACTGTTTGTTATTTAGTGTTGCAAAGAGTCTAGTGAGTTTCTGGTGTGAGAAGCAGCAGGAGCTAGGATATCTTCCCTTAGCTGATAGGAATACCTATCACCAGACCACTGAACTATAAGAAATCCTGTCCAATTATGGATGCATGTCCTCTTTACTCTACCTTAATTGATTTGACTGTTTTCCTTTTTCTAATTCTTATTCGGGAATAGTTAATGTATTTCCAAGTTTGGGAGCACTAGTGTGACTTGGTGTTTTACTGAATGACAGCTCTCACACTCAAGACTCTCTTGATGTTTTTTTCCCCTTTGTACAGAGTTCTACCGAAGTACATGCTAACGCAGCAGAATTACTATGTGCAATAACCAGAAACACGCCATCCCCTTTGACTACCAAACTATCCAGCCCAAGGTTTGTTGGACCTTGGTTGATATTTCCCTTCGGAGATGATCTCTGTTGTGGCATATCTTTTCAGCAGATAGTAACTTTAATTCATTACGCTCCACAAATTTCTCTGCTTGCAGTTTTGTTGCCAGGATATTTGGTCATGCCCTTGAAGACTCGCACTCAAAGTCTTCCCTTGTCCATTCGTTGTCTGTCTGCATCTCTCTGCTGGATCCAAGAAGATCAATTCCATCATCTATGATGTATTCTTTCCGGAACCAGCAGGTTTATGAGTCTTCCGTGCATGTCAATCCTGACACTATCGATGCAATGCTTCCTAAACTTGGTGAGTTTTCTGATTCTGAAAGTTTGTACAGTTTTGAATTTGAATACTTGTCTAACTGTGGAAGAGTTCAATTTCAAGTTATAGACCAGAGACTAGTTTGTCAAAATGCAACACCTATACAAAGTGATACCCTACTGCCACCTGGCAAAAACAAGAAAAAAATTACAAGAATGATATTTGTAGTTACGGAATTTCTTAATTTGCAGCTCATCTCGAAAAGTTCAGTAACTTTTACAGCACTTATGGAACAGGTGGTTTGCTTGAGCTGTTGAATGTGTCATCTGATGAGAAGGTTCTGCCAACAACATATGGAGAACTCAGGCCACCTCTAGGAAAGCATCGGTTAAAGGTTTGTCTTGGTTATGTACTTGGAACAGAATGAGCTGGCCTTTGTTATTCCTTTCCTATTTGACTGGTGTTCACTCAGGGGATATGCGTTTCGAGAACTTCATTATTATGCTGTTTTGTTTTTGTTGTCAAGAGATCAGATGGTTTTACACCTGTTGCAAAGGAGTTGTAAATCTTGTGTATGTTGTTCCGAGGGAACTTTGGGATATATTTATTAGGCTTTATTATCTGGGATAGTAGCTTTAAATAAGTACAACCAATTCTTGAATGCTTGCAGAGTTGGTGTTGTGGTCTATTGAGTTGATAATCTTGTCCAAGTCATTTAATCGTTCTATCTTAAATAATTTTTATCTTACTTGTAGATAGTGGAATTCATTTCTGTGCTACTGAAGACTGGTAATGAAGTTGCAGAGAAAGAATTGGTCAGCTCTGGGACAATTGATAGGGTCCTGAATCTCTTTTTTGAGTAAGATGTTATGTCAGTGTTCCTGGATTCTTGGGCTCACAAGTAGTTTGGAGTGAATGTGCCTAGATCCTTGTTATTGAATTTCTTAAAACCAATTTCCGTTTAACATTTTACGATTGGCTTAATTTCTGTAGATACCCCTACAACAATGCATTACATCATCATGTGGAGAGTATAATATACTCATGCTTAGAAAGTAAGCACAATACTATCGTTGACCATCTTTTCGAAGAGTGCAATTTGATTGGGAAAATTATTCAAACGGATAAACAGCCTACAGTTTCTGGTGATGGAAATCAGGTTGATATTTGTGAAGCAATGAAATCCTTTGAGGTTTTTGATTTTGCACTCTCCCCTTCACATTTGAGTAGAAAGTTACCCAAGTTTTCTCCCCCTCTAAAGGATAAGTTTGATTAATTTGAACTTTGCAGTCTCAATGCTGGTAATAAGTTGTGCAATTGTTTTATGGTGTTCTTTTAACTGATGCAGCCAACCGTACCAGCTACTGGAAAACAAGCACCCCGAGTGGGTAACATAGGGCATATAACTAGGATTTCTAACAAACTCAGTCAGTTGGGAAACAACAACTGCATTCGAGCACATCTTGAGGTTTGTATAACTTTTTTGCTTGATATATGCTTCACAAAACCTTTTAAGACAAAGTCTTGTTTGAAACTTCATCTTGGGCACGGGAGTAATTTCAACGAACGGTTACTTGGCTTTCCACACCAGAAATTTTTAAAAAGTTTTTGTGCGCTGAAGCTTGCTTCTTTTTTAACAATAGAAGTGGTTTCAACTGACCGTTGCTTGCCTCTCCGCACTCCAGAAATTTTTTTAAAAAAATTGTGCACTGAAGCTTGGTCCCTTTTTGACAATAGAAGTAATTTCATCGAACAATTACTTGCCTTTCCACACTCCAGAAATTTTTAAAAGTTGGTGTGCACTGAAGCTTGGTTCGTTTTTGACAATATTGGAGTGTGCATTGAAATTTATTCAGATGTGCATGACAATAGAATGGTTTGAATAGCCTCTCTGCAAGTTTTTCCTTTTCACAAATCAATGATCTCTCATGAGGGCAGTGTCTGTTTTGAGGTGCCTGTTGGTATTGTATTTCTGTAGCTCACTAGTCTCAATGCTATCTTTTTGTTGATATTAGTATTGTCTCTTAATAATGATGTTTCGGTGCTGACTGGTTTTACTGCTCTTCTTGTACTCCAGAAGAATATGGAGTTCAGTGATTGGCATACTACTATCTTACAAGAGCGTAATACATTAGAAAATGTCTACCGCTGGGCTTGTGGGTAAGGTTCTATCTCTTTTTTCTGATTCTGCTATTTGATTGTGAAAATGAAATTCTTGTAATGGTTTTCTCTGTTATATTTCGATATGGCTCTGAAGTTGTTAGTCATATTGAAGCCACTGCTTGGAACCCATTCCTGGGCTATATTTTCATGTGTTGACAGTGCCCCGGTACATTAGTACAAAAAGGAAAATTAATTAACGACTATGCACAAAGTGAAGTTTGAAGTATCCGATACTTCAAGAAAATCATCCACTATGTTGTTGGTGTCCTGACAAAAGCCGCACTCTCCGTCTAGTACCTTCTACTGTCAGTGTTTGGATATTCAAATATGAGGAGAAAGTGGAAAATGGGGAAAAGAGGAAATAGTGGTGGGTGGGATAAACCAGGAATTAACTGAAAGACATGCTCTTGGTGGCCAAAAACTGTCACAATAAACTCATTTTTTGTTATGATCTAGTAGTCCAGGATGTGTTGCTAGTAGATGAAACAAATTCTGAGGGTACCTCTTTAATGAAATTGTATTGAGATAAACATGGATTTTAAAAACTGTTTAAGATAAGTTGGAGTCTATTTGAAACGTTCTTTGGGGGAAGAATTCTTCTTAAGTTCATTAGCTAATCCTCTTTTCTACTCTGCTGCTCTTCTACAGCATAACTGGTTTATGTTAACGTACTTTATTTGTATGGCCAGCCGACCAACTGCCTTGCACGACAGAACAAGGGAGAGTGATGAGGAAGATGTTCATGACCGAGATTATGATGTAGCAGCTTTAGCGAATAATCTGAGTCAAGCATTCCGCTACACCATATATGATAATGATGATGCTGAAGAGGTAAATTTTATTTCGTGTTGGAGGTGAAATTTGGGTAGTGTGGGGTTCTACATGCAAAAAAAAAGAAAAAAGAGGAATGTGTAAGCTTATTAGCATTTTTACTGTGGAGTCGACTTTCATATCAGTTCACTCACGGTTTTCTTGCATTCTCCAGGGGCGTGGGGCTCTTGATCGAGATGATGAGGTCAATACTTTCATATCCCTGATTAACTCCTCTTCCTTGTGGATACATTATCAATCGTTATTGCAATTGCTATTTGTTATCACTTGCCTTGGTGTTCATCACTGTGTTATGTTCATGCCATTGTAGGATGTTTACTTTGATGACGAGTCTGCTGAAGTTGTGATATCATCCTTGAGGTTGGCAGATGATCAGGGAAGGTGAGTTCCAGTTCCCATATTTTTCTATCAAGGAATCACTTGCACACAGATGATGCTTCTAGGAAAGTGAAAAAAGAAAAACAATGCAGATGCCAAAAAGAGAACCAGAGTCATATTTGACCATGGTAAATGTACTCTTTATTAGTAATACTTCCTCATGAGAACCACAGTCAACTAACTGGAACTAGTAATACTTTCAAGGTCAGGGCAAGGAACGTAAATCTCTGAAAGGCAGAATTAAAACAACTTAACATTCCATAGTTTATACAAGACCTCTAGGCTTCAGAGTTGTAATATTTTTCCATTTTATCTGTTAATGTCTCACCACTGTTTGTATAATGGCTACCTTTTTCTTTTTTTCCTGCTCTCCACTTTTGCAGCAGTTTGTTCACAAATTCAAACTGGTTTGCATTCCAAGATGATAGAATTGGTGATGTTTCTATGAGCACCTCACCTGCTGATGTGATGGAGGATATTAACCTTAATGGAACGTCAAATAGTAGCAACAGCAATAGTGATGATGAAGTGGTAGTCGGAGAGGAGGATGAATTGGTTGAGAGCAAAACTTCTAATGCAACGCCCAGCTCTAGTTCTAACCCCTTCAATGGGTTCACCATAGCCAATTCTAGTAACAATGGAGGCTTCAATCCAGAGAATTCGAAAGCAGGTGCCGCAACTGACCTGACGTTCGATACGTCGGGGAGTGATGACCCCTTTGGAGACAGATCTATGCCTGAATGGGTAGCATGGGGGGACGCTCCAAATTTTCAAGTTGGTGGATCCAATGTCAACCCATTTTTAGACCATAGTAACTCCGAGGACCAACTTGCCAACCCTGGTGAGATAGGAGCTCCACCAGCTAGTTCCACTACTAGTTGTAGTGGAGAATCTATTCCAAATGGTATATCATCTCCTGATTCTAGCAAAAGTTCAGGATCTGATTCTAGTCAGAAAGCAACCACCGTTCCTTCTTTGTTTGAAGAGGATGTTGAATTTGTTGGCGTGGAATTGGAGGGTACCGAGAAGGCAATGGAACATGCTCTTAAAGAGGGGATTGTCGGCGAAGCCGCTCCATTGAAAAGGAGCATTGTTCCTAAGGTACCAGAAAAGGAAACCACAGATGATGGTGGGGCAGGAACAAAAGAGTACAACGATGCAAACTACTGGAGAGTCGACCAAGAAGTTGCAGTGTCGGAATAGCTGTGGAGATCTATTGATTGGTTATTTGAACCTAGAATTCGTGGAGCTAATAGCCAGAATCCCCAACTATCAATTGGTGAGTTTATTCAGCACAGATGTGTACAGTGTACTTTGGTTACAAATTGGGATCAAACAATAGGGCTAATATAAGGTTTGTCACCAGTTAATTATTGTTAACTCTTCTTGATGTTTATTATTCAGATCATGTTTTCATTGTAAAAAATTTTTGGTTTTTTGTCATCTTTCTGTAGTTGTATGGATTGTGGAGTAATCTCAGTTCTCCATTCCTTTAAGAACAGGCATAAGGGCTGCTTTGTTGAGACAATGTAAACTCTACTTTCTCTGTCTTGATATTTATGTGTTGGGTGTTTACAAGCCTTGGGGGTTGTTTGGTGGTTGGTTAGGAAGTGAATTATTTATGTATTAAAATCAGCATAATTAGGTATAAAATTTAGTCCATCAAGTGTGGTGAGGGGTCATTAAGTTAAAATCATAGTGTGCGCATGTCTTATCTTTACCTTAGTGGCGAAGAGATTGTTTCTGATAGATTCTCGCTACAAAGGAAAAATAGTTCAAAGTAGGAAAAAGAAAAGTAATTGAAGTACAAAATGTAGCAGATCTAACTATTAACAAATTAATATGATATTCAAAGTACTAGACAACAACCATAAAAAGATATTGTGAGAAGGAAACATAACGATATTGCCGCTACTATTGTGGATGGGTGACGACAATACACTGGTACTACTGAATTTCTATATTATTTGTGGCGCACTTTCTATTTTAGGATAATTAGAAAAAGAATTACCTCTAATTCTCCAAAATTCTCCTGTCAAATATTTAAGAATTATTTTGAACTATGTTAGTTTCAAAAGTCTCTTTTTTTGTTTTAAACATTGTATCAAGTCAAATTATACCATAAAAATGAAACGGGAAGGAGTATGTCCTCCAACTAATAAGTTGGAAGTGCGTTATGTCCTATCAAACCACCTCTCCTCGATGCTTCTTTGATCCATCTTAACCTCTCAGAAAACTGTGCTGGAGCATCAAGACATTTCTTTGTCACATGTTCAAACTATTTCAAGTCAGTCTTTTACACCTCTGTGGTGGAGCATCCAAATATCTTTTCACATGTTTGAATCATTTCAATTTCGCATGTTGTCTTCTACTAAAGCCCTTCCTATTCAATATTTGAATATCTTCGTCTCTAATTTTCTCTTAATATGCCCACATATCCATTATAAAGTTCTTATTTCTTCATTTTTTATGTTCTTAACGAGAGAAGAAACTAATGAGTTCGTTAAAACTAGTAAATAATATATTGATATGATAATGATATAATATTTTCAAAAATCAAATATTGAAACTGTCAAATCGAAGGTTCAAATACCATACATACCACCCCACCCTAACACATTGGCTCCACCCCTAAATTACCATGGTAAAAGTGGTGAGAAGAAATAAAAGTTGCCACTTGTAACAATACATGAATATAGCAAATGGGAAAGAGTATAAATCTCGATATCTCGGGAGAAATTGATAAATTGCCAAGACAAACGGTTTTTTACTACACACGAGAATTTCATTGATAAACCCGGTTCACATTTTATTGCTAAACCGGTTCAAGAAAGGAATATGGGGGACCCACCGCACGGATTCATCCATGCTTGCCTTGTCACAATATCTCTGTCTGTTTTTGGTAGGTAGGACCACCTGTGACTTTAAACAATACTCCCACATTCCGCCTTTACTTATCCAGTATACTAAAAATAGGTATATCAAGATATTTCTGTAATTTGAAAAATTAGTGATAGTATAATCTCCACTACGTGGGAATATATTGGATTTGTTGTTATTGTTGTTGTTAGTGATAATATAATGTCCATTTTACTCTTTCTATATATATATATATATATATATTATTCATTATTTAGTTTATTTTTCAAAGCATTACTCTACTAATCTCAGAATTAATTATCCCATCATACATAATTTATTTCATTACTCTGGTGTAAATAGTGAAATATATAATCGAGTTATTAACTAATATCTCACACCAAGCATGATACTAAAATAGTCCATTTTATCGTGGGACTATTTATCTCTTTGTATCTCACACTAAATGACTCCTTACTATTGTTCTATTTGTTTATTTTTACTTGTCACGTTTTGCTTCTCGAGAGTCAAAAGTCAAATTGTATAAAATTTAATCGATATTTTAAGATGTATTTTTCTATCGTAGTAATATGAGAAAGACTGCAACTTATCATATTTTTCGCATAGTTTTTCGACCATTGAAATGATAAATTTAAAATATTAAATTAATTTACTTTAATTTAGTTTTAAGTTTAGTCAATTTGACTTTCATAAAGTGAAACATGATAAGTAAAAGTAAACGCAAAGAATAGATTCAAAGGATTATATAGTAAAATTATTTTTATTATTTATTATTTCTTAAGGTGCGTATTAATTTAATAATGAGCAAGTAAAATTAAATCGTGGGAGTAAATATGTTTTAAGGGAAATAAAAAAGAGAAATACGATAAATAATTTTTGAGGGAGAAGCATACCAAGGCTATTTTGATTTTTTTAGAACAAGTCACCCGTGTGATATGCTAAACATTAAATGACACCATTTTTCAATGTTCAACTTATTGGGATTAGTCATGACGAAATTGTTGAAATTATTACAATTAATTAAGTAAAGTAATGGCATTAATTTCATCACAAGAATTATTTAATCTATGTACATTGTTATACACACTTTCAATGGGATTAATGAATACCTTTTACCAAAGTGCTTATAGTCAAATAAACCATTAATGAAAAGTTTAGATATACAATGAAACACTTCCATCAATACGCCGATGCCAATGGAACCCCCACGTGAAAATGGCCCCCCCCCACCCCACCCCCACCCTATAAATATTTATCCGGTATATTAAAGCTTCTGTCACGGAGAGAGGTGGAGAAAGGTTAAATCACGAATTTATCATACGCGCCTTTACCTTACATTTTCTGCAAGAGACTATTTTCATTGTCTTGAACCCGTGGTAGAATGAATAAATATTTATCTGATGCACTAAAGCTTTTGTCATGCGCAGAGGTGGAAAAAGGAACTGAATCCCGAGTTTATTGTATGCATCTTTACCTTACATTTCTGCGAAAGACTATTTTCACGTTTTGAACCTAGATAGAATAAATAAATATTTATCGTACTATAAACATTTACGTCAAATTAATTAATTTAACTGGAGAGTTTAAAAATACCTTACCTATTAATTGTTTGTTTTTTCTATCTGAACTACCATTATCTATATATATATATATATACATGATGATAGCTCATGTAGGAAAAAAGGAACAACTATAGTTGGTGTATTATAGACCATGTGTATTTTTGACAATACATCTCTTAAAAGTGAGTTTAATATTGAAAACATTAAAAAACTAACTCATATAAAGCTTAAATATTATAAAAGACACAACTTATCTCATTAATTCAGGTTGGGTAGATGGGGTCTGATTAAAGTAGAAATCACATTTGATTTGATGAGAACCTAACCTTGATTGGGTTGGCAAGCAATGCTTCAATTGTTGTTTTGTGTTTGGTAGTTATTTTAGTGTCTTAAAAACAAAACCACAACATGTGTGTTATTTATTTCTGTTTGTTTCTTGGTCTAAATTAATTAATTTGCCTACCATAACATCCTTTTGATAACCAAAAGGACAAAGACAGGAACAAATTTTACATTAATATAATTGCCAAAAACATTTAAAGGAGCTAAAAGTGGGTGAGAGATGAATGTTCCTATCCATTTAGTGTTTGCTTTATTTGCTATCTTCTCCCATTCATTTTATTTTACCGTCACGAGTTCAAGCCGTGAAAACATCATCTTAGAGAAATGCATGGTGAAGCTGTGAACGATGAGCCCTTGTGACCCGACCCACTTCCCCACGTAGTTTTGACGAGGAGATCACAAGTTAAAAGCTATGAAAATTAGCCTCTTGCAAAAATGCATGATAAGACTGTATACAATAGACCCTTGTAGTCACACCCTTCCCCAAACCCATGCATAGCAAGAACTTAGTACACCTAGCTGTCCGGGCGAGTTTCTGATCATTGTTCCAATAAGAGATACAACAACATACCCAGTGTATTCCCACAAAGTGGGGTTTGAGGAGGGTAAAAGTGTACGCAGTACACATCACTACCTCAGATGAAGTAGAGAGGTTGTTTCCATTAGACCCCGACTCAAGACATGTAACTGTTCGAATAAGAGATGTACCACCAAAACAGAGAATTAATGGCAAGTAGTATGGGCAATAAATTTTTCAAATGCAAACAGTCACTAATGAAAAGTCATGACCAAAGTTACTTTGGGTTTCCTAATTGAAACATCAAACATTTGAATGTTGATCTTTCGAGTTTAGATTGTCCTATTTGAAATAGGTGTTACAAGAAAACATTTGAATGTTGGTCCTAGGTTGTCTCGTCGATGTCCAATACCAAAAAGAATTTCCACGTACTTGATCCGTGATAAAAGAATCAAGCTCGCTCGCAAGGTTCATATGTTAAAGACACGTTTGGCTAACAGACAAAATTTCTAGATGAGATGATCATGCAATTCAACATATAACACAGAACACAACACAAAGACAAAACATATCCATGTCCATAACATACATACACCAGCTCACATATTCATGTCTTTCAGACTAATAACACCAACAAATACGACAGCGGGCACAGCTAGAAAGATATGGCCGCTGTCGCGGAACGTGCTGTTACAGAAAGCACATCGAAAGCAAACCAAAATATCCATACAGAAAAACCAAACACAATGTTTCACTGATAGTGTCCTTAACACTACAGTGAATGAGTGTGCTGCGAGAAAACAAACGAGAAGGTACTTTATACACACATGCTATCAAATAGCGATTACTCTATGCAAAGATGCTAAGAGGTCCTGCCTGGTTTGACGAATCTAGACCACGTTCAGCAGTTGCGAGACCAGTGATCCATTTCCTGAAATACAATATCGCAAGTAATCACCAAGTGGCAAATGTACATAAAGTTCCTAGTGAAAACCTGAACGATAGGAACACATCGGAGAAAATTCACTTTCAAAATTATCATAGTATCATACTTTGCCGGTTTAAGGATATAGCGACGAAAAGAAGAGTATGATTATTAACGAATACCTTTTGATACTGCTGCTTGAGTTCATCAGAACTGTCAATCTTTTTGCGCTCTTAACAAAGTCACTGCAAGAGAAAGGTTTGTTAGATTTCAAATAAACAATGTGTGCTCTCGCACATATACACTACCATGGAAAAAATAAGGCACCTGAACGGTTCATCTCCAGTGTGTTTAACAGCACCTGTTGCATCGTGATAGAGCACACGGGTTAACATATCTAATCTTTCTAGTCCGAACATGTATGCAAGTCTTCTGTACAGTTCTTCATATGATCCAAGAACTGACAGATCAAGAGTATGGCCAACATCCTCTGACTCGAGGAAAACTTTGCAGTGACCAGTATCGACACCAAGTTCCGCAGCATGATAACCTCGATTCCAGAAAAATGCCGCACTTGATATCTGCTCAGGAGGAAATCTTTCGCTCTTCAGTTGTATCCTGCCTAAGTCCTTTCTTGATTGGACTTCTGGAGCATTGACAGAACAGCGACTGGATATTTGCTGCTCAGTCAGAATTGGCTGACCAAAAAGTAAGAATCGAGGTGTAATCACACTATCCTTTTTCTCCGATATCTTACTTGAAGTACCGATAGTGAGCAAGCAAGAGATGTTATCATTTCTGTCGTTTTGGTACTTATTGATGACATTAGAACGTTGTGAGTCAGCTACAACTCGTTGGAAACTTGGTGCTAACTGTCCTGATTGTACTTTGTTGCTAAGGTGAAGATCCAATAAAGGTACTCCAAATTGAGCATGCCTGGCTCCCTGTATGCCTGCAGTGATGTTGTCAGATGGACAACAGAAAGGACTGCTGGACCTAAGGGGGTTGCCTGAAAAAGATGGTAACGTAAACTGGTTGTCAAGCGAGAAATCTGGTGGTAGACGCAACTTTTTTCTTGGCGGTGAGAAGGGCGAGAGGTGAATGACTGGCATATTTGAGACCAATTCGACAAGCCATGGGCTGACATGTTTTACGTTTTGCAATAAATCAGGTTCATCCCATGACACCTGCAGTACAACATTGAGAAAAGTTTAGCACAATAAACTTAGACAAAACTGTGACCAAATCCACAACAACATATTGCATTTTGACATCTTGAGGACATCAAAGTAGTTGTATGGCACGTGCATAGCATTTCTCCTACAATAGAATCACTTAAGAAAGTCCAAATTCGAAAAAGTTTTATCACCGAGAAATCCCATGTGAATCAGCCAAAACCCCAATTGTGCTCATCAATTCGAAACCCGGGGAATATAGATCATTTCCTCATTATATACCGGACTATAGTTAGTGGCAGATTTGCACGCGTGACTGTGTCCAACCCACAATCTATCCCTTTATCCTTGCCACTGAACCAAAGGCCTGGGGCATATTCAAATTCAAATATTACAATTCTAAAACTAAGAGATGGAACAACGTAGCAACTATTTACCCATGTCATAGTTTTCCAATGAAATATCCAAGTCATTTTTTCTTAAGTTCCCAACATATGACACGAGATGACGAGATCTCTTGGACAGATCCCAAAAAATTATAACCCTTATGCCCAAGAAAGCCGAACAGAGCCACTGCAGTTCAGCAACACAATAATGGCATCTCACAATACCTTACTCCTTAGAAGTATGGAAAGTAGGCTGAAATAATATTGGAGGACTACTAACTCGCTGTATGATATTCACCTATCAGCTAAAGAGCCCGATGCCCAAGAATATCAGAACAAAAGCCAGACGATAGAGATATCAATAAACAACACAAACTTTTCCCAAATATAAAACTGAAAATAGCTGCATTACCTGAAGAAGCCTCCATGGTGAATTGGGCCAGCGGATGGGATCAGCAACCTGAATGGACGATATAGTTCCCATGAACCAACTGATTCGAGAAGAATCCTCGGTTTCAAAAGCCATTTTGAACCTCATTCCTGAGCACCATTGAATCCTCATCGCAGCATTCACTGAAGACGCCTTAACACAAAATTCTGGAGTGTTTGCACGGGGATAATAAACAACTTCGAAAGGCTGCCCGCTAGCAGCAAGATATGCAGCTTCGACAACTGATTCAGGCCTCACCCTTCCCTTTCCCCTGAAGCTCCCCGCACTCAGATTTCCATTCTTGTTCATGTCTTCCCTCAAAAAGGCAGAAAATCCACCATAGTTGCCGGAGGCAGAGTTCCATCCAGCTGGGGTTTCAGGCCCACCACTACCGCCCCGTTTTGCCCTGCGAATTCCCACACAAAGTTCACCATTTTCTGCCCTCAAAAACACAATGGAATCTCCAGCAACAAGCTTCTTCTGATTCACAAAAGTACTCCAACCAGTCGTTAACAAATGCCTCCTAGGAGTCCCCCTATAAATATGCCTAAACTTCCAAGTTTCACCATGAACATCTTTGGCTATCACAGTCTGCACAGGCGGGTCAGCCGTGTAATCCAACCTAGGAAATATTGTCTCAGCACAGTACCTCGGCACAGAGAATCCACCCCCATTATTCGCATCTGATTGAGTCAACGTCTTAGCAAATGAATTAGGTTTCTCAGCTGTTCCCGACTCATTACTACCCAAAATGTCATCATCATCGTCATAGTCGTTCCCCTTATTCCCAACCGGAACAACCCTAATCCTAGCATAAACCTCATCCGTTTCAGGATCCGCCAAGAACCTCACAGCAGCAACCCTACATAGAATCAATGCAGGACTTCTCGGTATACCCGAGAAATCCACATTCGTAAGGGCATGCTCAGCATGACCTTGTGGAAAATAGTAGACTTTGGAGTTGACCGCAGGGACTTGCACCATCCCTCCAGCACACGCGTGCCATAACTGCGAATCCACACACTTCTCCAGAACCTCCTTCATTTCGCTTATCCAACAATTACTTTCCCGTTTCTCCTTAGTTGAAGTGTATTACAGAAACAGCAATTTGGGAAAAAGCTTAAATGCACTCTGTATACCACAAATAAAACAAATTTCAGTAATAAATTCAAGTAAAAAGGTACAAAAATGAGATAATTTGTACACAAAGCAATAAATTTGGACAACATATTAAGTAAAAGGTACAAAAAAATTAAAAAGTAACTAAAAAAATCAGTAAAATTCAACAACAAAAGGTACAAAATGAGAAAATTTGTACACAAAGCAATAAATTTCAACAATATATTCAAGTAAAAGGTACAGAAAAATAAAAAAAAATAATTACAGAAACCAGTAAATTTCAACAATAACTTCATATTAAAGGTCCAAAATGAGGGAAAAAGCAGAGAAATCAGTAAATTTCAACAAAGAAAATTCTAGTAAAAGGTCCAAAAAAAGAGAAAAACTTGAACAATAAATACAGAAAAATGGATCTTATGAAATTGTTACCGATTTACAATCGAAAATGGAAATGAAATTTTCGACAATGGAAACTGAAATATAAGTCTCAAAAAAAGGTAAAAATTTATGAAGCTGTAGATTCATCAATGCTAAAAACTTCGGTTAACAAGCTTTTCAGCTTCAAAAAACTCACATACTTACACCTCAACTGTGTGTTACTGTGATAAATGCTTAGCAGAATCGGTAAAAAACGAAAAAAAAAAATGAAAATAAACTTCAGATTACAGGCTTTTCAGCTTAAAAAAAAAAAAAAAATCTCACACATTTACACCTTCACTGTGTGTGTTATTTGCGTGTCTGTAAGTACAATCTAGAGCAAAAAATTGGAAAAAAAATCACACATTTACACCTCCACTGTGTATTATTGCAAACAAATTCTTTGTAGAATCAGTTAAAAAAGAGAAAAAAAAATTAAAAGAACTTCAGATTACAGGCTTTTCAGCTTCAAAACAAAAAACTCACATATTTACACCTTCACTGTGTGTGTTATTTCGAATAAATGCTTCAAAAAAGGAAAAAAAAACTGAAATTCTTTGTTCCAAATTACAGGCTTTTTAGCTTCAAACAAAACAAAACCTCACACATTTACACCTTCACTGTGTGTGTTATTTCGAATAAATGCTTCAAAAACGAAAAAAAAAGTGGTTTTTTTGTTCCAAATTACAGACTTTTTAAGCTTCAAACAAACAAAACAAAACAAAAACAAAAAAATCTCACACATTTACACCTTCACTGTGTGTTTGTATATACAATCTACTACCGCATATATAAATGCATTAATTAATAAGTAAATATCAATCAATACAATGTCCGTACAGTTTCTACTCTCCGATCGAAGCTGAAAAACGAACTGATTCACCAACAGTTGTATGGTAGAAACTTAGTCGATCACTGGCCGGCGCCGTTAAAGTTGACGGAGAAAAACTAGTTAAAGTTCATATTTATATCGTCGCCGTTACTGTTACCGTTGCCGTCGCCGTTTTCGTGTAGAAGGAAAGAAGGAAAATGTGAATTTTGAGTAACAGTAGTGGAGAGTAGTAGTAGTAATATAATTTGCTAAGTATAGCAAAGTTAAATTTTGATAAAAGACATGGATTGTGGTTCAACGAATGTGGTTGTTTTACTCTTAATTATAGGTCTAGAGTTTAATTTTGGGCAGCAAAAAAATTCTCGTGGAAGCGCTACCGAACATCAAATGAAAACAAAAAAAATTGGTAAGAGACAAGTAGTAATAGAAACGACAAGTTTTTCGGTATAACCAATTTTTTATGCTAATCTGAAATTTAATTTTTGATTGGAAATAATCTCTTTATCTTATTTTACTTAATAATAATATAAATTAGGTATATTTTATATACTGAATATATTATTATTGACCTATTATTTGATTTTATTATTTTTTAAGAAATATTTTATCTTAAATCAGGGTCTATCAAAAATAATCTGTTTATCTCACTTTTGAGGTAGTGATATGAACTGTATACACTTATCCTCTTCAGATTGAGGGACGGACCTATAACCGAATTTTTAATGCTCCGACACTCATTAAATTCAATGTAGATTAGATATAATTATATAAACAAATGAATAAAATCTGATATGTGATTTAGAAAAACATCCAATAAGCTAGGAAGAGAGTTGAGCGTTTTAGTTTTCGGGTGAAACCTTAAAGTTTTGAATGTCAGTATGTGTATTCAAACTTTTCGTCCATCCACGATTCCTAAATTCTGAATCCGTCACTATCCAAATTCCAGAATAGATTGGATATGTTATTATTGTTGTTGTCCTACTATTTGAATTTTAATTGTTGCGTGCTCGGGATCTATCGAAAATGATGTTTTTATTTTATTTGAGATAGTGATATAAATTGCTTACATTTTATCCTTTTAAGATTCTACTCTGTAAAAGTACCCTCGATATATTATTGTTGTTGTCTTGTTGATCTTGTTCTATTATTTGCATTTTAACTGTCATGAGTCGAGGTGTTATCAAAAACAATCACTCTTCTTTATTTGAGATAGTGGTATGAACTGCATACATTTTATCCTTCACAAATTCTACTTTATGAAAATAAACTGAGTATATTGTTATTCTACATATAATCTAATACATTATGAAACAATATATTCAATAAAAAATTTCCTACGAGTTTGGCCATAAAATTTCAGAATAAAAAGCATCGTTATTTTTTCACTCCAAATCACTCATAAAAATTTTAAAAACAATTCTCATTTATTTTGTATTCAAATACAATTTCAATTTCTAAATATCATTTTAACTTTGAAAAAACAAAACTACTACTTTTTCAATTTTCACATTAAAATATGGCTAAACCCCACCTAATTAATTCCATAAAACAATTTTGTACTATAATAGTTGGATTTGTTATTTCATACTACTAACTAATTTTATGGAATAATCTTGTCTGTCATATTTTGGTAACTAAACGGCCCCTTAATTTTTTTGTTGTTATGTTTTTTGTTCTATTTGCCTAGATCTAAATAAATAAAGAAATCGTTTGAAACGTAGATTAAATTATTCAAGATTAAAATTTTATAATTATAATTTTCGAACTAATTTATATAATACAAGAGAGGGTCTACAGTAATCACATATTGAATGGGATATTTTAAAATTAAGCTTATTATTAGATTTATATCACGACGATATAAATTAGTTTGGCGATAAAGTTATATAATTTAGTATCGAACTTAATCATCAAATATCCCACTTTATATCCGAGCCAACCGATCCCTTAAGGGTCGTTTGATTGGAAAAGAATTATTCGAGGATACTTAATTTCAGGATTAGCTATTTCGAAATTAGTTATCTCAACAAGTATATGAAATAATTTATCTGATCACTATGACATCAATGGTGGAATAAATAATTTTGAAGCTAATCATATCTCTGATCAAACGTGGAATAAATAATTTTATATTTTATTTCGAAATTAGTTATCTCAACAAATATATGAAGTAATTTATCTGATCACTATGACATAAATGGTAGAATAAATAATTTCGAAGCTAATTATATCTCTGATGAAACATGGAATAAATAATTTTATATTTTATTTCGAAATGATTATACTTTATACCTCTCACCAAACGACCCGTTGAGGCTAAGAACAGACAAAGAGGTTAAATGTTTGTGATTAAATTAAATTAAATTTAATATTAGTAGTACTAACTGATAATTATGTGGTTGATAAAATATCGTATCGCGAGATAAGAGATGTCAAAAGAACGCGAGAAATAAGGAACACAGTCTTTTTACTGTTAGTGTACTTGTCAGTAGAACAGTTATTGACTATTGACAAAATTAACCCTGGTAAAAAAAAAAAAAAAGACACAAGTACAGTAAAAAGTAAATGACATAAATTTACTTAACAGTTTTCACTTTGTCAGTACTTACACAGAACAAAATGGTAGACAAAAGGGAGATAAGTGTACCATATATGTTACCGTTAAGATTGTGTGTTCGAGTCATAAAAAAAAAAAAAAAAAAAAATTTTTAGATACGAGTAACAAAAACGTAAAATTGTGTGTTCGAATCATCAAAAAATTAAAAAAATGAATATTTCTAGGTACGAGTAAAAAAAAATAATTAAATTGTGGTAAAAGCGATTGTTTAGAATCTAATTAGAGGTTTTGAGTTTGAATTTCTACGCATGAAAAATACTATGTCGAAAGTGTTGTTCTTAGAAATCAATCGCGTTAGTAGAAGATGTTTTTTATGTGAACAATCACAAAAACATATCTCAATTATCAGTTTTTTTCCTATTTGAAATATTGATGTGTCGTGAATTTATGACATTTTCGACGCTTAAAATCATGAATATTTACAAGTACGAAGGTATTTTTATGTGAATTTGATGTGTTTCCGGATATTTATAGGTCAAAATCATTCGAAAAAGTGAAGTGTTGAATTTTGAACAAAAAATACATCGGACGAATCAATTCTACGACTGTAGTCACAATTATTCAGATAGGAAAAAGAAACAATTAATAGTTAATTTGTGTGTCGACAAACATTAGGTGATATCTCACGTAGAAAACTCGTGTAGTGTATTTTTCGATAAACATTTGATGACTGTACACATAGAAAACTCACGAAATATGTCTTTTGATAAATATTTTGTGATAGTTCAGATATAAAAATTAAAAAAATGTGATATTTTAAATATACTTTTAACCTTTCACCAATAAAAGTTACATGAAAATGATAAATATTCACGCAATTTTAAATAAAGATCTCGAGTTTGAATCTATTCATTGCCTCGGGATTGCTGCCAAGAGTAGTTTTATTTGTCATGTTCTGACCGGCAAAGACGTAAGAGTGACATAAAAGTTTTTGCCTTTTGTAGGATCTGTCTTTTCAAATCCAAGCACTTCTTTTTTTGTTTTTACTCCATCTCGATATTCGTATTAAAATCCGATTAGATATAAATTCGGATATTGTATAGCTCATTTTTGAAGGCGACGTTCTTAACAAAAAGTTTACACTCATGAAATCGAACTAGAGAAATTTGATCAAAGGTGAAGAAATCTTAGTAGCCGTTTAACCATGAAAACTAAAATTTTGTGGAGTTGGAGTTGAAATTGAAATTGAAGTTGAAAAATTGTGAAAACAATAAAAACCTATTTTCCATTTTCAGAAAAAAAATTTGGGAAAAAGAAAAAAATTTCTATGGCCAAACGGGTCCTTAATCATTTCATCAAACTCTGACTAAATTTAAATTCAGACATTGCGGAACACATTTTTATGGACAACACTCTCAATATGTCTTTTTCATCCTTTTGAATTCGAACTCGAAATATTTAATTAAAGATAAACACAATTCATGTATATTAATTTACTTTCTCCGTTTCAATTTATACATCGATTTTTGAATTTTGAGTTTGAAATAAATTTATCTTTGATCGTATTTTTTTCGTATATCTTTTTAATATATTTTGAAATAATCAATAATCATGACTTTTAATACCTTTTATGTAGTTTCTAATATATAACTATTTGTTTCAAAAATTTGAAGATTTCGTCTAAATTTATGATTAAACTTAAATTATTTGACTTTTAAAAATAAAAAGAGACACATAAATTGAGACAGACCAGAATTATTTTAATTTGCTTTTTATCTTTTCCTATTTGTCTCGGATTTTGCCAAAGCAGTGAAATACTATTTTCATTTTGTGCTAATTTACTTCCCTATAAAGGGCTAATTCAATATTTTGATAACATTAAAAAACAAAAACACTTTGTTAAATAGGGATAAAAAAAAAATTATATTCAAAATTTAAAATCGAGATGTCCACTACATTTTATACATGTTACTCTGCCTGATAAATCAGCTGACACATAAAAATTGATAAAGAAAAAAAAAAGCAATAATAAAGTACAATTATGATTTTGTAAAGTACAAAACTATAATCTATTTTATCTATTATTTAATTTTTAATTTTTGCCATGAGGGGTAAATGTTTGTGCCAATAACAAATTATGAAATGTTAAAAGGTGTACAAAATTAACACATTCCTAAGAAAGGTGTATAGTTTATTCATGATAAATAAAACAAACCCATGCAAATTATTTATTTGAAAAAGAAAATGACTTTTTTTTGAACATATAGTATTTGAAATTTATTGTATTGACTAATTCAAATTTGTGTAGCGTAGATTAGTTTATTTGAGGAAAAACGCTCTCTACTAAAAGAAATTATATTTTTGAGCTGAAAACAGACACTTAATTAACGATGAAAAGATTTCGTCCACCCCTTAATGATAAGAAATGACTTCTCAAATATATATATATATATATTTTTTGTATTTAGTGTTTGATATCTGTAAGGTGATTTCAACGAATTTAAATTAGCGCCACATAAAATTCATTAAAAGGAAAATGCTCTTGAATAACCGGACATGTTAGGATTGTGTTTAACAAAGATAATATACACTTTCTATGTCTTCCTCAGATAAAAATGTCTTTGTTGCTACTCTCTCGATAAGAATAACTTTATATAATGCAATTTTGAAAAAGACATGAATATACCCCCGAACTTTGATAAATGGTATACATATATCCGTCGACATACTTGAGGTACAAAATTTAGGGATATATATGTACTTTTTTATTAACGGTAAGGGTATATTTATACCTAAAGTATGACGGAGGATATATCTGTACCATTTATTAAAGTTTAGGGGTATATATGTACCTTCTTATAGGCAAGAGTATATTTATACCTAAAGTATAACGACGGACATATGTGTATCATTTATTAAAGTTCTGGAGTATATTCGTAACTCTTCCCTTGTGATTTTCTTGACAAGTTTGTTTAAAACTTAAACTCGAAATCTTTAATTCAAATGTATGATTTTATATCCATCTTTCCATAATAATTGATGATGACTTTTCCAAATATATACAAAATTACAACAAGTATAGGAATGAAAAAAGTGGTTGATATTGGAAAGAAAACAACATTATAACAAACATACTACATCAAGCCAACAGCAAAATGAACTTTAAGAAGCATTAAATGTGATCTTACTCTTTCTATATTTCACTTTTGACAATTTATCTACTATTCTACTTCTCCCTTTGTTATTATTACTTCTTTGGTTTCAATCTGTTTGATATATTTTAACTTGATAGAGAGTTTAATAAAATTTTAAAAAAAATAAAATTATTATGATCTGCAATTAAAGATATATATCAAATATACCAACGTGTCTGTCATTTAAAAAGTTTGAAATTAAAGAATTGCGAAAAATAAAAAGTCAAAAGGGTCTTTCTTTTCTTAAATAGAGAAAATACTCTATTACCATCTTGAACTATACGCGAAAAGGATGAGACAGACCCGAACTTTAGGAGGGTCCTATTACCCCTGCACTAATTAAAATCATATTTTTTGACAACCTTAGTACCTACGTGGCACAACACACTGAAGGATCCACGTAAACACACGTGTGTGTCACGTATGTGCCACGTAGGCACTAAGGTTGTCAAAAAATATGATTTTAATTAGTCCAGGAGTAATAGGACCCTCCTAAAGTTCGGGTGTATCTCAGCTTTTTCGCGTATAATTCAAGGTAGTAATTGAGCATTTTCCCTTCTTAAATGTATTAAAAAGCAAAGTCAGTCAAACAAATTGAAACAAAGAGTGTATATATATGTGTATGTATATATACACACACACTTCCTAGTAGTAAGGGTTCAACCTTGAAAATAACCTCTAACAGAAATGCAAAGTAAAATTACGTACAATACACCCTTGTGGTGGAACCCATTCTCAGACCTGCACATAGCAAGAGTTTTACTGCATCGAGCTGCACTTTTTTTGTATATATATGTATGTATCTTGTCACAAACAAAACCATGTCAATTATTAGATAGGGCTAAGCAATTGTTCCATCCATTTATTTTCAAGTGGTCCTCTTCGATTAATGAACTTTTTAATGGTGGAACATATATGTACTATATAGTATTATGACATAACACCAACCATATGTCAATTATTAGAGACACATTCAAAAGTTTATATTAAAGATACTAGCAAGTTTCATATCTTTTTCCTTTTTTTGGTACAATGGAATAAGAAAACTAAATAAAGAGACTAATTAATCTTTTTCATAAGCTATACTACCTAGATTTTCTAGGAGAAGAAACTTTATATCCTTAAAGGGCTCGTTTGGTAGAGTGTATTAGAAAGTTAATGTATGCATTAGTTTAATGTGTATTAGTAGTACCTTGTTTGATAAATCTTTTTACCCTATGTATAACTAATGCACTGTGTATTGAGTTGTGTATTACTAATACCTCAAAATCCATGGTATTAGCAATACAATGGATTCAATGCACGCATTAACATAATTAAAGATACCATTATCCTCAAAAAAAATTCTGCATCCTTTCCAACATATATACGGAAGATATTTTTGTAAAAAAAAAAAAAAAAATTTTGTAGAAATTATTAAATTCATGTTATTTTTAATACATCAAACCAAACACTGCATAAGAAAAATACAAGCATAACTAATGCAAGCATAACTAATACAAACATTACTAACACGTCATATTTTGTATTATTCTTATACACTCTACCAAACGACTCCTTATTATAGCCTCTTTATGATTGTGTCTTCATTTGCTAGAAATCGGCATATACTAATTTAATAGTAAAATTTATCATTTCAACTTCACTTGAAATTACAATAAGGATTGTGAAACATATCTAAAAAAATAAAGAAAGATAAAGTTTATTTAATTTTTATGAGAAATATTTTAGAATATTAAATTAAATAACTTAAACTTCACATTAATAAATAAAATCTCAACAACAACATCTAAGTTAATGTGTTACAAATAAATATCTAACATGTTATTCACTAGAATCAATCTTTACTTTTATTAATAATTATATTAAAATGTGAAGTTAAAAGTTATGTGTCTTTAAAAAATACTACACCAAAAACAATTAATATGCGAAAGAACAAAAAACCAACAACTTTAAATTGTTACAATATTATATATATATATATATATATATATGGGCGATAGAATCAAAACTCATTCCTGAGTCATCATCCTCATACGGATCCTGTGCATCTTGGAAATTATTGTCTTCGTCTTCTCTATCTGAATTATTGTCTAACTCTTCGTTGAAGGGCTGATCTGGAACCAATCTTTCTGAGCTACTGGGTTGGGCCTTAGATTGTTCATTTACGTATTTGTCTTGAGTCTGGCTGCTGAAAAATTTATCTAATGTTTGTTTAATGATAGTTTCTATAGTCTGATTTTTTCTTCTTGCTACTAGAGTCTTTTTAAGCTTATTTTCTGATCTTGTTAACCTAGTCTTTGATGAAGAACATCCTTCATCTTCACTTTTTGGCAAAGTGACAGCCATCAACGGATTTGCTTTGTCTTTACCGGCTACCGTTTGAGCCGGACTAGCTGTACCCACATCCGGTACAGTGGATTTCTTAGCATTTAGAGGGAAATGCACACCCTTCTCATCCATTTTTTGAGGAGATGGAGAACTCTGCTCTGGCATTGTCTGTGTCTGAGCATCCACCTTATTTGTAGAGTGCTGCTGTCTGAGTCTGGTCTGATATCGTAACCTACTTTTTGACCAGGTTAGATCTACGTCTAGTTCTTCTATGGTTTGTCTTAAATTAGATCGTTCTTCAATTAAAAGGTTTTTATATCGGTTTATTCCTATAGCAACTATTTCGTAATTTTCTGTTCTTCTATATTTTTTAATATCTAATTCTAACTTTTTTATTTCTTTATCTAGTTTTTCTAATCTTTCTACAAATTGATTTCGTATTTTAGTAATTTCTCGTTTATAAGTTACCTCCCTGTAATATTGACGTTGTACTTCTCTAATATAATGTATGTATCTTATTGGCATCTACTATCCTAATTGATAAGCTCGATTTCTAATTCTTGTTTTGATCCACTCTACTATTCTAGCGCTATGTTCGAGATCACTTTCGCAACCTTGTATTTCCCAATGTATAGTACCTGCTAATTCAAAAGCTCGTCTAGATCTATTGATTTTTTGATTTCGTCTACAAACTGTTTTTAATTTTTCTAAGCTTTCTTCTAGATGAATTTTTCTATTTTTTATACCGCGAATCTTTTTATATTCGTAATATAAGAAAAAATAGTCACTCCTTATATCGTAAAAAGATCTATGTTGTTTCATATAAACTTTATAATTATTATTTTATGCGAGATATCTGGTAGTGTTGTTCCCAAAACCTTCTTGCTTTGATACCAAACTGAAAGGTGTTTCGATAAAGTTGATTTTTCAATAATTATAATAATTAAGATGAAAAGTCTTGTGAGTTTTCTTATCAAGTTTGTAAATCCTACTCAGTACTCCCTCTCTTTCATAGTTTCTTCATTTTTTAAAAAAGTTCTTATACCATATATTTTCCCCAGATTTTTACTTTTTTTTTTTTTTTTTTTTTTTTTTTTTTTTAACTAACCCTGTTCATCTCTTCCTCCTAATCTATGTTCTTAACATCATACTTCTTTAACCACACCCCGGAATATTTTTACCTGGCAACTAACATTCGTCCTATGTCTATTCTGCAGACTCGGCGGACTATCAAGGCCAGAATTCCTAGGAATTTACAGGTTAATCCATCGTTGTTATTAAGAAATTAAGAGGCTAACCATATACTAAGGGCAAGAATTTTAAAAAGGAATTTCATAATTTACATGGTATGATATGCAGATGTATTTAAAAACTTATAACCATATATAACAATATATCAATACTATTTTTTGTGGGGAAAATACATAAGTAAGAACTTACATGAAGTAACTAGAGGAGAGGTTTCCCTTTCGGGAACCCCCTAAAGAGCTGATGGAAGCCTTGAAAACTTTTATTAAAAACAAGTTAGAGTTTATACAACGAAAACCAGGTGGAACTATGTTTTTGGGAGAAAGGATTGATACATTTAGGTTGAGTTGGAGTTGGGTGATTTTTCTACTCTACTCGGTTTCTGAAAATGCTCGCCTTATATAGGCAAATAATTCAGAAAGGAGTGGTTTAAAAGCATACTACGTGGCCATCACAGAGTGGGCCGACACTAGTTGATAAGGATAAGAAAGAAAGTGTTAATAATGCAGGTCGGGTGCTCATTGGGCCCCATCGTCACATGCATTATTATACTTCTTTCAGAACTTATCTAGACACGTGCTTCATCAGTTTTTCTTTCTTTTCAGAAAGTAGTGATAAAGGAAACACTTACAGGACACAAAGTGGACATCCCCACCTGACATATATATTTACAAGACGTAAAGTGGGCATCCCCACTTGACTTATCCCTAGAGTACTGTGTTTGTCTTCATGTATCCAAGTTGTGCAGGGCGATAGAATCAAAACTCATTCCTGAGTCATCATCCTCATACGGATCCTGTGCATCTTGGAAATTATTGTCTTCGTCTTCTCTATCTGAATTATTGTCTAACTCTTCGTTGAAGGGCTGATCTGGAACCAATCTTTCTGAGCTACTGGGTTGGGCCTTAGATTGTTCATTTACGTATTTGTCTTGAGTCTGGCTGCTGAAAAATTTATCTAATGTTTGTTTAATGATAGTTTCTATAGTCTGATTTTTTCTTCTTGCTACTAGAGTCTTTTTAAGCTTATTTTCTGATCTTGTTAACCTAGTCTTTGATGAAGAGCATCCTTCATCTTCACTTTTTGGCAAAGTGACAGCCATCAACGGATTTGCTTTGTCTTTACCGGCTACCGTTTGAGCCGGACTAGCTGTACCCACATCCGGTACAGTGGATTTCTTAGCATTTAGAGGGAAATGCACACCCTTCTCATCCATTTTTTGAGGAGATGGAGAACTCTGCTCTGGCATTGTCTGTGTCTGAGCATCCACCTTATTTGTAGAGTGCTGCTGTCTGAGTCTGGTCTCTAGCATCTGGATTTGTTTAATTAATTTATTGTTTTCCATGATAAGGGACTCCTTTTGAGTGTTCAATGATTTGAAGTTCTCCGTCATGGAAGCACAGTGGTCACAAAAAATTATTTTCCCGGTATCTTTCTGTATATTATATTGTGGAATCTGGTCGGAATTTTGTCTGAGGGCAGGAGAAATATAGTAATTTGGTCCTAGGTATCCTCTGGCATGGTTTGTGGCTTCAGTAAAATCGTTAAAACCTTTAAACAGAGGAGTTTTAATGCCTTGTATGGAGTCTAACACTTCTAACCAAGTTTGAAAAATACCATTAGTTTTACCATGTATTACCACATAATATTTAAAACGAGGTTTATTTTTCTCTGACATGTATTGACATAAGGCGTTCATAGAAGCCATAAAATGATTGCGACTTTGTTTATTGTATGAAATCCATAAATTGTCTACTAAACACTTCTGAGTTCTATCTAAAACGTAATCTGGTCTTACTCTAAATGACATGTTACTTTCTGGAAATGCTACTAAGTTAAATGGCCCGAATTGAATTCGTTCCAATGTCTCTACGGCTTCTAAGGGTCTAAAATGTAAATTACCTAGCATTGTCTGTTGATAAGCGTCTGAAGAAGAGGATACTCCCTTTCCTTTGTCAGCGGGAGGTTGTCTTGTTGGTCTCATTCTGAAAATAAATAAGTGACATTAAACTTATTTATTTATTCCCAGTTGTAGTCTACTTAGTTGATCAGCTAATGTATTTTCTTTTCCTTTAATATGCTCAAATACTATGTTTTTGTATATTGATATAGTATCTGTAAAATTTAACCATCTTCTTCTACTACTATTTTTATCATTTATTTTTTGATGAAATTTAACTATGGCCTCACAATCCGTCCTAACTAAAATTTCTTCTTTGTTTAGTATGTATAGTTTAAAACTGTTTAGTCCATATATTATTGCTAATACTTCTAGATCAATGGCACTCATATTTCCTTTTTCTTTGTAAGCGCCACTTTGATATCCACAAATTTGTTCTTCATTTTTACTGCTATATTTATTGGGTCTTGCCTTTAGAATAGCTCCCCATCCGAGGTCACTACCATCTGTTTGAATAATTAAATAATCAGACTCTAAAGGAATTTTTAGATCTGGTATGTTTTTAATTTTTTCTTTAATCTTTTGAACTAATTTAATATCTTCTATATTAAAATTCTTTTGTCCTTTGCTACCAGTCTTAGCGTATAATGGTCCAGCTATTTTACCTAAATCTTTAATAAAATTTCTTGCGTAATTTACCAATCCTAAAAATTTTTGTAAATCTTTTATTGTTTCTAATTTGTCAGGCATTTCTAGAACCTTTTTGGCTATATGGGGTTGTAGTTTTATTTTTCCATTTCCCAGCGTTATTCCTAAAAAATTTATATAAGTTTTACATAACTCCATTTTTTTCTTACTTATTATTATGCCATGCTTAATGAATAATCTGAATACCATTTGTAAATGGCCTAAATGTTCTTGCATAGTTTGACTGAATACTAAAATATCATCTACATATACAAGTATAAAATGTTTATATTCTCCGAAAATATTATCCATTTTTCGTTGAAAAATAAGCGGAGCAGTTTTTAGTCCGAAAGGCATGACTAACCATTCAAAATGTCCTTCGGGACATGTGAATGCAGTCCATTCGATGCTTTCTGGATGCATCTTGACTTGCCAATAACCGGATTTACAATCGAACTTACTATAGATTCGTTTATTTTGGATTCTATTTATCAGTTCATTTTTGTCTGGTAATTTATACGCGTCTGTCCTAGTATTATCATTTAGTCTTTTATAATTAATTACCATTCTAGCTTTTCCTCTTACTTGTTCACTATGATTTCGTACCATGAAAGCTGCTGATCTATGTCTAGATGTAGATCTTCTTATGACTCCTAATTTTAAAAGTTCCTTGATCTGTATGTCAAATTCATTAGTGTCTTCATTATTTGCTTCTATAGGGGCTGTCTTGATAGTATATTCAGGATTAATTATGTCTAATTTACACATTAATTCATTGGCATCCCAATGAGCTAATGGTTTTTCCCCTATTATTTCCATTTCATCTAATATAGCTATGATATTATCCAGGTCTTTTGGACTATTTATTATTCCTATTTTGTCTATTCCATTTCTGAAATTGTAGAATTGGGTTTCTATGTTTATTAGTGTATATTCTTTTTCTATATTTTCGAGGTATTCTTGTCCCTCTGCATTTAGTAACATATAGTTTCTAATTTCTTCCAAATTTTCTCTTGCCAGGTTGTTGCTGCATGTGTTATTTTTGCAGTCGTTACAGCAAGGTTCTGGAAGTAAATCTGGTTCTGGAAGTAAATCTCTTAATTTTCTTTTAGTTGTATTTAGAGTTCTATGTATTGTTGGTAAGATTTTCGTTTGTACAGGTGTATACGTTAGATCCTTGAACAACATTATTCCGTCTCTTGTTAATAAGCATCCTCCTTTATCTTGTATACAAAATTTTAATCCTATTACAAAATCTGATCCTATATTTAAATCTCTAGCTAATATTCTGTTTACTTTATAGACTGGGTTGTAAAATTGGTTACAAGTATTTAAGAAACTTATCTGAGCATTCTCTATATAATAACGGCTAATATTTTGAGAGCCATCCATTTGAGTGGAGTGTATTGGCCTTTCTAGTGTTTTTATTAGGTGTTCTGGTACTATTGCTTTATTAATCAAACAGCTAGTACATCCTGGGTCTATTAAGGCCAATGTTTCTATTTCAGTATTTTGTATTTTAATTTTTACTAAGACCTTAATAGTAGAAAATTCTTTATCTTCATTGCATATTAAACTAGTATTACTATACATAAGTTCTGCTTCTAACTTTTCTAAATGTACTGTTTCTACTGTTTCTTGTGTATCTGTTTCCTCCTTAGTCTTTCCTTTTTCTATAGTGGTTAATCTTTGTTCTAGATCATTTAAACGGGTTTCGAGAGTAGATACTCTTAAATTTAGAATTTGGTTATGAGTATATTTTTGTCCATTATTTGTTTGAGACTCAACTTTTATTTTTAAAATACTTTCTATACAATTTATACATGCCTCTAGGTAACACTTTTTACATTTTGCTCTATTTTCTTTACTTGGATACCAACTACATATACTGCATCTATTACTATCCAAACCTTTATTTCTTTGGAAATCATGTTCACAGTTTTGATCAACATTCATTAGATTATTGATCGTTAGGTTTTGTAAATCTAAATCATCTATTTCTTGGCCTAATTCATTGACTAAATTGTCCTCTTCCGATTCAGAAGAGTCGGATTTAGACATATCTTTATCTGTTATATCAATACTTATTATAGAATAGATACTCTCTGTATCTGACATGTATTCATCTACATTTAATAAAGTTTCTTGGAAATCCTCTATTAATTGTGAATTTCTTGTTCTATTATTATTTCTTTTTGGGCATACATTAGCTAAGTGATCTATGCTGCCACACGTATAACATTCTAATTTATTTTTATAATTTCTATCATTTCTATATTTTCTTACATGTCTATCTCTGTTTAGCCAAGGTTTTTTAGCTTTTGACTTTCTCAAAAAGTATCTTTTTCTACTATAAGGTTTCTGATTAATTCTTTTCTTATATTTCCTAGGTTGTTTCTGATCGTAATTTTGGGTTGTGTATATAACTGATCTACAGAAATTCATTTCATTTTTCTTTAGTTGTTTTTGTATTTGTATGTTCGTGCATTTTTCGGTTAAGATATCCATTATGTGCTGGGTTCTGTGTCCTATTGTCCATTTAAAATGAGGGTTTGCTGCTACTCCATCTCTTTTATACCATCTATCTTCTATTTCTCTTCCTAAGGCTCCGGGTAATTTATTAAATAATTTTTTACCTAAATCTTCATTGAAAGTATTTCCGCTAACAGTACAATAGTAGAAATAATCTTGTAAAAACTTTTTTATGTATACCCAGTGTGAAATACTGAGTTGTTCTAATTTAATTAAAGCTTCCTTTTGTAGAGCTATTAATCCACTATTTGGATCTTTTCCGGTTAGTAACATATGCATTTTATTTGTAAAATTATAGGGATTTGGACCCATACTTAATAATATTTGGAAATCATGTGGACAGTTTGTTTTGAAACTCTCCCATGTAGCTTTAGCAGATTCTCCTAAAAAAGTTTCTAAATATTTATACATTGTCTCTACGTCCGTCTCTGTGTAATGTCTTAAGTAGTCAGCTGCAACTATTCCTTTCCATAAATCTATTACGGTATCCCACATTTGAGGGTCATGTGCGGCTATATTTAAAATTTTTCCTTTGCTACCTCCTTCTTGTAATTTAATTGGTTCTTCTATATGCATTCTTTTTCCTGCTGGTTTTATGTATTCTCCTTTTATTTCTGTATCTTGGTTTACCCTTATTGCTGGTCTTCTAGGTACATTACCAGTGCTATAATCTATTGGTTGTACATTTTGATTCGTCTGTTGGAAGGGGCTAGCACTTGAAGAGCTAGCTGGTTCTAGTTCAGCTAATTCTTTGTAACTTATAGTAGAACTTAGTATTGATATTGTATCTTCTTCAATCCTATTATAAAAGGATTCATTACTTCTATATCCTAAATTATCTTTTCGTTCTAGACAATTTTTGAAATGTTCTATGCATTCTTTTATTTTCATGTCGTCCTTTTGGCATCCTTTGCATTTAAAAGTTATGTTCTTATATTCTTCTGCCAATGTTTCAGCTTTTTCTATAGCTGTATCTACCTCATATCCTTCTTGTAAGACTTCTATATTCATAAATTCACTTTCTGTTTCTATATTACTTTCTGTTTCATCATCGTCTAGATTTCTTTTTGTTGTATAATTATAGTTTGTAAATCTTACTGAGGTTTCTCCCTTACTTGTAGTGTATAGTAAGTGAGAGTCTGGTGTGAATGTTTTTGGTTTTGTAAATTTATTTAAATTCCATTCTAACCCGCATATATTTCTGGGTCAATTTTTATTGGTTTAATAAGGCTTATTCCTTTATTTCCCATTATCTCAACCACATCGTCCACTTTTAATTTAAATTTTGTGTTACTACTAAGAGTTAATTTTCCTATGAAACCTATGCATATTAATAAATTATTTCCATTATTCATTTCCTCGTATCCTTTGGTTTGGATTCCTATTTTAATATTTTTTCCAAATTCCTTTAAGTTCATTAAGAAGTCTGGACTAATGTAAAAAATGCCTCCATTATTAGTCATATCTACTTCTGTTAATCCTATTATGGATTTTTTAATATCTGACCATCTATCATCATAAATTGTTATTAATACTTTTGCTCCTAAGTTTTTTCGGGTTAATCCTTTTATTCCTATGACAATTAATCCCATATGCATTAAAATCATTTTACTATTCTTTATGTGTTTTAACGAATTAGTATTTACTAAATCTAATATTTTAAAATCTTCTCCTAAGGCTGATATTTGTTCTTCTCTATAATGCCTATATAGTTGATTGTCTGAAGAAAAATATCCTGCATTATATAACGTCCTAGGATTTAACAATTTTAATTGATGTTGTTGGAAGATTTGTAAGTCTTTATCTACATCTATTATTTCATTAAGCTCTTGGTTTTGTTCTCTGTTAGATTGTCTTCTACATATTCTAGATAGTATGTTATTATTCCCTATCCTATTTTCTGAGAAGCTGACCCTTGGTCTTTCTTCTCCTTGTCCTTCGATGGTTCTGCGTCGATTTGGTAAAAAGTCCATTTCTGCGGCTTTCTTATTACTTTTTTACGCTCGTTTTGCGGAGTTATTTCGATTTGTTTTAACTGATTTACAAGTTTATCTATTTCTGAAATAGGATTTTGTTTTTCTTTGGTTTCTTTATCTTTTATTAAAATATCTATCTTTTTGTGTAATTCGGGTAGCTCTGGTTCCTTTGGTGCTGTAGCTATTTCTTTGTTTTTAATCAAACAATCTATCTTTCTATGCAAATCTATTAATAGTTCTATTATAGTATTATTTTGCTTTAGCAATGTTTTGTCTGTTACACTTGAAGGTATGTACCTAGATAATCCTTCTGGTTCACTATGATGAATTCTTGATTTTTCTAATGCTTTTAGATAGTTTATATCTTCTTCACTCATGAAAGCGATATTTCTTCTAATCTTTTTGTTACTTCTTGTAAATCTTTAATTTCTCTAGTTATATTTTCGACTTGCTCTATAAGCCTAGATATTAATTGTGTTGTTTTTAGTTCTAGTTCTTTTGTTTTTTCTACTAATGTTTTTATTAGTTTCTCTATTTCTATTTTTGTAGGTATCTGTTCTAAATTAAATTTATGGTTTAGATACTGGATTTTTCTGTCTATTTCTAGTTCTTGTGATTTTAAATAATCTAAATTCTGTTCTATCTTTTCTAATGTTTTCTTATGTTTATTTTGAGTAGCTTCTATCTGTTCTAGAGTCTTTACTATATGGTTATCTTTTTCTTGCGTCTTTTCACTAAAGTTTATTAAAAAGTCTATTATTGTATTATATTGTTTATCTTCGGAGTGTAAGATGTGTTCTCCTTGATTAAAATTACACCTTATTGTAGAATGATCTCTTAGTATTCTATATTTCTTTGCCGGTTGAAAACTAAGATCTAAATAATCTAATTTCTTTATTGAAGCTATGTTTTTATCCTAAGTGGTTTAAGCTAAGATATTGTTTACTTAGTTTAGTCTGATATCGTAACCTACTTTTTGACCAGGTTAGATCTACGTCTAGTTCTTCTATGGTTTGTCTTAAATTAGATCGTTCTTCAATTAAAAGGTTTTTATATCGGTTTATTCCTATAGCAACTATTTCGTAATTTTCTGTTCTTCTATATTTTTTAATATCTAATTCTAACTTTTTTATTTCTTTATCTAGTTTTTCTAATCTTTCTACAAATTGATTTCGTATTTTAGTAATTTCTCGTTTATAAGTTACCTCCCTGTAATATTGACGTTGTACTTCTCTAATATAATGTATGTATCTTATTGGCATCTACTATCCTAATTGATAAGCTCGATTTCTAATTCTTGTTTTGATCCACTCTACTATTCTAGCGCTATGTTCGAGATCACTTTCGCAACCTTGTATTTCCCAATGTATAGTACCTGCTAATTCAAAAGCTCGTCTAGATCTATTGATTTTTTGATTTCGTCTACAAACTGTTTTTAATTTTTCTAAGCTTTCTTCTAGATGAATTTTTCTATTTTTTATACTGCGAATCTTTTTATATTCGTAATATAAGAAAAAATAGTCACTCCTTATATCGTAAAAAGATCTATGTTGTTTCATATAAACTTTATAATTATTATTTTATGCGAGATATCTGGTAGTGTTGTTCCCAAAACCTTCTTGCTTTGATACCAAACTGAAAGGTGTTTCGATAAAGTTGAAATTTTTCAATAATTATAATAATTAAGATGAAAAGTATTCTTTGTAGAAGATATAGCCATTTTTGCTTGAACTTCGTGAACGTGCTTTAAAAATTTTGTATATCTAAAGATGCTGCAACTTAGAAAGTGGATAGACATATAAAAAAAATTATAAATTTAATTTACAAGTTAAATAACAGTATCTAAATAAAATATTTCAAAATTTTCCATTTGTGATGTGGGCTAAGTAGCTTTATGTTTTGCAATGATTCAATTAATTAATTAAGTCTTAGTATATTTTACTTTGAAATATTTTTGTTTAATCTATGAATCTTATAACAGCTCATGTTTGTGCTTGAAGTATTTCCAATTTGATGTTGTTATTGGCCATATCGAAGGAGTTATTTAGATTTATACCATACAATCGATAACTTCAATCATTTATTTGTTTTCTCTTCAATTAATCAATTGATATGTACTTTTAATTCTGTTATAAAATAATATTTGAAATTTGCCAAGAAAATAAATTGTTTTTATTATGAAGGAATCAACTAACGAGAACTTCAGTATTTAAAGTAGAAATTTTAGGGTCAGAAAATTCATAATTGTTATTCTTTGAGCGTAGTAAGTAAATTCGCTCATATACAATAAAGTTTAACTATGTACGAGATGTAAACTGCACCAGACAAGCACGATAAAGAGAGAAGTTCGATTGAAAAGATATACGATGACGATTAATCCTAATTTATCTTATAGAATACTATCAACTGCCCTAAATCAATCATTCTCTTACGAGTGACACTAATCCTCTATTTTGTAACTATATCAATTGGTGTTTCTATAATATAACATTATATTTGAGGGATAAATATAATAATTTAGAGCGATGATTGAATAAAATATTTTAAAGCATTCGCTTCTAAGTAAATTAGTGCATCTTTTATATTATAATTTTTTAAGGATGGTATGATATTTCTAGTTAAATAAGTTATTTTCAAAATTTTCTTCAACCGATAAAAATTAAAAGTGCCCATTCCCTTTTATAACTTAGAATAATAATAATAACATAACTAATATAATTCTACATGTAGAATCTGAAAAGGATAGAATATGCCCACTCCAATTAAAACTTAGTAGTCGTTTGTCCATAATAATTATTTACATTTTTTCAAAAATTCTTTCACTTTAGTGGAAAAAATGACAACAAGATATGTTTGGCCATGAAAATTTCAAATACGACTAGAGAATTGTATTTGTTTTCACCCTTTTTACTCACCTTTTTTACTCATACTTCTCACACAAAATTCCAAAAGCAACTTTAATTTATATTCATGGTCAAACACAACTCTACCTCCAACTTCAATTTCAACTCCAACTCCAATTCTGAAAAATTATGATTTTCATGACCAAACGGGGCCTTAATCTACCGCCTTAGACCAACTCGGCTTCAAGCCCAACTACCATTTACGAGAGAAAATTGTTCAATATCATATAAAGACACCACTTATCTCATTCAGAACGAAGCTACATGTACTTGAGAGTGTCCGTAAAGACTTTTTGGCATTCTTGACTTCTAAAATTACTTTTTTTATATTTTAAAAATCTCATTCAATATCATATAAAGACGCCACTTATCTCATTCAGAACAAAACTACATGCAGTTGAGAGGAGTCAGTAAACACTTTTTTTACAAAAAAAAAAATATATATATATATAATTGAATAAAAAAATATATTTTTAATTTCTTATATTGACACTCTTGACTTCCAAATTTACTTTTTTTATATTTTGAAAATCTCATTTTTCCATCTCTAGCTAATTTCATTACCAATTAATCTATGTGAGATTGTTGGGAGCGCTGCCATTTTAATAGGTCCTGTAACGCGCGATTCGAATTAGTCGGGGCTCCAATGCGAATACCGAACATTAAAAAAAAAAAAAAACTATGTGAGACTTTATTTTTTCACATTATGTGTGTCATGTTTTATGCTTTTTAACTTTAAACCATGCTGACTTATCCAATCTATGAAAAAAGGAAAAGCTTTTAGTTATCCAATTCAATAGAATACAAGACAAAAAAAAATAAAAAAATGATGTTGTGGATAAAACTGTTATTTCTTTAATCAAAGATTTTAAATTTGAATCTTGGATATGAAAAAATTCTTAATAGAAAATGTTATCCCTAAATGGGCCCTATCCCATGTAAATTTAAATTAATCAAATTTCAATATAAATATTGAATATCAGATTTTTTTTTTTTTTTTTTTTAAGAAAAGGATAAAGCTAACTGGCAGTTTAGAGAGTAAGATAAAGTTCATCAACAACAGCAGCAATGTCATCTTCTGACATTTTTCTTTTTTTGCTATTATCAGCTAAGTTCACTGTTTGGTCCACTTTATCTTAGCTGCCCCCTTACACAATAATAATAATAATAATAATAATAATAATATATAGTGTAATCAATGACGAATTACGATTTGAAAATTGTGGATGTTCGAAAAGTTCAAACACATATATTGACATTCAAAGTTTTAACGTTCGCCTGCAAAATAAAGCATCCATCTTGTTGGTTCACTGAGTGCTTTTCTGAACCCTATATCAAGTTTTATATTCTTTTTACTATATGATTATATCTAATATGCGTTGAATTTAACGGGTATCGAAGCACCAAAAAATTAACTATAGGTCTGTTGCTGAGTGTAATTTCACAAGCAGGATTTGAAGAAGATGAAATATATGTAAACCTTACTCTGAATTTTTATAAGTCAAAGATCTTCTCAGTCGATGAAAAACGTGTGTTCGATCAACTCAACATCGAGGTATATTTTAGTAATACAAGTGGTTTAAGTAAGTAAATAAAATAATGAATAGTTGAAATATGAAACTCGTAAAAAGATGACAGTTTAAATATGTTTTTGATCGTTAACTCTTAGGAGTCGTTTGATAGAGTGTATATGAATAGTGTAAAATATTGTGTATTACTAATACTTGCATTAGTGTATAGAAATAGTGCGAAATATAATGAAAATGATGTGAAAAAGATTCCGAGGGACAATTGTGACTTTAACCATACTAATACATACAGGGGTGGACCCATATTGTTCATACCGGGTGCTTGAACACTCATTGAACCCGGTAAATTTTTTATATATTTATATAGAAAATACAGTAAAATCGGTTATAATATATTGCTAAGCACCCATAGACAAAAGTGGCTGATGGGTGATTTGGCTTTGGTATGGAGCTTAAATACCTTGATGCCTATAGCGGTGTGAGTTCAATTCTTGATAGCAAACACACTTTTTTTTTTTTCGTTAAAGAAAGTGAGCACCCACAACCTACAAATTCTGGATCCGCCCCTGAATACATTGATTAAAATCCATTACATTACTAATACCGTTACAACATTATTTTATTTAATACACTCTACCAAAGAAAATAACCTCTGTCTCTGACAGAAATGTAAGGTAAGACTGCTTACAATATACCTTTGTGATGACACCCTTTCCAAATCAGATGCATAATGAGAGGTTCAATGCACCGAACCGAACTGCCTTTTACTCTACCAATTACCATAAGGAAAAGTTCAATGATCCAAAGTTCAAAGCTAGATGTTTAACTTTTTTGTTTTTGTATATATTTGCACACAGTAGTTATGACAATAAATTTGAAACAAAAAATCCCAGTTAGAGTATGGACCAGGTGAAGTATTGGACTAGGTCCAGTACACAGGACTCAAAATGGTGCCAAAAACTATGACACACAGTCACACACCAATAATTTTATAGGCTTTTCAGAAAAAAAAAGAAAAGAGATGCACATATATTATTCACATGGCATTACAGATAGCAAATAGTAGTAATAAATAAAGGGGACCAAACACTATTTAATGAAATGCACCCCCAGCCAAAAGTTTTGCCAATTGCTTTTGTTTTGTTATCTAAACGTGATGTTCGAGTCAGTTTTCATATATCTTAGGTACATAGCTAATTTTATCGAGTCAGTTTTTGTATATCGTATGTACATAGTTAATTTTATGTAGCATTTGTTATTCCTTTTTGAGATAAGCATTCAGTATCTTCTCAAACTATGGTTAAAGTTGCTACGACACGCTTCAACTTTATAAGGGTCCTATTACCTCTCTGAACTCAATTTTAGCGTATTCTTGTCACCCTCTTGTGCGACGCGACACGGTTATTACATAAAATGGGGTCCACATCAAAGGTGTCACGTCAGCTAAAAAAGTTGATAGAAGGTGTCACGTCAGCTAAAAAGAATGACAAAAATATGCTAAAATTTAGTTGAGGGGTTATAGGGACCCCGTGAAGTTGGAGTGTGTCGTAGCAAATTTAATCATAGTTCAGGAAGTACGAGATGCTTTACTCTTTCTTTTTCACTGTCACAAATATCGAAATAACTTTGATTACAAAGAATCTGACAACTGATGAAATCTTATGATGTTTTTTTGCTAGAGTTAAACAATTTTTTTATGCTCGAGGTGCTTAATTGGCCGCTTTTTTTTTAGAGTTAAACAATTTTTTTATGCTCGAGGTGCTTAATTGGCCATCAGATTTCTCATACTATAGTTGTTTTATACGAGCATAATTATCGTTATAGCGTTATAAGTAGAGTGATGTTTCAGTCAGCATTTATATATTTAGCTACATAGCTAGTTTTAAGTAGCATTCGTTATTTCTTTTTCACCAATACAAATATTGAAATAACTTTGATTTCAAAGAATTTTCGACAACTGATGGAATCATGTGTTGTTTTCGCCTCTTTTGAGAGCTAAACAACTTCATTATGCTCGACCTACTTAATTGTCCATCAGATTTCTCATGCTATAGTTGTTTTATACAAGCATAATTATCGTTATAGCGTTATAGATAAAGGTGATAAAAATACTTCATGATAGCATGATTCGCCGGATCCATTTAAGTTTTAACTGGTTATGAATTTGTCTATTTATCAGGTCAACAAATTTAACCTAATCTAAGCTGATATGTTGTTCGAATTGATTCATGAGAAATCTTGTCTATATATTTCCAATACAGTTTGTTTTTATGTTTGATATGTTTTATATATATAATATATAATGGAGACACACCATGTGTCAATTATACTCAAATAATTTTTATCAATTATTTAGATTAACTACTTGTATAAAACAATTTATCAACTTTATTAATTAAGGATCAATCAACATGTTGGAATGATGTTTCAAATCAACAAGTGCATGATAGTCTTTATACATAAATTTTATTACTAAATTATTATTATTACATCAAATTATTACCTAACATAAATGAATTTAATTTTCTGGTCCAAATAATTACAAGAGTAAAAATTAATAATTAGTTATTTCATTTTAGTCCCTATTTCAGGCTGATCTTTAATTTATGCCCCTATAACAAACAACTCTTTCGCGAGATGTAAGCGTATATTTTCGTATAATAATATCTTATAAGTTATGTCTGGAGTTTATTTCTCACTAAGCGTAAAAAGACCAACTCATTTAAAGAGAAAAAGCCCATTCTGAACTAATGGGCCCCCAAGTGGAAAAGCCCAGTACAGGGGTGGGATCACTTCACTTTGATTGGTTTGTTATATTTTATGGGCCTTCCTTTGGCCCACTAACATTTGGAGATGGGCCTAGAGGAGTGTTGAAGGTTTTTGTTTTTATCTTTTTTAGGAACGGAGAACCCTCGAACTCTGATAAATGGTACGTAGATATACTACGTTATATTTTGGGTACACATATGCGCCGACCGTTAATGAAATGGTTTGTATATGTCCATCTCACTAATGGTAGGGGCATATGTGTACCCCAAAGTATGACGGAGGGTATATACGTACCATTTATCATAGTTTGGGGGTATATTTGTTCTTTTTTCATTTTAAAAAAATAACATAAACATACACCTTAATATATTATATTTACACAAATTTTTACTCTTAAAAAGTAATTACAAAAATTTCAACTAATTATGTATCTTCGTTGAATGTATCGGGAGCTAATTATGTATCTCGACAGACCAAAAATCTAAAAAAATATATCGGGAACTAAATATGTATATTCACAAAGGAAAAAGTATATCTTCGTTGGATGTATTTTGTATCTCGACAAATCCAAAATCGAAAAAGATGTACCAGGAGCTAATTATGTATCTTTACAAAGGAAAAAATGTATCTTCGTTGGATGTATCGGGAGCTAAATATGTATCTCGCTAGACTCAAAATTAAAATTTTCAGTAATTATGCAAAATATCAAAATTTTTTGTAATCAAGCTCCAAACTATCGAAATTTATGTTGTTTGCCTTTTTAATTTTCTTTTTGGGAAACTCGAGAACCCTAAAAAAAAAAAAATGACAACTCACCATTGTTGCAAAATGAGTTTGTTTGATTTGTTGTTTGGCAAATTGGTTATTGAAGTTTGCTTTTAATGATATTTTGAAGTATGTTTTCAAATTTGAGCTTATTTGAGTTAGGGTCTGGCGAGAATAGAGTGTACACAGACCGACCTTAACCATGCTTCGTAGAGGTAGATAGGTTGTTTCCGATACCACGTGAAGTCTGGGGAGGATAAAGTGTATACAGATCTTACCAAACCTTACTCCTGCCTCATGGAGGTAGAAAGGTTGTTTTCGATAACACAAGTAGAGTCTGGAGAGGACAGAGTGTACACAAACCTTGGTAGAGTCTGGGGAGGACAGAGTGTACACAAACCTTACCCCTGCCTCGTGGAGGTAGAGAGACTGTTTCCGATATCACAAGTGGAGTCTGGGGCGTATAGAGTGTACACAGACCTTACCATTGCCTCGTGGAGGTAGAGAGGTTTTCGATACCACAAATAGAGTCTGGGGAGGACAGAGTGTACACAAACCTTACCCCTGCCTCGTGGAGGTAGAGAAACTGTTTCCGATACCACAAGTGGGGTCTAGGGAGGATAGTGTACACAGACCTTACCACTGCCTCGTGGAGGTAGGGAGGCTATTTCCGATATCACAAGTGAAGTTTGGGGAGGATAAAGTGTACACAGACCTTACCACTGCCTCATGGAGGTAGAGAGGTTGTTTCCGATACCACAAGTAGGGTCTGAAGAAGATAGAGTGTACACAGACCTTTTACCCCTACCTCCTACCTCATGAAGGTGGAGAGACTGTTTCCGAAAGACCCTTGGCTTAAGTCAATATTTGAATATGGATTGAAGTTGCTATTGTTGAGTTGTAATGCAATTCCAATCTCCTTTAATGAATCAAGAATTGGCTGCAGATAGGCAAATTAATGAATCCAAAAAGCTACAACTCCATGGACAGAGACAACAACATACCTAGTGCAATCCCACAAGCCGAGTCTTAAGGAGGGAGGATAGTGTGTACGGAAACCTTATCCCTACCCTCGGAGGTAGAGACGATGTTTCCGACAGAGACCCTCTGGGCAAGTAAAAGCATTACAAAGCAGTTCAAAAACAAAACAAATTGAAGGTCAAATCAAGTGGCTAAAAATGAAACCTAAGCATCTTACTATAATCTAGTTCAGTTTTTACATCAGAGGAACTTTGCTTCATCAAGCATTGACTCAAAGCTTTTCCATCTAAACCTCCAATAAAATATCTAGCCTAGACAACCTAAAGATTCAACATTTGTACATTAACCTCTTAAAGCAGTAGTAGTTACCACACAGACCACCCGAGCCACCCGTTCCCCCGATAGAAAATTAAATAGACTAGATTAAGCTCCTAACTAAAGTATAATCATCTCTTCAGTATACATCAAACAAATAACTACTCATAGGAACAAACTCTGGCGCGGGCGACATTGGAGGGTCGTCGACAATAGTTGGTTCTGGCAAGGCTTTTCTCTTTCTGCCGATGATCATCTTGGGAGGCTCCTCAACTACAGCTCCTCCATAAATAGATTTTTTCCTCATCTCTACGACTTTCCTGTGAGAGTTCGAGTGGACAGATGGAACGAATGTAGGACTAGCAGCTGGTCGATACTCTGGGAATAGACGTCCTGAACGGTAACGAACTCCACAAGCATTGCATAGTGACTTTGGCCCCAGAGGTCCCTCTCTCCACTGAGGTGTCTTTGCGACTTCACAATGTGTGCATTTTTTGACGAAACTAGACTGTTGTGTGGAGGTTATCTTCTTCTTGGAAAAATCTGGTATCTGTGGCACTGTATCATTGATCTGTTGCACGTAGCATGTCGTTGATTCCTTGGCACCTGATAGAATTGGCAATCTTCTCTTCTTCTCTTTACCCTTTTTGGCATCAGAAATCTTCTTGGATGCAACTCTTGTAGAAGATATGGGAGCCATCAAAATCCATGGATTAACAGCTGAAGGTCGCGCACGCTTGGAGCGAGGACGTACGGGAATGACAGTGTCATGTTTGATTGGCTTGATGGGTATACTCTTTCCACCAGAGCAAGAATTGCTGCCTTCAAGAACTGAAACTGGGCTCTGTGTCTGGAATGTACCGGTGGTCCCTTGGACCTCGGTAAATTTGATCTGATAGTATAGCACTAAATTAGGAATTCATTTGATATAATAAGTGAAAAACAGCTTCTGCACTCTTATCACTTTTTTAAGAGTTACGATAACATAATCAGTGTAGTCCCACAGTGTAAGGTCCGGGAAGGGTAGCGTACGCAGACCTTACCCCTACCTCTGAGGTAGAGAGGTTGTTCTCAAGAAAAAAACAGTCCAAAGCAGTCCAGGAAAAGAAGTAACGGAAGTAGAAGAAACTGCAGATAGTAACCGAACAGAAACTACGACAGAACAATACAATAATCGAGGTACAAGGAAAAAACATATGGTAACAGAAATTGAAGGAGGGGCAATAATACGACTCGTTAAGAGTTGATTACAAGAATTTAACTCAGAAACTGTCAGAAATAGAAGAACTAAGAAGTTCCATGAGTTCGGTTTTCAAATACTTCTAATATTCGAATGAATATCCATGCAATACACGAAAAGAAGCTGAACCTTAGCACATTAACCAATAACCAGTGACAAACATGTCTTGATGGACTTGCATGTCTATATATGTAATTCTACAAGATGAAAATGTTCTGCTGCATCTGCCAAAAACGCAACGAGTGCACAGAACAGCTTCAAGCAAAGTATCATTTTAATAGCTGTAAGGGTTTAAGAAGTTAAAACTAGTTTACTAAATTCAAACATAAAACAGAAACATGACTGCTTCACCAGGTGAATATGCCACACAAAAAAAACATTTTAGATTTTTATGTGCTCATATGAAATAGTTAGCTGCCGAAAAGTTCATTATCCTTTGGTCTCGTGAATTCTTATATTAGGTGGAATTTTTCCGTCGAATTGCTTTCTAATACTTTTCAACGTAATGGATTAGTTTTTTCTTCTTCACAGAAGCAAGATTGATGTGCCTTAAAGAATAATCTTCACTTTTCGTAATCTTTATGGTCAGCGATTTGAGTGCCTTCACAAAGGTTCAATGTTTTCTTATATGAAACATACAAGTTACTCTTCATTGAACGATCAAAACCCCCAACGACAGATAGGTTATGAAGAAAAGTAGAAGAGACTGTGCCTTAACATCACTAGTTGCAAGAAATCATAGTAACTTATATAAGCCACATTACAAACTTCATACTTTAAGCAAGCAAAATACTCACAAAGTGAACTCATATACCTGGCCAATCCCGTCCAGCATACACTATAGCACTCATATACCTGGCCAATCCCGTCCAGCATACACTATAGCACTCATATACCTGGCCAATCCCGTCCAGCATTCACTATAGCACATGATGGACGATTGTGATTGGGAGCAAGCAATTTCCACCAACGAACTTTCATTAGCAGAAACAGCTACCAGCCTATCGTAACCCAATCTTCTATTGTAGATTCTACATTGGAAACACTTACCCTTTCCTGATAAGTACACCATGTTGTTTTTCTTTAATGGCGCCAAGTTTAAGTCAAAATTAAATATATTTCATCCTTTCTTTTCAATCAGTAACGGTTTGCAATCTGGGACAGTATATTCAATTTTATCGTTCAGGCAAAACTCCATGCAACAGTTTCTGGCCTTCATTCATGAAGCTTTTACAAATGAGAAACTAGGAAGCACAGGAAAACACAAAGAAAGAACAGGTGTAACAAGGAAACAAATAGAATTTTTTTATTTTTTTGCTCGGCTGTTTGGGGAGTGCAAAAGACCACATTTATTGCAGAAAAAAGAAAAGCAATGCCAACACAATCACTTTAAGACAGAGTTATATTGCATATTAAGAATCAAGCATGGTCATACGATACCACTACATGCGAGTATAGCCGAATTCACTTCATGCTATTGCTTTCGTATGTGAATTATTGAAAACTGTTGAGGCATGGCAGGAACATAAAGATAACAGTACGTGCTAGTAAAGCCAATTTCACTCCATGCCATTGCATTAATATGTTCATTATTGAAAACCGTTGAGGCATGGCAGGAACATGAAGATAAAGGACATGTGCAAGTAAAGCCAAATTAACTCTTCAGGGAGCATTAACAAAACAGTAACATAAGAAAGAACTAAAAAGTCAAAATAGTAAAACCCCGTAACCATAAGTTTGCACCAACTACCACATTTATTTACAGCACAAAAGGAATTGAAAAACACACATAGCTACACAGAGCATTCGTACATACATAAGCTCTACAAGAAAACATAAAAACTTACAGGAGGATAGAAATCTACCATCACATTCACCTGACCATTGCCAATCTTGCCCAATTCGAAAACATAGTTCACCCTTATCATCAGCAACATAATAAAGAACTAAAAATCAACTACTAAAACTCCAAACCATAAGTTTGCATAAACTACCACGTTTATTTACAACACAAAAGATATCGAAAAACACACAATGGCTACACACATCATTCATACATACACAAGCTCTATAAGAAAACTTAAAAACTTACCGTAGGACGGGAATTTGCCATCGCATTCACACGACCATTGCGAATGTTGCCTTGAGGCATGGGCGGAAAACTCATTAGAGCCTCGGTAGGGATTGGTCCAAGAAACTTTGACTCACTAGAATCCCACTCTACACCTACTCCATCTTCTTCCAAATTTTCCATTGGAAAATCCAAAAAATTGAGTATGTCCTCAAAGTCATCATCAACAATGGGATCATTAGGACTTCCATCCATATAACCACCATGTTCAACCATAGTCATCTTCTTCTGAGGTACAAAAAAAAAGGATTGTAACTTTGTAACACCAAAAAGTTGTAACAAGATACTAACAACTAAAAGTATTCAAAAAAAAACTCATGCACAATATTTATACATGTAACTCACCATATAGATTATATTTTTTTTCCAAAATTATCCAGCACTATTTAAGTAAATATATTACTAGTAATGTTTACATGGATTTATATTACCTATTTAAATTTATCCATATAACGCTACACGTGTTATTTTTTTTTAACTTATGTAAAACATAAAGTTAATAGAGACATATCAGGTGACATATATTAAAAATTATACCAAATAAAGGATTCTAATTAGAATCTAAGTATAAACTGAATCTTCCTAAGTATAAACTGAATCTACCTAAAACACTTACCAAAATTAATTAACACATCTAATTACATTAATTATTTTTTTAAAAAAAGAATAATCCCAAAAAATATGGAAAATCCTTAATGATTTAGCTAGATTAATATCCCTTAATAATACATTAAATAAAGAGAATCTGTTCATCCAAATAGAGTAATTCTTAACCAAATTAGGAAAAATAATAATAAAACTTTATATTTTTTAAAAAAATAATTTTGCTCCTAATTTAAAACGACAACGTTTTAGCTGTCACTTTCCTAAACAGTGCCATCAACCTCAAAAAACTTTTGCCCTAAACATGTCGGCTGGTCTAACCAAAAAAATGCAACAAAAATATGGAAAATTAATCCTAAATTAACCCAAAAAATTCAAGAATTTTACATTTTCAGTGACCCATTAAGCAAAATTAGCCAATTTTAACAAAAAATTAGCAAAAAAACTCCATTTTTTTAACCCATTTACCTCAAGAACAAAAAAGATAAAACTAATCCCAAATTAACAAAAAAAAAAACTGCATTTCAGTGACCCATTAAACCAAATTAGCAATTTACACCAAAAAATTAGCAAAAGCTCAAATTTTTAAACCCCATTTTGCTTCAAACAAAAATATAGAAAATTAACCCCAAATTAACCAAAAAAACTCAAGAAATTTACATTTATTAAACTAAATTATCCATTTATACCAAAAAATTAGCAAAAAAAAAGAAAAACCTCAAAACTTTAAACCCATTTTGCTTTATAAACAAAAATAGAGCAAATTAATCCCAAATTAACCAAGAAAAATTCAAGAAATACACATTTTCAGTGACCCTTTAAGCCAAATTAACCATTTTTACCAAAAAATTAGCAAAAAAAAAATAATCAAATTTGTAAACTCATTTGCTTCAAGAAGGTGTAACAACATGGGGTAGGGGTTGGGTGGGTGGGGGTTGGGTTCCTTTAAAAAAAATGAAATTTTTGGTTAAAATGTTGAAATGGGTATGTGAAAAAAGGTACAAAATTGAATTTTTATGCATGTAGAGAAGAAGTATAATTTACCTTAGGAACAAAAAAAACCCTTAAACCCTTGAGAATGCCATTGAAGTAAAAAGGAATATAGGTTTTTGGTTTTGGTTGAGAAGAGAGGAATAAGAAAAAGATAGGGTATGAAAGTGAGGATATAGATAAAGGGGGAAAAACAAATAGATTTTTATTTTATTTTAGTAAAAGGAATGTTGAAAAAAAAATTTAGGAATTTTGAAAATTTCAATTTTTTTTGACTTTAGGTTTTTGTGCCAAAAAAAGGTGAGAGAAGGGTGTGTTTGGTAGGGAGGAGAATATTACAATAATGATGACAACGATATATTGAGTGTAGTCTTATAAGTAAGGTACTATATGTAGATCTTATCTTTGTTTTGTGAGTTATGACGGTCGAGCTCGTCTTGGACCAAGCCACGCTCCTTTTGGGCCGATTGGGCTCATGCAACGTCAATTTCAATGAGAAATGCATCTTGAGCCAGGGGTATATTGAAAGGAGGCAACAACCTTTCTATCCCACATCTGAGGTAGTGGTATGGACTGCGTACACTTACTCTTCCCACACCTCACTTGGTGGGAATAAACTGAACATTTTGTTGTTGTTGTATCTTTATTTTGCGAGTAGAAAAGTTATTTTCGATAGGCTCCTGACGTTTATTCAGTGTAGTTCCACGAGTAGATTAACAATACGTCTAGTATAGTCTCGCAATTAAGGTTTAAGGAGGGTGGTATGTAGGCTGATCTTACCTTTATTTTTTTGGGTAGAGAGGTTATTTTCGATAAATCCTCAACATTTATTCAGTGTAATCCCACAAATGGAGTAACAATATATCACGTATAGTCTCACAAGTAGTTTTTTGAAGGGTAATATGTATGCAAAATTTTACCTATATTTTTGTGAACATAGAGAGAATGTTGTAATAGAGGGAAGATAGGGTTAAAAATAAAATTATTTGGGAGAAAGTGAAAGTGGTTTCGGTGGGGGACAAGATGTGAAAAGTGCGGTTGTGATGATTCGGGCATGTGATGAGGAGTTGCACGGATGCTCTAGTACGAAGGTGTGAGAGACTAGCTATGAATGGTTTTAGGCAGGGTAGAGGTAGGCCGAAGAAGGAGGTGATTAGGCATGATATGGAGCAGTTACAACTTATGGAGGACATGACACTTGATAGGAAGGTGCGACAGACTCAAATTAAGGTAAAAGATTAGTGGGTAGGAGTTCTACCGTTATAATAGGGAAGAGTGTTTTCTTTCTATCTGCGCCTGGAGTTTCTTGTTCATGGTGTTTCAATGATGTCTCTGATTTTGAATAGATAGTTTATAGTGGTATCTTGCGGGTGTCTTAATTCTTTTAGTATCTAGTAGTGTGTTATTCCATCTTGTTATGTGCTTTTATGCTTTTTGTTTGTTATACTGTTATATGTCCTGAACCGAGGTCTATCGGAAACAACCTCCCTATATCTGAGGTAGTGGTATAGACTGCATACACTTTACCCTCCTCAGACCTCACTTTGTAGGAATACATTGGGTATGCTGTTGTTGTAGAGAGGTTATGGTAAATCCTCAACACTGATCCCGTATAGTCCCACAAATGGGTAACAACATGTTTAGAGTAGTCTCATAAATGGGGCTTAGAGAGGATGGAATATACACAAAACTTACTCCTATCGTTGTGACTAAGAAGGTAGTTTTTGGTACACTCTCGACACCTATTCAGTTTTTTCATGTTTAGTTGATTATATTGTTTGAAAGATATAATCTCTAGAAAAACAAGATTATTGAAAACGAGAAATGACTTCCCTAATGAAAGTCTGATGTAATTTCAAAAATAGGATTTGAGAAGGGTGGCGTGTACCAGTCTTACTCCTAATTTATGAAGGTAAAGAAATTATTTTCGATAGACTCTCAGCTCAACTCATCTCATCTCTATAATTTTTTTCTACATAACATATAAATACTTTCAAAATAAACTTCTTTTAACATACTTATCATACACTAAAAAATATATAACAAATTAACTTTATATTTCAAAAATCATTTTCCTTGCTACCAAACGCACCCTTAAATTAATGAAACAATGATAAATGTGATAGGGTGAAGTGGAGGAGCATGGAAAGTAAAATGGTCGGTGGATCATGTGATTGTTTTGGAGGGGAGAAGTCATATTATTATTTTTTGATTTTTCATTCGATGTCCAGTACCAGCGTTGGAGCCCGACTAATCCAAATTCGTGCCGCGTAGAGCCCCATTCGAGGAAAAGCGCTCCCTAACAAAGTTTTTTTCATACCCAAGATCGAACCCTCGACCTTTGATTAAGGGTGGAACAGCCCCATCCACTGCACCACAACCTATGTCATTTAAAACAAACTCTTTACGTCACAAAGTAGAGATACAACTGCATACATTCACATTCTTCAGATTTCACTTGTGAAATTGTCCTATACATGTTGTCGTTGTCAGCTTTTTCAATAATCGTAATGTTTGGATCAATGTACATAACTTCGATTTGTTTCACAAAATATCTTTTAGCTTTCATCAACAACAACAGATATTACGTAACTATGTTATTATTATTGTTTTTGTTACTAGATACAAATGATTTTTTTCAATAATTTTTATGGTATGGGACCTAAAGATTGATGAAAATGTTAGTAATTTGATAATTGCTGAGCTGTTAAGTGGGGTCCAAATTTGGTTATGGTCCTTCTGACCAAAGGGTAAAACAGTAATATCCCATTTCTTAAAAAGAATTTTGTCTTTTTGGGTTCTATTTTTCTTTGACCCCATAAAATAAAATAAAATAAAATTCTGACACTAATAATTTGATAATGCACATGGTTTAATGTTACTGTGTGATGATTGGACATTTTTTTTTTGTTGAAATGATTTTTAATTATTATTTTTTTGTATTTTTTAATCATTATTATTGGAATAAGTTTTGGAAAATAATTGTAATTGAAATAGAATTTCACATATACATGATGTTTATCGATCTAGAAAATATAAGTATTGTAGAATACCAAGAAAAATCCTTTGATAGATGCTAAAAATGTTTGCGCCGAATATAAATGTATGAATAAATCGATCCAAAATTTATTATATTTATACAAGAAATTTAGATTGAATTTTTACTTGGTACATTATTGTTGAATTGAGCTAATGATAAAGAAATTGAAAATATATATTTTGGAAATTAAAAAAAATAAATTATACAAAAAATTTTGACCTAGGTTTTATCAATTGAGAGTTATGATTAGTTTAGTTACTTTATTTTAGTAAAAGGAAAAAGGAGAAGTAGAAGCTAAGGGATGAGATAATTCTCTTTTCTTTTATTCCAAGACATATTATATGGTTTTACACTCATAAAGAGAAAAAAAAAAAGCAAAAGAAAAAGAAAAAGGACTTTGAAATTCAACTTGTACATCACTTTTTCTTGAATAATCGTGATGTCCGAATCTACTTGCACACACCTTAATTGAATCTACGAGATATCTATTGCCTTGTACATCACTTTTTTTTTAAATAATCGTGATGTTCAAATCTACTTGCACACACCTCAATTAGTTCTCTGAGATATATGTTGCCTTGTACAACACTTTTATTTAAAATAATCGTGAGATGAAGTGTACGCAGACTTTATCCCAGGCCTATGTCCTTAAAAAGAATTATTTTCGATAAACCCTCGACTCAACTTACTATTAGAAAAAACATATAGCATTAAGAACCAAATGCACTTCATAAAGGTAGAGAGACTCGACTCAACTTACTATTAGAAAAAACATTTAGTGTTAAGAAGCAAATGCACAGAGAGGTTATTTCCGATAGACCCTCAGGCTCAACTTACTATTAGAAAAAGCATATAGTACTAAGAACCAGATGCACCTTGTAAAGGTAGAAAGACTGTTTTCGATAGACCCTCAACTCGACTTACTGTTAGAAAAAACATATAGTACTAAGAACCAGATACACCTTGCAAAGGTGGAGAGACTGTTTCCGATAGACCCTCGGCTCAACTTACTATTAGAAAAAACATAATAGTATTAAGAACCAGATGCACCTTGTAAAGGTAGAGAGACTGTTTTCGATAGACCCTCGACTCAACTTACTATTAGAAAAAATATATAGTACTAAGAACCAGATGCACCTTGTAAAAGTAGAGAGACTGTTTCCGATAAACCCCAAGCTCACCTTACTATTAGAAAAAACATATAGTATTAGAAAAAACATATAGTAATAAGAATAAGATGCACTTTATAAAGGTAGAGAGACTGTTTACTATTAGAAAAAACATATAGTACTATTTACCAAATGCACCTTCACAGGTAGAGAGATTGTTTCCGATAGACTCTCCGCTCAACTTACTATTAGAAAAAACATATAGTGCTAAGAACCAGATGCACCTTGTAAAAGTAGAGAGACTGTTTCCGGTAAACCCCTAGCTCACCTTACTACTAGAAAAAACATATAGTAATAAGAACAAGATGCACTTTGTAAAGGTAGAAAGATTGTTTCCAATAGATCTTCGGTTCAACTTACTACTATTAGAAAAAAACATATAGTACTAAGAACCAGAAGCATCTTGTGAAGGTAGAGAGACTGTATCCGATAGACCCTCGGCTCAACTTACTATTAGAAAAAAAAACATATAGTACTAAGAACTATACTAGAGAGACTGTTTCCGATAGACATTTGACTCGACTTACTATTAGAAAAAACATATAGTACTAAGCACTAGATGCACCTTGTAAAGGTAGAGAGACTGTTTTCAATAGACGCTCGAGATAGACCCTCGACTCAACTTACTATTAGAAAATAACATTTAGTACTAAGAAGCAGATGCACCTTGACTGTTCCCGATAGACCCTCACTCAACGTAATATTAGAAAGACATATAGTACAAAGAACCAGATGCTCCTTATAAGGTAGAGAGACTGTTACCGATAGACCCTCGACTCAACTTACAATTAGAAAGAACATATAGTACAAAGAACCAGATGCTAAAGAAGAGAAGTGAAACTGATATAAAAAGCATAAAATTTTACATTAAGCTTTTGCTTTTACCCACAAAATTGCATGGGAGTATAGTTAATGAGGCTTGAACAATCAAAATCTTACATGCTACCTGAGCTATTTCTTTTCAATCTTCCTATTCAATTTCTTTTTTAACTTTTTATAGGTCAGTAATGTTGGTGATATCATAACTTAAGTTTTGAAGTTCTTCTTTTTGCAGTTACAAATAGAACAGCAAAAAGAACCAGAAAGAACACGGAAACGGCAACAGAAATGGCTTCCCAAGAAAATGTACGATAGGAATTGTCGAAGACAGTGTCCAGCTGGTTCTGCAAAATAACACAACCTGGTTGTCAAACAGAATGCTCTAGTTGAAAACAACCATGTCTGATGTAACAATTACTTAGGATAGGATGAGACGTTAACATGCACCTACGCTTGTAGCTAATGCAAAGATGAAAGATACAACAACAACAACAACAACAACATACCCAGTGTATTCCCACCTAGTGGGGTCTGGGGAGGGTAAAATGTACACAGTTCATACCACCACCTCCTCCGAAGTAGAGAGGCTGTTTCCGATAGACCCCAGGCAATACAAAGATGAAAGATATGTTGAAGAAATGAGAGAGATAAGAGGACAACATCAAGTAAAAGGAAAGTCCAACTGTCCAAGTCTTGAAAATGCAACGTGGAACGGGTTCATTGATGGATAAGTTATAAAATACCTCTCTATCTAGATTCATAATTAATATGAAATGATCATGCCAATTGGAGGAACGAATAATGATTCTCCCCGATTAAATGTATTATCTATTGTAAAGCTCATGCAATGAACTCCGAGTGACATACAACAATAGACTCCTAAAACAACAGGGAAGAACTGGCTGGAGGATAAAAGAAATGAACCATTAAGCACAGAGTGACTTCCAAAACAATTGTAACCAGAATGTGATCATAACATGCACATGATTATTATTACTTATAAGCAAACTGGATAACATGGGCACTTACCGTTACAACCTTGCTTTGTAACATGCGTTTGTGTTGATTTGCAAATATCGTCTGGGCATATTTATAAAGCTCCACGTCGAGGTGGTTTAACAATGAGATCTCCTGAAGAAGGGCTTCAGACACCTGACGACGTCCCTATCAAATTGAAACTATGATGATAAGAGGATTGAATCCTTGACAAATTTGAAACCAAAATGTAGGACTGTGTAGGCGAATACAATATACTTTGATTCATACTTTAAAGTTCACCAATGCTTGTCAAGGAAAATGAAAATTGCAGGAGATTGAAAAACAGAACGCTGTTTGGCTACAATACCTCCTTCGTGAAATTTGCTGGATATATTTTCTTTAGAGAATTTACACGTCTTTCAGACTGGCTCTTCCTTAAGTTCAAAATGCAGCTTTCATATGCATCCATGAGTTTTCCTGCAGTCATCTGTTATGGTGGCAGAAAAGTTACAGTTTGGAAGTGCTCATACGTTGCCGTTAGAACAGAAACACATCGTTTGGACTTCATAGCAATGGGCTTACATTTTCTTTTGTTGCTTCACCTCGTTCATCTGATGAGATTTGATTGGGCTTTTGGTATGAGCTGTTGCTCTGAAGTTTGAGCAAAATGAAGGATTATGTTCACGGCTTAATTTGATATTCACATAGGCACTTAACGCCAATAGGGCGATTTATGATCACATATCAAGAGAGAGAAAGAGCTTACCTGGTGATAAGTCGTATCAAAATCAGATTCTAGCAACGACGAGCTCTGTTCTGTACAAAACCAGATGATGTAACCGTCAAAACTAGAACTACGTATCGTACACTTCAGCTTGAACAGCATTAAATTCTAGCAGAAACTGTGTTATTGTTGAAACATTTCTATAAACTCAACTTTCGTAACATTTCTAAAACCCAATTTCTAATTCTGACCAATTCTGGATTTTTGATGAAGAAACAATTATTTTCTAAAAAGACCACCAAAATAGGCCTCTCGTAAGGTGGAAGCTTCAGTGACAGGTTCAATACCCCGCCCCATCAAGAAGAACCAAATATAGCAAAGAAGTGTATAGAAGAGTCACTGTTTGGTTTGTTTAAATTGATACTCATCCATTGACTATTATTATATGCTGCCATTAGAAGAAAAAAGGTAATATTTCTAGCCGAGGCATCAAATCAGTTAAATTATAAAGCTTCTAAACTGACCAGAGTTGTTCTTAGCAGGATGATCACCATGTGATCCTGATCCAGTGAACTGTGAAATTGCCTGAGTACCGACTACATTTGCAAACATGGTGGCTGATTCTTTGTGGTTATCTGTGAGTCCAACATACAGCATATTGTCCAACCTCTTCTGCAAAAATTTAAAATTATCTACCATAATTCCGACCATCATCAAGAAGCAGATGTAGCAGAATATATTACATAGAGTCAAAACTTAATTTAGCATGGCTTGATTACCTTTGCAACCTCAAGCACATAATCTCCAAGAGACTGATACTTCAGTACACAGTGACGAACGTCATGTGCCTCTGTCAGATAAGAGTTGTTTGTAAGTCCTGCGACCTATAAATTAGACACTATCAGGAAGATGAAACAACTTCAAGAGCATTTCTTTTGGTTTGAGAGAAGGGAGGCCCAGTGAGGTGGGAGGGGTTGTGACTTGTGAGAAAGAAAGAAACAGGTGTTCCTTTTCTTCCCATCCTTGAGAATTCAACAACTACGCTTTAACTATGATGTTGCTTTCTCACTTGTCAGACACACGAAATGTTGTATCATAGCAGTACAATCAACTAAATTGCTACTTCTTTATCCCGGGTTACTAGATTATCTGATCATCTTGAGCCGGGGGTCTATCGGAAACAGCCTCTCTACTTCTTTGGAGGTAGTGGTATGGACTGCGTATATTTTACCCTCCCCAGACCCCACTAACTGGGTTTGTTGTTGTTGTTGTACTAGATTATCTGATCTCAGTAAATTTTACTAGTATTAACCTACTTTGTATGCCAGGTTGGGGTAAACTGATCCTGGACTTTCTTTTCTTTCTTCTTTTTGATCCTATGCTTCATGGTTATTGTTATATATTTGTGACATTGTGCGCAAAGACAATTATTAATGTGGGCACAAAAACAAATTATGCAGAACCTACATAAAGTTGAACATGGTTATCTAATCGTAAACATCACCAAACAACTTGACATGTCACAAACACTCGAATTTACATGACTTCTGAAAACTAGACATTATATACATAATATACACAAGCCACAAGCACCCTTAATCTATCATACTTCTTAAAACGAGTACATACATAATTAACCCCTCGCATGGATTTGGGTACATATAAACTAATTTATCAACTATAACTAAATGAAGCATGAAGTGGAGGTGACACTCTCCTTTTATTATTGTTAAAGCGATGGAAACTAGAGAAATATCAAAGCAAGCAGGTAAAGCCAGTTGAAGAAAAGCTCATTTAACTCATTTTATTCTTTGAAAGGGATGGGAGAGGCATCTCTTAACATCGGCCACTGGTAAGTCGTGAAGCAATAGCACACACTCTTTTCGGAAGCAGGAATAGTATACGTTTGCTTATAACAGAAGATAGTTTTAGCTCAATCTGATGATGTGGACGTTAACCTTGAAGGAAGTGACACAAATGCCACAGTTGTTGAAAAGCTTAAAAATGTGGCCGTCTGGCAGTAGCAAATGCTATTTGAGTTGGAGGATGGATAGGAAGGAGGCCAGTTAGATGAAGATATGGAGTACAGCTCCCTTGTGTTTAGATGAAAAAAGGTAAGACAGATGGAAAGGAGGCCAGTTAGATGAAGATATGGAGGACAGCTCCCTAGAGTGTAGTCTACAGGCTCGGACGAACCTAATAGCTTTGCCTCAGACCTCGTATTTATCTTTAAAATACATTGACTATGTATAGATTATTAATTTAGAACCCTGTAACATAAAAAGATCAGAATGAACCCATAAGCTTCAAAACCTGGCTCAGCCTCTGCAAACAATCAGTCACAAACTATTCCCAATGTGAACAGAAAAATATATGCCTCATGATACAGCATTTAGCCCGCAAGGCAATATCTGTCTATCTGAGACAGGTCTAGGGTCAAGAGATTCAAAGATGATATCGATTTGAAATTCCATTTCAGTTTGCCAATCTCTTCTGAAACAAAGAAACAAAAAAGACCCAACCACAGTTCCAGTAACCAGTTAAACAACAATTAACCAATCAAGCAGAAGAACAACCTGTTATTTATTAGTAAAAGATCAACATAAGCATGTCATTCACAACCTTCCCCCATAAGTTCCGAGTTGGATCTCTAATTTAAGCTTTTGTAGAACTCCAAACAATAGAAAGCAGAAAAAGAAAAAGAAGGTGAAAGGTTTCAAATTGTAAATATAAAATCAGGAAACACCTGAAATGTGGCTCCGTTGTGAATGATGTCCTGAGCAATAGGGTTGTTGATATACTCATGTAGAGGCATCACCATCTCTTTCGTGTCATATGGATTAGTGCTTGTAACAACAGAATGACCATTTTGTTTTCTTGCGTCCCTCTGCAGTTCAGAGGATATGCAACATATTAATGAATATTGCAAGACAAATTCATAATGTAACAGAAAAATGCAACTAAGTAGCATCTACTGGTTTCGACTAAGAAGCATCTGAATGAAACAGAGGGGCAAAGTGTGATGAAGTGTCTGAGAAACTGGACATCCGTGACTATCACTGCCTAAAGAATGAATGATACAAAGTACCGATGACACTGTGGAACATGCTCAAAAAAAAAACAATGATACTTTCATCGTCCGATGGCAAGGGAGCAGGGAATGATCAGTAGAGGAACCCATTCAACAATGTGGGCTAGTAAAGAACCATCTGATAAGCATATTGGCATTGACAGAATCTGAATATATTTGGGCACTCAAGGTTGTGGCCTAGCGGTCAATGAAGTGGGTGAGAACCATGAAGTCTTAGGTTCAAATCCCAGCTAAGACAAAAAACACTAGGCGATTTCTTCCCATCTATCTTAACCTTGGTGGATAGAGTTACCTGATGATACCTGTTGCTGGTGGGAGGTGGCAGGTATCCCGTGGAATTAGTCGAGGTGAGTGGAAGCTGGCCCAGATATCACGGTTATCAAAAAAAGAATCTAAATACATTTGTTGGAAGAGGAAGGGAAACTAGATAAGGCAATTATGCTTTTCAGATTGATATATTTAGTTGAATAAGGCTTTTAGATATATATGCTATAATTTGTTAAGCAAACTTAGATAGTAAAGCTCACTGGACAAGATGATGAATTGACAAATGCTGTTACGAAGACATACTCGAGCAAATAGATCTTCTCTCATCCAAGGGACCAAATACTTCCATGGCCAGATATCTAGAGTGCTAACTGTATTTTTTGAACGCACCCGTCCAGACATTTTGGTGGCAGATGTTAAGTTAGGGTGCACCAAGAACCTGGCTGCTACCTCCACAGAAAACTCGTAGGCGCTAAAAACACGGTCAATTGGATTCCTAAGGATTGTCACCACAGAAGTTTCATCCTTCGGAAGTTTGGACATCATGCTGTAGTCGTCATGAGTAACCAACAACCGGCATTTTGGTTTTCTGCACCAGCAAAGAAACGAAATAAAATTGAGAGAAACCGTTAATAAATTTCCTGAAATGGAAAAAGGTAAAGGGCAAAGAGGAAGCAGAAAATAGATAGAACAAATTGTACTAATCAGAATTGTTTCTATATTATATTACCATAGGAAGACTGGCTGAAGTACAAGCAGAGCGATTTAGTGCTCCTGCACACTTTAAACTGATTGATAATAGCTTCGACCTTGGATGCTTTCAAACAAGAAACAACCAGACCTTATAAAATCTGTACTTAAGTTTGTCAATCCATTTATTTCTTCTCGATAAAACTAAATACTTTGATTCCTTTAATGAACCCACTATAACTCTAACTTCCAAAAGACACAAACAGGAGTACAACAAATAATCAAATGGATAGAAGTGGCCCTATCATCATCAGTGTTTACTTTTTCTAAGACAGCAACATCAGTTTTAACTATCAGAGGCTCCACTGGAATGTCGTATGTAATTTTTCATTTCAAATGAAGTAATAAGTTTGCTTTGGTGATGCTCCACCACTACTAGACGTTAATTTCCAGGAAAAGGCCTTCTTATAGCTTCTAACAGAAAATCTAACAACTTTGAAAATAGTAATGTTCAATATTTGCCAAACGACTTAATACATGAAGAATGAAGAAATCTATCACCTTGGATCAATCCTTAACTTATCATATGAACGCGGACACTCCAAAGAACTGGCATAAAGCTTTTTAAGAAAACTGCACAAACACGACAATATAATCATTAGCTAATATGCATGTTATATTATGAAATAATTCATAGAAACAGTTCTTTTCCTTCTATCAGTCAAAGGGAAAGGAATTTATCGAGGGAAATCATTTTTACCAATGAAAATATGTTCGCCCTCCAGTCCTGGGGACATGAAGAAAAAAGAGCAAGTTCTGCAAGACATGTTTGTCATTTTTTACTTCCAAATCAAGTGAAGACGATGCCCACTGCTTGACAATGTGTTCGCACTGATTGAAACCATCTTTGCTCTCAGTTGCGTTTGTTATGGTAGAAACTGGGCACCAAATAACATTATCAATTTCCAGATAAATATAAATCCCCATTGCCCTAAAGTGAGCTCCATGACATGCTTACGAGCAAATCTCTATCAAATTCATATGAATTGTATGCATAATGCATCATGCAAAACTTCACGAACAAAAAGAAATCCCTTTTGCCCTAAAGCGAGCTCCATGACATGCTTATGAGCAAATCTCTATGAACTTCATATGCATCATGCAAAACTTCACAAACAAAAAACACACACACAGATATTTTGTTTTATATCCTCATCATGACAGCATTTAAAACATCAATAGGATGAAACATCCAACTTTTGATCAGAAGAAGAAAAATTTGGTATTGGAGCATGGTTCACTAGTCTCATGAATACAAGAGCAATGTCTAGAAGAGTCTTGGGGATCGGTGTGGAGACTCCTATACTTATATTCGAGAGGATATAGGATATTTAGGAAAATTCTACTCTTTGATTCTTTATCGTGCGTTCCTGGTTCAACCTAACTCTTTAAATCTTCTCATTCCATTCTCTCTCCGATGGTGAGGACACACTCTCGGATTCCGATGTCAAACAGTTGGGATGTCATCGTGCAGTATGGAGTAGGAGGTTGTATCGAGAAAGAAGACGTAGGCCAAATTGATTTGATTGATTTAGACTTAGACCGCAGATATGATTCGAAGACAAATTGAGTGAGTTGTGATTCGGATTCTGTTGTTTGGTAATATTCATAGGGAAGGCGAATGATGGTTTGAAGAACTGCATAATCAACATATCTTTATGATTAGTTGTTCAGCAACGGGAGGAGTACACGTATGACATAGCCTGTATCAGAAAGAGCGTTGATGACCTGGAATGGTACAATTAGCAGGATAACCAGGTAACAAGCATTGTGACTTGAAGACTATAATTGAGGAGGAGGTTGACATAAGAAGGACGGGTGTGTATGAAGAGTTTTTCTTTCAATCTAACGAAGTGGAGGTGCAACGAAAACGAGAATATTCGAGTTTGGTGATACGATAGTCACAGGATGAAGTGTCTACTTAACGATGGTCACGAGGTGTGCTAACTTTATGCAACTTGCTTCGAGGGAGAACTTGTTTTTGCTGCTGAACTTTTCTAAACATAAAGTTCAAAGACTCAATCGGCTTGTTTTAACAAGCTTTAGTGTTCTCCCGAACCCAAGAAGCGAAAAGGAAATCAAGAGATGAATGTACTAGCCAGAAGTACAACGCCATGCTATACTACTAGTACTAGAAATAAACGAAGAGGTATAGTATTAAACAAGTAGATAGTAAGAAACCATACATTTCTTCAGGACATATAACCAAAATCACAACGTTAAGTGCAAAAAGTAGTCAATCAATAAGAGACATACCTGAAAACAGAACTACCAAAATCACAAAAACATCAAATATATCACCTTTCTGCCTCATTCCCACCTCCAATCTATACCAGAAGTCAAACTGAAACGACCCAAAAAAAACTTTTACAATCAGAAACCTCCAATGAAGTGTATACACTCGTAGTATTCAGGAATCAAACCAAAAGATTCAAACTTCATCACTTTTAACAATGATACATGAGCATTAGTCCAAAATTTTAACATTCACCCAATAAAAATCCACAATAAAAGGAGGGCGGGCGAGTTCTTTAAATCCAGCTAGTTGAATTCAAAATGCATATACACACACACTCAGAATTATTCAAGAATCAAAGTAAAAGACTCAAATTCATCACTTTTAGCTATGATAAACGAGCATAGTCAAAATTTTAACATCCACTCCCGTACAAAATCAACGATAAAAGGAAGGCAGACGTGTTCTTTAACATTCAGCTAGCTGAACTCGAAAGGCATACATACACACACACACACACACATATATATATATAAATATAAATATAAATACACACACACACACTGGAATCATTCAAAAGTCCAAGTAATCATTTAAATTTAGCATTTGCTACCTTAAAATTATAACAATTTACTGCCCATCCAGCTATGAAAACACCAGTAAAACTCAGCTGGCTGAATTCAAAGGGCATACACACACTCAGAATTAATCAAGAATCCAAGAAAACATTCACATTTTAGCATTTCTAACCTTAAAATTAAAATTTAACACCTACCCAGCTATGAAAACACCAACCCAAAACTTAAAAATTTAAAATTTAGCATTTCTAACCTCAAAAATATTTAACAGCTACCCAAAACTCAAAAATTCAAACTTTAGCATTCCTAACCTTAAAATTATCAAAATTTAACAGCTACCCAAAACTCAAAAATTCAAACTTTAGCATTTCTAACCTCAAAGATTATCAAAATCTAATATACACACAACTCAAAAATTCAAAATTTAGCATTTCTAACCTTAAAATCACCAAAATTTAACGGCTACCCAAAACTCAAAAAATCAAAATTTAGCATTTCTAACCTTAAAATTATCAGAATATAACACCTACCCAAAACTCAAAAATTCAAAGTTTAGCATTTCTAACCTCAAAAATTATCAAAATTCAACAGCTACCTAACACTCAAAAACTCACCTCAAAAATTATAAAAATTTAACAGCTACCCAAAACTCAAAAATTCAAAATTTAGCATTTCCAACCTCAAAAATCATCAAAATTTAACACCCACACGGCTATAAAAACACCAGCTCAAATCTTGAAAAAATAAATTCCCCTCTTTTTTTTTTTTTTGTGTGTGTGTGTGTGTTTTTTAATTACCTTTAAAAAAACCCACAAAAAAATGCATAAAAAGAAGAAAATTAACGTAAAAAAAGGGTCCAACCTATTTATAGAAAATCGAGATCTCGTGTTCATAAATATACACAAAACTATAGACAAACTTCCTCCACTTTTATGCAAATGCAAAAAATGGCGGGGTCCACTTTTCTACTATCGCCGGCAACTTCTCCAATCGGAGAAGTGTCCGGAGATTTTTTTTGGTCACCGGAAAATTGGAATAGTGTGGTCGGTAATAGATTAGTGTGAATGTATTTATTTATTTGTTTCTGTGTTTAATGGAAAATTAAAGAAAAAAGAATAAAGCATTTATTATACTAGTATATTTTTTTTAGTAGTAACTGAAAATGTTTTCTTTTATTTATTGATTCGTTTGGTACGAAGGATAACAGATAATTAATGTCGAAATTAATTTTAGAATGAATTTATTGTATGGTTAACTTCGTTTTATTAAAAATAAATATTTTATACTTTCTTCGTCTCAAATTAGACAAAAAAAAATCCATAATAGGGATATTATGGTAAATTAGGTATGTTATTAATTATTTTCTTAATTAACGTGTCGTCTCTATTTGGGATGAGTAATTTGAGACTGAGGAAGTAATATTTGTTATTTTAGAAAAAATAAGGAATAATTAGATGTGTTTTTCTATTTTTATTCTTAGTTATAAATATGAAGATATATTAATATAGTGCAAAAAAAGAAATAAATGAGGGTAATTTAGTCGAGTTAGCATATAATTGATTTTCTTAAGAAAAGTGTAAATAAAAATAATGACAAATATTTAGAAACGAATGAAGTAGTAACTGAAGTTATTTTCTTTTTTCCTTGGGTTCGTTTGTTACAGAGAATAAGGATAATAAATCACGTGATTAATTTTAGAATGAGTTTATTCTATATTTGATTGAGATAGAATACATTGATAACTCATTTCGTTATAATTAATCTCGAAATAACTTATTTGCAATCAAAGACCCTTAAATGTTTTATATGAAATAAATAGGAGTATTATTTAGGAAATAATTTTATGAAAATTATTACTTTTATATTTGAATTAGTAGGCGTTTATGTTTCTTAGCTGAAGTTTTATTAACTATTATCAAAACACATCTTGAAGGAGACTAGTCTAAGTGTTTCTGAATACAATCGTCAAAAAGTGTGCGATAATTTAATTTGGTCATGAAATTTTGTCTATACGGTAGTTGACCTATTAATTTAGAGACGTTTTCAAAATAAATAGACGATGATAGTTCAGATATAAAACTCATAAAAAATAATATTTCAGGTGTATCTTTATCCTTATCTTAAGATAAATTTGAGAAAACTATTACATACAACATAATAACATCATACCTAATATAATTTCACGAGTGAAATTTGAGGAGAATGATGTATACGTAAATCTTACTTGTGAGGATAAAGAGGTTACTAAAGACACTTGATTCAAGAAAAGAATAATAAATCATGTATGAAAAAAGAAACATAGTAACAAAGAAGATATTGAGAATAAAGAATTATAACAATAACAAATAATACAATAACCGAAACTAAAAATTACTATTGAAAGTTGAAGATCAGTAATAACATTAGCAAGAACCAAATATCATTAAATGAATTTCCCATTAAAATACATTCATAGGATATGAAATGGTAAAAGTCGAAGAACTTTACGATATTTATAAATTATAGTATCCAATTGTACGAAAATAACTTTTAAAACTTAACATAACAACTAAAATCAATTTTTTTTAACTCTATATATAACAGACGATTTAATGCATCGAATGTCTACGTGAAATTTCACTCTAATTGTTGGTTTTGGATTAGTAGTGGTGGGTCCATCACTTCTCTTTTTATAGAAAGTATTTATTTTTATATTATACACTTATTTGAAAATTAGGAAAGTAATCCTTGACTTACAAGTTGGATGTGTAAAACTTTAATTTTGTTCTTAATAATCTTTTCCTTTCCTTTTCTTTTCTGATCTGTAAATCTCTTAGAACATTTTTACTGATTGACTAACCCTAGAGATTAAAAAAATTTTAGAAACACATTAAGGTTTCAATCCGCATTTCCTATTTTTTTCTCGTTTGTCCTAAGACAGACTATGTTTGCCTCTCTGAAGCATCTCTTATTATTTAATAGATCATCCTGAACACAACCATCATTTGCACCGTTTCATCCGTTTGACTATCCAAATAGTCCCGCCCACCAAAACGGACCACACTAGGTCATTCCCCCGCTCCCTGGCACACCTCGATTGATTTTTGACCCATTTCACGCTCGGACCCTGGGCACACCCTCGGAATCGTAGGCTATAGCACACCGATTTGGCCCGAAAACGTCCTGCTTGAACCGTTTCGCCTGTTTGACCACCAAAATGGAACCGACCACACAAACGGACCACACTACGTCGCTCTACAGCCTCCTTGGCACGCCTCAGTCGATTTTTGGCCCATTTCACACCTAGATCCTGGGCATACCCCAGAACCGTGGGCTATAACACACCGATTTTACCCGAAAATGCCCCTTTTGCACCCCTTCACCCGTTTGATCACCCAAATCGCCATGCCCACCCAAACGGACCACACTAGGCCACTTCTTAGCCTCCCTGTCACGCCTCGATCAATTTTTGACCCATTTCATGCTCGGACCCCGGCGCACCCCCAAAACTGTGGCTATTATTACACAACGATTTAGCTCGAAAATGCCCCGTTTGCACTGTTTCGCCCGTTTGACCATCAAAATGGCCCCGCACACCCAAACAGACCACACTAGGCAGCTCCCCAGTCTCCCTGGCATGCCTCGGTCGATTTTTGGCTCATTTCACGCTCGAACCCCGGGCACGCCCCCGAAATCACGGGCTATAGCACACTGATTTGGCTCGAAAATGCCCTGTTTGTATCGTTTCGCTCGTTTGACCATCCAAATGGCCCCGCCCACCCAAACAGACCATACTAGGTCGCTCTCCAGCCTCCCTGGCATGCCTCGATTGATTTTTAGCCCATTTCACGCCCGGCCCCCGGGCACACCACTAGAATCGTGGGCTATAGAACACCGAATTGGCATGAAAATACTGTGTTTGCATTGTTTCGCCCGTTTGACCACCCAAATGGCCCTGCCCACCCAAATGGACCATATTAGGCCTCTCCCCAGCCTCCTTGGCACGCCTCGATCGATTTTTGGCCCATTTCACGCCCGAACCCCAGGCATACCCCAAAAATCGTGGGCTATAGCACACCGATATGACCTAAAAATTTGCACCATTTCGCCCGTTTAACGACCTAAATGGTCCCGTCCACCCAAACGGACCACACTAGGCTGCTCCCCAGCCTCCCTGACATGCTTCGGTCGATTTTTGGCCTATTCACGGTCGAACCCCGGGCGCACCCCCGGAACCATGAGCTATATAGCACACCGATTTGGCCCAAAAATTCCCCGTTTGGACTGTTTCATTCGTTTGACCACCCAAATGGTCCCGCCCATACAAACGGACCACACTAGGTCGCTCCTTAGCCTCATAGGCATGCCTCAATCAATTTTTGGCCCATTTCACGCCCGGACCACAGTCACACCCCAAAAAATGTGGGCTATAGCACACAGATTTGGACGAAAATACACCATTTGCACCATTTCGCCCGTTTAACTACCCAAATAGGCCCGCCCACCCAAACGAACCACAACTACGTCGCTCTCCAGCCTCCCTGGCACGCGTCGGTCGATTTTTTGCCCATTTCACACCCCGATTCCAGGCACACCGCCGGAACCGTGGGCTATAGCACATCGATTTAGCCCAAAAAAGTCCCGTTAGCACCGTTTCACTCGTTTGACGACCTAAATGGCCTCGCCCACCCAAACGGACCACACTAGGCTGCTCCCAGCCTCCCTGGCATGCCTCAATCGATTTTTGACCTATTTCACGCCCGAACCCCGAGCACACCCCCGAAAACCATGAATTATAACACACTGATTTGGCCCAAAAATATCTCATTTGCACCGTTTCGCCCATTTGACCACCCAAATAGCCCCGCCAACCCAAATGGATCACACTACGCCGCTCCCCAACTTCCCTAACACGCAACGATTAATTTTTAGCCCATTTCACGCTCGAATCCTAGATGCACCCCCGGAACCATAGGCTATAGCACACTGATTTGGCCTAAAAATGCCCCGTTGGCATCATTTCGCCCGTTTGACCACCCAAATGGCCCCACCCACCTAAACGAACCACACTAGGCCACTCTTCAGCCTCCCTGGCACGCCTCAATCTATTCTTAGCCCATTTCATGCCTGAACCCCGGGCAAACCCCCAGAACCGTGGGCTATAGCACACCGATTTAGCCTAAAAATGTTGCGTTTACACCATTTTGCCCGTTTGACCACCCAAATAGCCCGGCCTATCTAAACGGATCACACTAGGCCGCTCCCCAACCTCCCTGGCATGCCTCGATCGATTTTTGGCCCATTTCAATCCCGAAACCCTGGCACGCCCCTAGAACTATGGGCTATAACACACCGATTTAGCCCCAAAAATACTCCGTTTGCACCATTTCACTTGTTTGACCACCTAAATGGCCTCGCCCACCCAAACGGACCACACTAGGATGCACCCCAGGCTCTCGGGCATGCCTTGATCGATTTTTAGCCTATTTCACGCTAGAACCCGGGGCAACCCCTGGAGCCGTGGGCTATAGCACACCGATTTGGCCCGAAAATGCTCTGTTTACATCGTTTCACCCGTTTGACCACTCAAAAGGCCCCGCTCTCCCAAAAGGAACATACTAGGCCGCTCTCCAGCCTCCCTGGCATGCCTCGGCCGATTTTTGGCCCATTTCACGCCCGCACCCTCAGAATCGTAGACTATAGCATATCAATTTAGCTCGAAAATGCCCTTTTTGTACTGTTTCACCCGTTTGACCACCCGAAAAGTCCCGCCCACCTAAACGGACCACACTAGGCCACTCCTCAACCTCCCTAGCATGCCTCGTTTGATTTTTGGCTCATTTCACACCCGCACCCCTGACGCACCCCCGGAATCGTGGGCTATAGTACACTGATTTGACCCGAAAATGACCCATTTGCACTGTTACACCTGTTTGACCACCCAATTGGCCTTGCCCACCTAAACGGACCACTCTAGGTCGCTCCTCAGCCCCGCAGACATGCCTCTGCCAATTTTTGGCCCATTTTATGAGCGGACCATGGGTACACAACCAGAATCGTAGGCTATAACACACTGATTTGTCCTGAAAATGCCCTATTTGCACCGTTTTGCTGTTCTGACCACTCAAATAACACCACCCATCTAAACGGACCACACTAGGCCGTTCCCCAGCCTCCCTGGCATGCCTCGATCAATTTTTAGCCCATTTTATGCCCGGACCCTTACTGCACCCCCAGAACCATGGGCTATAGCACATAGATTTATCCCAAAAATGCCCCGTTTACATCGTTTCGCCGTTTGACCACCAAAATGACCTTGCCTACCCAAACAGACAATACTGGGCCACTCCCCAACTTTCCTGGCATACCTCGGTTGATTTTTGGCCCATTTCACGCTCGTACCCTGGGCTGACCCCTGGAACCGAGAGGTATAGCACACTGAATTAGCCCAAAAATTTCCCATTTGCACCGTTTCGCCCGTTTGACCACCTAAATGGCCTCGCCCACCCAAACGGATCATACGAGGCCCCTCTCCAGCCCCTCAGACACGTCTCGATTGATTTTTGGCCAATTTCACGCCCAGACCCTGGGCACACCCCAAGAACCGTGGGCTATAACACACCGATTTGGCCCGAAAATGCCTCGTTTACACCATTTCGCCCGGTTAACTACCCAAATGGCCCCACCTACCCAAACGGACCACACTAGGTCACTCCACAACCTCCCTGGCACGCCTCAAATGATTTTTAGCCTATTTCATGCCCGAACCCCGAGCAAACCATTGAATCGTAGGCTATAGCACACAGATTTGGCCCGAAAACGCCTTGTTTGCATTGTTTCGTACGTTTGACCACCTAAATGGCCCCGGCCACCCAAACGGACCACACTAGGCCACTCTCTGGCATGCCTCGGTTTATTTTTGGCCCATTTCATGCTTGGATCCCGAGTATACGCCGAAACCGTGGGCTATTGCACATCGATTTGGCCCAAAAATACCCCGTTTGAATAGTTTTACCCGTTTGACTACTCAAATGGCTTCGCCCACCCAAACGAACCACACAAAGCCGTTCCCCAACCTCCCTGGTATGCCTCGATCGATTATTAGCCCATTTAATGCCTAGAACCCGGGCACACCCCCATAACCGTGGGTTATAGCACACCGATTTTGCCCAAAAATTCTTTGTTTGCCCCGTTTCGCCTATTTAACCACCCAAATGGCGCCGCCAAACCAAACGGGCTGTACTAGGCTGCTCCCCAGCCTCTCTGGCATTCCTCAGTGGATTTTTAGCTTATTTCATGCCCGGATCCCGGGTGCGCCCTTAAAACCGTGGGATATAACATACCCAAACGGACCACACTAGGTCGTTCCCCGCCTCTTTGGCATACCTCAGTTGATTTTTGGCCCTTTTCATGCCAGAACCCCGGGCGTACCCCAGGAATCGTGGGCTATAACACACCGATTTAGCCCAACAATGCTCAATTAGTACAGTTTCTCCCGTTTGACCACCCAAATGACCCACCTAAATGAACCATACTAGGCCTCTCCCCAGCCTCCCTAGCACGCCTCGATCAATTTTTGGCTCATTTAACACCCGGACCTAAGCCATACCCCCAAAATCGTAGGCTATAGCACACCGATTTGGCCCGAAAAGCCCTGCTTGCACTGTTTCGCTCGTTTGACCACCCAAATGGCCTCGCCATCCAAACGGACAACACTAGGCCACCCCTCAGCCTCCTTATCATGCCTCGGTCAATTTTTAGCCCATTTTAAGCCCGGAACCATGGGCTATAGCACACCGATTTATCCCAAAAATTCCCTATTTCACCATTTCGCCTGTTTGACCACTCAATTGGCCCCGCCCACCTAAACAGACCATACTAGGCTGCTTCCCCACTTCCCTGGCATGTCTCGATCGATTTTTAGCCCATTTCATGCTCGAACCTCAGGCACACCCCCAAAACCGTGGGCTATAGCACACCGATTTAGCCCTAAAATGACCCATTTGCACCGTCTCGCCTGTTTGACCACCCAAATGGCCCCGCCCACCCAAACAGATTACGCTAGTCCACTTCCCAGCCTCTCTGGCATACCTCGATTGATTTTCGGCCCATTTCACGCCCAAACCCCGGGCGCACCCCCAGAACTATGGGCTATATAGCACACTGATTTGGCCTGAAAAGCCTTATTTGCACTGTTTTGCCCGTTTGACCACCCAAATAGCCCTTTCCACCCAAACAGACCATAATAGGCCGCTCCCCAGCCTCCCTGACACGCCTCGGTCAATTTTTGGCCCATTTCGTGCCCGAACCTCGGGCGCAACCCCAGAACCGTGGGCTATAGCACACCGATTTGACCCGAAAATGCCCCGTTTGCACCATTTCGCCTCGTTGACCACCCAAAAAGCCCTACCCACCCAATTGGACCACAGTAGGCCGCTCCCCAGCCTCCTGGCATACCTCAATCGATTTTTCGCCCATTTCACGCCCGAACCTCGGCCACACCCAGAACCGTGAGCTATAGCACACCGATTTGGCCCGAAAATGCTCCGTTTGCATCATTTGACCACCCAAATTGCCTTGCCCATGCAAATGGACCACATTAGGCCGTTCCGTGGCCTTCCTGGCATGCCTCAATCAATTTTTCGCCCATTTCACGTCCCGGGTGCACCCTCGAAACCTTGGGCTATAGCACACCGATTTGGCCCGAAAATGTCTGGTTTGCACCATTTCGCTCGTTTGACCACCCAAATGGCCCCGTGTACCCAAACGGACCATACTAAGCCGTTCCCCAGCCTCTCTGGCATGTCTTAGTCGATTTTTGGCCCATTTTACGCCTAAACACCGGGCGCACCCCCAAAATCGTAGGCTACAGCACACTGATTTGGCCAGAAAATGCCCCGTTTGTACCGTTTCGCTAGTTTGACCACCGAAACAGCCCCGCCCACCCAAACGAACCACACTAGACCGCTCCCTTGATTTTCAGCCAAAAATACGCCCCGCCTTTGGGCTCTCCTCGAAAACCGTGGGCTATAGCACACTAATTTGGATCGAAAATGGCCCGTTCGTGCTGTTTCACCTTGCTTGACCACCTAAACGACCCCGCCCACCCCAAAGGCCCATACTAGGCCGCTTCCCAGCCTCCTGGACAGCCCAGGTGATTTTAGGCCAAAAACATTCCCGAACCCCAGGCCCACCTTAGAAATCGTGGACTATAGTAAATCGATTTGGCCCAAAAATGGCCTATTCACATCGTTTCACCCGTTTGACCATCCAAACGGTCCCTTCCACCCCAAAGGCCTACACTAGGCTGCTCCCCAATCTACCCAGGGAAGCTCAATCAATTTTTGGCCAAACACACGCCCGACCCCCTGGCCCACCCCAGAAATCATGGGCTATATCACATTAATTTGGCCCAAAAATACCTCGTTCGTGCTGTTTCGCCTGTTTGACCACTGAAATGGCCCCGCGCACCCCAAAGGCCTACACTAGGTCGTTCCCCAGCCTGTTTGGGGCAGCCTGATTGATTTTCGACCCAAAACACTAGCCTAGTCGATTTTCGGCCAAAAAAATGCTCGACCCCCGTGACCACCCTAAAAACTGTGGGCTATAGCACACTGATTTAGCCCGAAAATGGCCTGTTTGCGTTGTTTTGCTCGTTTGACCACTCAAACAACCCCGCCTACCCCAAAGGCCCACACTAGGTTGTTCCTCAACATGCCAGGGGCAGCTCAGTCAATTTTTGACCAAAAACATGCCTGACCCCTGGGCCCACTCCAGAAACTATGGCACACTGATTTGGCCCGAAAATGGCATGTTCGCGTCGTTTCGCCCGTTTGACCACCCAAACATCCCTGCCTACCCTAAAGGCCTACCCTAGTAGGCTCCCCAGCCTGCCTGGAGAAGCCCAACCGATTTTTGACCAAAAACACGCTCGGCCCTCGAGCCCACCCCGAGAATCGTGGGCTGTAGCACACTAATTTTATCCGAAAATGGCCCGTTTCACCTGTTTGACCACCCAAACGTCCCCGCCCGCCCCAAAGTCCCATACTAGGCTGCTCCCCAGCCTGTCTAGGATAGCCCAGTCAATTTTTAGCCAAAAACACGTTCGGACCCCCGGCCCACCCCGAAAACCGTGGGCTATAGCACACCAATGTTTCCCCAAAATAGCCCATTCACGTCATTTTGTTCGTTCGACCACCCAAATGGACCCGCTCACCCCAAAGACCCACACTAGACCGCTACCCAGCCTACCTAGGGCAGCCCGGTTGATTTTCGACCAAAAACACACCCAGTCCCAGGGCCCACCCCAAAAATCGTAGGTTATAACACACTGATTTGGCTAAAAAATAGCCCATTCGCTCCGTTTGACTACCCAAACGACCCCACTCACCCTAAAGGCCCATACTGGGCCGCTTCCCAACTTGCCTAGGGCAGCTCGATCGATTTTCAGCAAAAACATGCTCGGCTCCCGGCCAACCCCAAAAATCGTGGGCTATAATCCGTTCGCACCGTTTCACCCGTTTAACCACCTAAACAGCCCCGCCCACCCCAAAGGCCCACACTCGGTCGCTCCCCAGCCTGCTTGGGGCAGCCCAGTTGATTTTCGACCAAAAACATGCCCGACCCTCGGGCCCACCCCAGAAATCGTGGGCTACAGCACACCGATTTGACCAGAAAATGGCTTGTTCGCGCCGTTTTGCCACTTAAACGGCCCCGCCCACCCCAAAGGCCCATACTAGGCCGTTGCCAGCCTTCCTGGGGCCCAAAACACGCCAGCACCTGAGCCCACCCCGAAATTCGTGGGCTATAGCACACCGATTTGGCCCGAAAATGGCCGTTCGCGTCGTTTCGACCATTTGACCACCCAAACGACCCCGCCCACCCTAAAGGCCTACATTAGGCTGCTCCTCAGCCTGCCTGGGGTAGCCCGATCGATTTTGGGCCATAAACACGCCTGCCTCCGGGTCCACCTCAAAAACTGTGGGTTATAACACACTGATTTGGCCCAAAAATGGCCCGTTCGCGCATTTTGCCCGTTTGACCACCCAAATGGCTCAGTCGACCCCGCGGGGTTGCCCTCACCCGCTCCATATAAGGCCATGGGGCCTCCGATCGATTTTTGACCCAAACCGCGCCCAAGCCTAGCCGAAGAACCGTGGGCTAACGCCCACTGAATTGGCCCGAAAATGGCCCGTTCCCACTGTTTCGCACGTTTGACCGCCCAAATGACCCCATCGACCTCACCAAGCCACCCTCACCCGCTCCACTTACAGAAGGGGGACCGTCCATCGATTTTTGGCCCAAACCGCACCCGGGCCCCAAACCCACCCCGAGAATCGTAGACTAACAACCACCAAATTAGGCAAAAATGGCTCGTTCATATCGTTTCACCCGTTTGACCACGTTAAATCTATTTTCAACTACTTTGTAATTCTTCTAGTTGAGATAAAGGCCTATAAAAAACCACCTCTCTACCATGTAGGGTAAGATCTGCAAACACGTTACCCTCCCTCCAACCTTATGAAATCAATGAGTGTTTTTCTAGGATCTTGAAGCCTAGACAATTTGCATTTAAGTGCACTAAAATTTCACATGTGCAATTTAGAGCTCCATAACAATATGTATTTTTCAATTATAAGGCCGAAAACAAACATATCTTGTGTTATCTCACAAGTGAAATTTGAAAAGAACTAAGTGTATAAAGACCCTTTCCCCTGACTTGTAAAGTTAGACATGTTGTTTCCGATATACCTGCAAGTCTAATGCACGATAAACTCAAAAACCAAAACTCAAAAAGGCCAAAATCCCAACATGAACAGTTCACTAGGGTCAAAGCCATCCTTTACCTCTTCCATAATTACTGGTCTTGAACCTTTTCCTTTTGAGGGCACATGCACACAACTACCTTTCCCCAACACCCCCATTTGGTTCCTTTCTAAAGAGAAAACACTGCATTTGAAAAAGAAAAACATGTTCCCACAATGAAGCTTACCAATAACTAGACACTTTTGTTGACCATACAAGAAAAAGCAGCCCGGTGCACTTAGCTCCTGCGATGCACCCAGTCCGTAGAAGGATCGGACCACAAGGGTCTATTGTCCGCAGTCTTACCCTGCATTTCTGCAAGAGACGGTGGAGTTGTTACCTTCAGGCCACATGGAACTTTACCGGCTATGCCAAGGTGTAGTTTTATCGACTATACGAATAACACTAAATGCAGCACTCTGCTGGTGTGGCTTTTGATTGAATCAAAGAATTGGACATTCACTAGTCATTTTACAACAGTTTTTGCAGTTTTATGTTGGTGTCATTCATGTTACCTATGCAAATAAATAAACCTACCTTCCTGTAAGCATATGGACTAGCCTAATGATACACTTTGAATGTTTAGAAACCAACTAAGATTATATATAAAGATCACGGTTTCACTTGAACGGCTTTAGAGACGTCCAGATGGTTAAGACGGCAGGTACCTAGAAGATATTCAGGGAGTTCTTCAGGTGTGTTGGCCTGTGGAGAAAGAAAGTTGCTCGTTTTAGATATACCATAGCGACAAACTATGATCATCACAAAACTTGCAAATTGATAGAAACAGATTATGAGTTCAAACTGTCTCTGAAGAATGAGGACATGGAACTTTACCTGGACAAGAAAGGCCATCTCGATGACTAGATTGTTTAGGTAACCAACAACAAGACTGACAACACCTCTTGCCACAGTAGACGAGCCAATATCGATACCAAGCTGAAATGACAACATAAATTTTCAGGTTCAGATAGTGATGACTGTCGATATTAGTTTCGGGTTCCACTTATACTTCTTAAGATGGTTATCAAGATAATATACTACTAGTTTTTCCAAAGAGGCAAACTCTATTCAACATTTATCACAGTGATAATTTTAAGAAATCCTTAATCTTTGAATGTTTTAACTGCAATGAGGATCATTTCCTATCATTAGAACAACACTATGCATCATTAAGTGCCAAAATACTCTTGTACTTTACCTCTATATAATTCTTTCCACGAAAATAATTAATCTCTAGCGCTTGACCAATAAGACAAGCTTTCTTCCCAACACTCTGCTTGACTATCCATGATCCCTGAAAAGTGAATGCTCAAGTAAATACAATGACTATAATTGATCGAATATTTCAAAGCATCCCAACAGCTGAGAAAAAAATGGATGAGACACGTTCAAAAGTACCAACAGAAATGCAAACAAAAGAACACTTTACAACCAAAAAATGAATAACTACCAGAACGTGTTGCTATTTTCTTGCTTAAAGAGTTCCCACGATAAATAAGAACCCATTTAAACAGGTTTCTATTACTTTCAAAGTTGCCTATCATTTTCTTAGAACGAGGACTAAGTTGTGGGGAACATAATGCTGGTTGCCTGTTAACATCTTTATGAAAACCCTTCTGTTAAAAACCCCACAAAAGACATTAAGCTTTTGCAAAAACATGCGCACGCTACCTAAAATATGCTTAATAGATGAGAAGGAACAGAAGAGAAGCTCAACGATATGGACCAGTACACATGCTACATGAATGTTGATGTGCCATAACCTTTTGCTATATGGACTAAGCAACTTACAGAAATCTATGCCAAACCTTCTATGAGGAATAATTTTGTTCACTCCAAATTATCGGAAACAAACCTTGGAAATGTATGGTATGAGCTTGAACCTCGAGTTTCTATAAGCATCATCTCCTTTGACAAAACTCTCTAGCAAAGGTGAATCCTCTAAAGGGGTACTCATCATATAGTAGAGCGCAAGGCTGTATGTTGTTAAACCTGGGACCTGAATACAAGCGACAAACCAGCAAAATAAGCAGTTAGCTAGCAGATTTATAGGAAATAAAAGTATATGAAGGAAACAAGAGATTGCATACCTGAATGTGCACAATGAAGAAGAATTCCGGACCACCCTTTGCTGCATATTTCTGCGGAGAAAAGATAGTGAGCAGTAGGCTCATAGGCATTTAAGAATATGATGACTATATTTTCATTGAATAACAAAAGAAACCTGAACAATTCCCCCAGGTCGACCACCAAGATCATCTTCTCGTTTGTCGGACTTCAACCAGTCTGCACCCACCATTTGCATCAAGGTGCCTTTAGCCTTGATCTGCATAAGAGAGACATAATGATTATATGGCATGATAACACGAGAAAGTATCTAGACTCTGAAATATATAGTAGCATACTTCAGAATCTTTCGACATTAATAAGACAAGAACGCCAGAGATCCCCCATGCTCTCCAGCATAGCAGACACCTAGCCAAGAAGCATGCAGGATTTTCAAGATCTCTACGTAGAGTTTATTTACTGTTCGGCCAATTTCCACATGTTTTCTTTAATGCAGATTGACTAAATTCTGGCTGTAACTTGTGGTATAGCATGTTCAGCATGACGTTACCATGTAACTAGTAGAAGGTAACTCTCATACCTAAATCTTTAGTCAGCAGGAGAACCGAACAGTAGATGCCAATTAAACAATGGGAACCATTCCAAAATTCTAAGATCAATCAACTATGAGACGGAGACCACAAAAATTGAACCCGAACATGTTTATAGTAAGCTAAGCATGAAAGATGAATCAACAACGAGACTTCACCTTCTTACGATCATCTAGGTAGGTCTCTCCACGAATAAGAAAAGTAGAAGGATCTGTTTCTGCCCAACTGCAAGGCAAATTACAAGTTGAATCTTTAGGTAGAGTGGATCCATAGTGGCAAGATGACGCATCTTCCTTCGCCATCTCATGCAGATCTACATAACCCTTCTTCTGAACTGCAGCATTAAGATAAATCTTATGTCCTTAGGACTTTAACATGCAGGTTTTAAACAAATTCTCTAACATAGCAACAAATATCAAACATGCCTGCAAGATCGTGCAGCTTCTTCACGAAAACTGCAGCAGTTGACAATTTGGGATGACGTGAATCCTGTATAGTCAAAAACCAGCATACACGTGAGGAAATAGGAAGAAATATATTCATAAAGTAAAGACCTGCAACCAGACGATGGAAAGAAGAACCAACTCAGAGGATATAGTTTTTGATGAAAAATATACTCCCTCTGACCTATTTTATGTGACAAACTTCCCTTTTTAGTTTGTCCCGAGAAGAATGACATATTTCAAAATTTGGAAACCAGATTAACTTTAAACTTCCAGTTACCCTTGATGACATGATTCTATAGCCCGTTTTAGACCGTAAGTTTCAAAAGTTCATGTTTCTTTCTTAAACTCCATCTCTATTCTCTGGTCAACCTGTCACATAAAATCTGATGGAGGAAGTATGGTAGAAAATATAATTCTTTTGTCTGGGTGTTGAAAAAATGAACATGTATTAACATTATTGGGAACTAAGATCTAGAGCACTGGAGATTCCTGAGATGCGTCATATATCTGTAGTTCAGTCTATATACCCCAGACAAGGTTAAAGACTTTTAGAACACAGAAACAAACATGAAGCTCTAGGTAGAAAATCATTTGAACTAAAGTGTGTTCAATACTAGACGGCCATCGACAAACATGATTTCACAACATAAGTCATGCCTCGTGCAAACTCCTGATCCTGTAGGATGCTGCCTGTTTATGGTTTAACTAGGTAATACCTGAGAGTATGTCTCTGGGCCAAAATCAGCAGACCAGACATTTTCTGATTGGTCATAATCCAGTGGTTCAGAGACATCAAAGAACTCATCTGACGCATCGTCTAAACCCAGCAAACTTGAAGGTGTTTTAACTGCTTCTTCCTCCGGATCTGGCACATTCTTTCCATTTTCTAAGTGGGTTTGCACTTCAAGCTTAATTTCTTCTTCAACTGGACACAACCTTTTTCTTCTGACCAGCTCCCCTGAGACATCAGAGGGCAAGTAATTTCCTATTTTTGCACTGAAAAGCTCCCGCAAAGCTGCAAATGCAGTGGAAATAGACTAATTGAGTCCGGTAAATGGTCATAAAACACAAATTTGGACAAATCAACTGATGAGTTTGACAAATATAGAAGTCACATAGAGAGCACACCAGCGAGTCTCCCTAGCATGCGTATTGTTATAGATCTGGCTGCAGATGTTCGAACATACGACTTCCAGCATTTCCAGTCGATAGCAAGCATATGCTTGACTACTGACCCTTTCCCCTGATTCACAGGTGATATAACATATCCTCCACCTGCAAGGATTTTGGGGATGTCAATTTGTATGAGTTCCAAATGAAAGGCAGAGTACATTCAAAACATGCAGAGCTGTTACAGTAGTCTTGGGAATAAAATGGTAGTAGAAGCATATGGCTGGTTCAGTAACGACAAATCTATGTCAATAACTCAATAACGTACCAAAAAGGAATGGGTATCTAAGCACATAAGTAATTTCTAATTGGCAGTTCATTCCTGATCCAAAAAACCACCTGGTTCATAACAGTGATAACAAAAATCCATATGCTTATAGTAACTCTACTTTGCAAGCGTACATTACTTTTAAGGCAGGCACGAACATAACCCTTTTGAGGTGCACAGTCCTGGTGAAACACTGAATGGTACAGAATAACTGCGAGAAAGAAACAATTGGTTATGGTGGATTTAGCTTCCTAAGAAGTAGCAATAGACCAATCCTCAATAGAGTTAGTACCGTAGGTCCCATCGTCCTCCCTTCTCCAATAACGCTGCAGAAGAAGATCTCTTCTTGTCATACCCCTGCAAAGTCTTATGCCAATTAAAACTCTAGAACAGGAACAACAAACTTTTCCGGAGTTGAAATATGAACCATACATACCAAGGTAGCCAATCTCGATTTAGAAGCTTATGAACTATATCACTGTGACCATCAAGATGTTCAATCACACTGCCCTTGTAGAAGCAGAAATCCCATCTGCAACACAGAATACAATATTTTTAAGCAAGAACATAAGAGGAAACAACAAGATGAGAAGTATATCACTGCACTTTAAAGAACTTGCTGATCCTAAATTGTAAAAGGCTATTTCTTGCCCAGTATTCCTTCAGGGACTCCATTGGAATACAATTAAAATTTGCTTTTCATATAACATTTTTAATAATTTACACGAAATATATATATATGTGCAAAGCACATGTCCAAAAAGTAGTTATACTAAAAGTAGGAAGTACCTACCTTCAAAGTTAATCTATCATTTTGCCCCTACAGTAAATAAAAATCTAATTAAATATTTAACTAAATGGTGATACTCATATTACAAAAAGGTTGAATTAGAAGTTGGGTAGCAGACCTCTAATGCTTCACACTCAACCTCCGAAACGTTTCCTCCATAATTATTCGTTCAGTGTGTTCTGGATCTTTCATATATTAATGAAAGAAATAGTCCCAATATTGGGTTTACCGTACACTCCATCTGTTTTCTCATGTTTTCACCCTTCTCTTCTTTCCTTCTCCTATTCAATTTCCTCTCCTCCTTTAAATCCATTATTACATAAAATTTCAGTTATAGTTGTATTGGGTGATACTAATCTGGAAGACGTGGCATAATGAAGAATAGACGCAGATTGAAAGCTGTGGTTGAGACTTGAGAGCAAGGACTCGGATAATCGACCCTTCAGGAAGACATCCTCGGAAGGGAAGAAACATGTTGAAGTCGGGGAAAAACTGTACCCCAGTGACGCGGATAAAAAGACGAGAGACAAAGTGTCGGAAGGTTCAGGTTCGCGGACTAGCCCGTATGGATCTGAACGTTGCATGAATATTAATTGGCATCACTAACGGCATCATTACGCAGCCCCTCTCATTGGTCTTAGTACTACGGGGCTCGATTGAGCTTTCTTATTGGTTAATGCCTCACCATTGTAACCTATAAATACTTTGCTTCACTCATTTGTAAAGGCATTCTGAACTCTAGCAATACAACAACAATATGTTATTTTTTTTGCATCAAGTTGGTCTTTACTTCACTCAAGTTCTTATCCAACATATTGATACAAGGACACCTTTGGAGCTAGGATTAGAGTTCCTGGAGACACCCACGGATACATCTGAACACTGGATCTATACTCTTTACTCTTTATTTAGCTTTATTTACTTTGTATATTAATCAATCAATATTGAAATCACTAGTAAACAAACTTAAAACGAGTTAGATTAAGGAGCGTGCTCTTGACCTCATATAAATTCAACTATACCGTGTTTAGGTAAAAATAGTTCTTTCCTATTCTTTAGGTTACAACTTTATGTATTCATCACTTAATTATGGAATTTGCAAGGATTTTCTCCATTAAATTTTGAACAGCGCTATATAAACAAACACGTAATATGCATTCAACGCCTGACTTTAACCAAATTCGGACATTGTACAGTTTAACAAGCAAACACCGTTTTGTAATTTCAAGGTGTGATCAAAACTACTACTGTCTTTCTGTATATTAGATAGCATTATACCATATTACATCAATACCTTCTCTTCACTTATCAAAAACCGGTCACATGGCTTAATAAAAGGAGACAACAAGCTTTCGCCTAGGGGTTTAAATTCGTTGATCAAGGAATGAAGTAAGAAGAAGAAACGAAGCGGTGATCAGATGTTATGTAGAGGTTTTGGCAAGAAGCTACAACCAATTTTAATACTTTTGTGACATGGACTCTTGTTTTCTCCCCATTCTCTTTCACTTATTCGATTAAAGCATTTTGAATTTACAGAAGAAAATAATGAATCTTTTTTCAAAACATATTTACGGGAATTTTGCATAAAATTTGGAGAAGATAGTTTCTTTCTTTCTAAATTGAGCATAAAGTGGGGAGTAGCCGAGGAATTGGAAAAAGCAAATGAAAACAAAGGAAGTGGAAAAGGAAAAAAAGAAAGAGATATTACAACTTACAAGAAAAGGAAAGGAAATGAAAGCTCCATACGTGTGTGAATGTAGTTTTTTTCCTTCTATCTTCTTTCTCTTTTTTCAGTGAAGTACTTTGAATTAAGGGGTTTTCCATAAATTTAAGAGAATATTAAATGCAATCCATAGGCATAATGTGGGGAGTAACCATGGAGAAACGGGGAAAGAATAAAACAAACAAAGCGTAACGGAGGAGGACCTACCATATTACATCAATTCCACGGGATACCTACCACCTCCCACTAGCAACAAGTACCAAGTAACTTCCAATAAGACTAGGACAAGGACAGATGGAAGAAAACACCTAGAGCTTTTTATCTCTGCTGGGATTTAAACCTGAGACCTCATCGTTCTCAACCCACCTCATTGACCACTAGGTCATGCCCTTGTTGCCCTTTTTTCCCAAATTGTTTTTCCTTGTTGAGGATATATTGTTAAACTATCGCATTTGTTTTTTGAGTGCAGATTCAATGATTCAATCCATGAGGCAGGCATGGAAGTGAGGCTTGACACACAACCTATTTCCAAGTGAGAAAGTTTTATGTATCTTGGGGTCTGTAATTTGGATAAGTGGGGACATCAACGATGATGTCACACATTACATTGGTGCGGCATGGATGAAGTGGAGGCTTGCCTCCGGAATCTAGTGTGATAAAAAGGTACTACTTAAGCTTAAAGATAAGTTCTACAGAGTGGTGGTTAGACCATCTTTGTTGTATGGGGTGGAGAGTTGGCCAATTAAGATCACTCATGTTTAGAAGATGCACGTGCGGAGATGAGGATGTTGAGAAGATGTATGGGCATACTAGGAGAGATAAGATCAGGATGAGGTTATTCGGGAAAAGGTGTGAGTGGCGTCAATGGCAGACAAGATGAGGGAAGCGAGACTAAGATGGTTTGGACATGTGAAGAAGAGGTGCAAGGACGCCCCGGTGAGGAGGTATGAGGGGCCAATTATAGTGGATACGTGGAGAGGTAGAGGTAGGCCTAAGAAGTATTGGGGAGAGGTGATTAGACACAATATGACGGATAAGACTTTAGATAGGAAGGTGTAGAGCTCGTGTATTAGGGTAGGTAAGTAAGGAGTAGAGTGTTGTCTTGCCTTCAGAAGGTTTAGGGTTGTTGGTGTTTATCGCAGTATTAGTCACATCCTCGTATAGTTCTTGATTTTGATATCTATCGTTATATGTTGTTTATTTTGTCTTGATCACCATATTATTTTTTTGTTGTTATTGTTTCTTTCGTGTAGGCTCTACACTGCTTTCCTTATTAACTGCTATGCTTTCTTCACTGTTCACTTTTACTTGTACTTGGATTTGTTGCACTTGGAACGGGGGTTTGTTGCACTTGGAATGGGGGTCTCTTGAAAACAGCCTCTACCTCCACGAGGTAGTGGTAAGGTGTGCGTACAATCTATCCTCCCCGGACCACACTTGAGGGAATTCACCGGGTATGTTGTTGTATCGCATTTGTTTTTGTTTAGAGAGAACATAACTCTCTGCCCCTCTCGTGCATGATCTTTTACATTTTATTTCTTCCTATCATATAATTAGATTTAATAGTTGATACTCCTTCAACGTCTTAGCTATTCACCCATGTGGATCATAGTTAAGAAAACTTAATGGATTACGATAAAATTGGCTGAAGCAGAGAAAAACTTTTAAAGGTTTGAAAAGAAAGCCAAGGTTTAAAGCTACTAAAGGAACATCTAAGGTAGAAAAATGGCATACAGCTTCTGCATTTTTACCGATTAAAAAACTACTATCAGTGAAGTCTTCACTATAAAAAAAACTACATATATGGTGACCTTTTGCTGCCATGGACTTCGCAACTTACTCTGATCTTGAAGGACCAAGTGACATGAGTGTCTGGAAAATGGCCTCAGAAGTTCCATCGACTACACCAACAGCCATTATCGCGGGGTGATCGTCCCACTTCAAAACATAGAATAAGTTCCACAGCATTAGATGCATATATTTACTGCCGTAGGAGCTGGAGAACACCACTTACCTTTCCAAGAGACTCCCTATCTTTAGCTTCCTTAAAGAGCCTAAGACCTGCATGCACAAGTGATTAAAGAAAATTGGCAAAAAGAATTACAAAAGGAAAGGAGATAGACCACTTGACTATCAAAGAAATACCGTATACCAAATACAAACAAACCATTCATGGGTGTCTCAATATAAAGCCAATCATGTTTTTATTCGCCAAAAACTAATATTGAATTAAGGATAATAAAACATGCCTCGAACACATAGTTAAAAGAACCTATAAACCGGGACCCTCAAGAAGACAATTAAATTGCAGAATATACTTCATAAATCCACGTTAAATAGTTCCAAAACTTCCTACGTAGATGTGAATTGGTCTATGAAGTAGGAATTACAAACATAATTTCAGCCTTCTCAAAACACTACTATAAAATCAAAACCTACCATTCTCACAACCAAAGATTGTCCAAGGTGAGGGTGCAACAACATCAGACGTCATAGCATCTGTAACCGAGGATGAACAGACGGTCCAATCAATCGAATTCAGACGATAAGACTTGTTGGAACAATTTAACCTGCGTGCAAAACAAATCGGAAAAAAATTGTAATATTGCACAATGAGAAAAGATACGGACACTGTCCCTTAAAGTAACTTATACTCATATGTCCTTTTTTTAGATTATTCCAAGAAAAATGATACCTTTCTATTCATAGAAACTATTTGTCTTTAAACTTTCCAACGATTTGTAGCCGTAAAAATGCCATGGCATGTTTAAGGTAATTTTGTTATGTGCCAAAGTCTTTCTTTCTAGAACTTCGTGTTCGGTCAAACATCGCCACAAAAGAAAAGGAGTTAAGTACTTTTATGCTATATCCTAAGCAAAGAAAAAGGGTAATGAACCAACAAAATGTACCTCAAAGACTGTGAACCACTGCTTGGAAAATCAACTGCATTTCCTCTGTTAGTATCTGCCTAAAGTTACTCATTATTGCGAGTTACTAACGAGGAAGACTATAACAGCCATATTGACCAGTCTGTACCTTTAACGCTGCTTCCTGAAATGCCTGGATCCACCTCGCAACTTCCTCAGGACTGCTTGCTCCTAACTGTCATTCATAGATTCCATTCATTCACCGGTCGCCCAGACAAACAAAAACTGAATGGAGGGGGATGATTTCCGTACCTTCAGCTGATCATTGTGATTTGAGGTGTTATAGAGAGTGAAAATGAAAAAGACCTGAGAAATTATAGCAGCAAATTTCAGCAGAAAGCTTCGGTAAAGAAACAAGTGCATTTAATCAGAATTATATAGCAAGAGCAAACATAGTCTCTGCCATGAAGATCATACCTTTCTTTGAATGCTCTCTCTGCCATTGTCTGTTACACGGATGCAGGAATCAACGACTGCACTTCTAATAGGATCCTAACAAAAGAGTCAACAGACACATTGCAATGAGTTGTGTAATTCCACGAAGTGAAAGGCAGAAGAACTTCACACAGACATATCTCCCACTTAAGGACCACGAAACCCTTTGATATCAGAATAAAACGTACACAAATAAGAGCTGATCCTCGCGATACAACTAGGTAGCAGAAACACAACAAATTACTGAATATTTATTAAACTAAAATGCCCTCAGTCTACCATTTACAATAAAACTAGGTAGCAGAAACACGACAAACTACTCAATATTAGCTTAATATTCAACCAATTCACATCAACTGCTAGATATCTCCCAATCACTCAGATGCTGATCAATGTGTGAAATGCAAAACACTCGACTCCCAAGGAGTGCACTGATGACTAGTGAAGGGACACACTTACTGATCAAGATCTATGTGCACAGTAGGATTATTCTCTAGAAACTCAACCACAGTAACAGACATTTGGGCTCCAAACATGCGAGTACCTTCAGCTCATAGGCTGTGGGAATTTGCCATTCCTCACTAATCAAGTAAGGTGATCATTTAGCAAATAATATCCAACAAGAGGATTTGCTGGCGATCAGGGAGGAAGTATTTGAAAGGGCGTAAATTACATAGTATGAATATCAGCATAGATCGACATAAAATGCAAAAGTTTCTCTAAAAGTAATACTTTAGCCTGTTTAATGTGTATCACACTAAAAAAATCAAATTCTAAGATATTCCAAACCACGATCTATGCAGAATCTGAACACAAGCAACGATATGGAATGAAGGTGTAGTCGTAGCCAAAATCGTAAGTCACAAGATTTCATGCTGAGCCAATGAGAACTCAGCATCAGGATGTTCTGAGTTAATTTGCAACATCCTTTACTATACAAGCCTCATCCAACTTCATGCAAATCCTTTGGGAATCAAAACAAATAAACTATATCTTATGGATTCAAGCAACTTAAAAAAAGGCAGTCTGATGCACTAAGCTCCCGCTATGAACAGGCACAGGGAAGAACCGAACCACAATTACTCGAGATGTGCACAAGCTGACCCAGACACCACGGTTATCAAAAACACACACACACAAACTTCCCAAAGCACAAATTACCACTTACCAAACAATCAATTACATATGTTCATTTACCAGCAACCACTTAAACAAAATGGATCACCCAATTTCACTAATCCAAACACACCACCACTACAAAAACTTAAAAATATGAACACACAGATTATAATTATACCTCATTTTCAAGAACTGGTACAGATTTGTAACTCCTAAGGAACTGGTCCTGAAGAATGAAGTATCTCTTTCTTGAATACTGAAGTCCAAACCTATTTGAACGAATTAGATATAACCACCCTTCCATCCTACTATAATCATTCTGTGAAACACCCATTTTTTCAGTCAAATATACTAATCACCCACCACTCCAATTCACCTAAAATTCCAAATTCCACAATCAAGTTCCAGTTTTAAAACAAAAGAAATTCAGTGAATCCAACAACACCTTTCACACACAAATAAAAAAGGACTAAACTTTGATCTCCCCCCCCCCCCCCCCCCCCCCCCCAAAAAAAAAAAAGAAAAAAATACCAATGACCCACCACCCCAATTTACCTAAAATACCAAATTCCACTATCAAGTTCCAATTTTGGTGAATTCAATAACACCATTTACATACACCCAAAAAAAAAAAAAAAACTTTGATTCCCCCCTAAAAAATACTGATGGCCCACCACTTCAATTACTCTAAAATTCCAAATTCCACAATAAATTTCCAATCTTGAAACCAAAAAAAAAACAGTTAATTCAAGAACACCCTTCACCAAAATAACCAAAAAAAGAAAAAAGAAAAACAATAATAATAATAATAATAATAATAATAATAATAATAATAATAATAATAATAATAATAATAATAATAATAATAATGAAAATTGATCCCCTTTTATACCCAGAAATATCAATGACCCACCACTCCAATAACTCTAAAATACCAAATTCCACTATCAATGTCCAATTTTCAAACAAACTTCACACACAAACCAAAAAAAATAAAAAATGTATGCCCTTTTATACCCAAAAATACCAATGACCCACAATTCCAATTCACCTAAAGTACCAAATTCACCAATCAAATTCAAATTTTGAAGCAGAAAAAATCTGCAAATTTAATGCCACCCTTAACAGAAACAAAAAAAAAAGGAATAAAAACTCTGATACCCAAAGAAAATTTATTCAATTAGGTATCAGAGATGAAAAGTTTACACTGTTTATGTTCAGTATAGAGAGAGAAAATTTTGAAAACTTCTTTTGCTGGTTTTTGGTTTTCTGTGTGTATTTTTGTTTGTAAGGAAGAAGAAGATGAAAGAAAAAAGAAACTGAATTTGTGGAGACTTGAGACAAAAGTTTGGCTGGCAAATAATGTTGAATGTTGTCTTTGACTATTTTACCCCCTTTTTTTTTTTTAAGAAAAAACATTAATAAATCATAATACTTAAACATGCTCTTTAATTTGATCTTTAACTCACAGGCTCGTAGCTATATTTTTTTAACTTTAGCATACATATATAGACAGATAAAACTTATATAAAGTTGGATAACTGAACGTACTCATCTTATGTGGCGAATGATGTAGAAGGTTGTCTTTGACTATTTTACCCTTTTTGTTTTTTTCAAGAAAAAAACATAAATCATGATACATAAACGGCGTTCTTTAATTTGGTCTCAACTCGCCTCACATGCTCGTAGCTATGGTTTTTAACTTTAGATGTATACAGCTAGACAGTTAAATTTATATAAAGTTGAACAAGTAGACATACTTATCCTATGTGGCGTCTTACGTGGTGAATGATGCAGAAGATTGTATTTTTACTATTTTACCCTTTGGAGGGTTTTAAGAAAAGGTATAATACGTCAATATGCTCTTTCACTTGGTCTCAACTGGTTGGTTCGTTGCTATACTTTTTAACTTTAGATATACACACCTAGACAGTTAAAATTATATATAGTTGAACAAATAGACATACTCGTCTTATATGGCGTCCTATGTGGCAAATGATGTAGAAGGTTGTCTTTTGATTATTTTACCCTTTTTTTTTTTGTTTTTGAGAAAAGGTATGACACGTAAACGTGTTGTTTCACTTGGTCTCAACTCGCAGGCTCGTAGTTATATTCTTTAACTTTAGCTGTACACATCTAGACGGTTTAACTGATAAAAAGTTGAATGAATAGACATACTCGTCTTATGTAGCGTCCTACGTGGCGAATGATGCAGAATGTCGTCTTTTGACTATTTGACCTCTTTTTGTTTTTTTGAGAAAAGGTATAATGCGTAAACATGCTTTTTCACTTGGTCTCAACTCGCAGACTAGTAGCTATATTTTTTAACTTTAGATGTACACATATAGACGGTTTGAATTATATAAAGTTGAATAAGTAGACATACTCGTCTTATGTGGCGTCCTGCGTAGTGAATGATGCAGAAGGTTGTCTTTGACTATTTTACCGTTTTTGGTTTTTTAAGAAAAGGTATAATATGTAAACGTGGTCATTAACTTGGTCTCAACTTACAGTTGTGCTATCTAATTATGTGTGCGTAAGTAGACACTTGAACCTGTATAAAGTTAAACGAATAGATATATTTATCCTATGTGGTGTGTTACGTGGCGAATGGTGTAGAAGGTTGTTTTTTACTATTAAGAAAAGGCATAAACGAGCCTTTTAACTTGGTCTCAACTCGTATTTATGAATTTCAATTTTGGGTTTGCATAAAAAACGTTTATATTTGTATAAAATTAAATAAATAGACACAATCATCCTATGTAAACTACTACGTGGCATCTTACATGAATTGCCTCACACCATGCGAATTCAAATTTTGGTTGGTAAATGATATAGGTTTTTTTTGACTATTTTACTCTTTTGATTTTTTTTAAAGAAAAAGTGTGATTAGTAGTTTAGGTAAACAAATTAATAGTTAACCAAAAAAGAAAAAGTGAACTAATTAGAAAAGTAATATATTGAAGTTAAAGGAAACATATTGATGAAACATATACTTTTACTTGTATAAAGTTAAAAGAAGTAGTGTTATGTGTGGCATCTTTACATGAGACACCATCTAGGACATATGTCTATTTATTTAATTTTATATAAGTTCAAGTGTCTAATTGTACATACTCAAAGTTAAAAAGTATAAATGCGAATCGAGGCTAATTAACGTACATTTATATATTATGCCTAGGAAAGAAAATGATGTATTTGGTAGTTAAAGGTAAAGTAATTAAGAGTTACCCTCCCCCCCGACCCCGAAGAAAAAAAGGTAAACTAATTAGAGAAATTATTGAAGTAAGCAAAAGTTTGTGCATACGTGAGACAAAAGTTTGGGTGTGCGGGGGTGGGGGAGTGGGAATGGGGGCAAATGAGGTAGAAGGTAGTTTTTGATTAATTTACTCTTTTTGATTTTATTTTTTAAGAAAATAGCGTGATTCGTAGTTTACGTAAGCTAATTAAGAGTTGTAACTAAATTAAAAAAAAAGATAAATCGGTTATAAATATTGAAGTTAAGTGAACATATTGATGAAACTTCAAACTTGGTTGAGATGAATCTGTTGGAGACTAGATGTTTTGAGCCATTGGGCTACTTTGTTTATTGGTTGAAGTGGGCTTGGCCCGATAATTAAATTATTTTCTTCCTGTTATGACCAGGTCCATGTGTTTGTATATAAGTAGATAGTGACATATTTTGGGGACTTAAATGATCTATTTTTTCACTTTCAGATAATGAGAAATGCGCTGCCTTCTCTCCTCTTTCTCTCTCTAGAAAGTTCTACTAGTTTCCATTGTTTTTCATGCTTTTCATCTTCTTCTTCGAATGTTAACATGGTATCAGAGTCTGGACATCAATAGATCTGGATTTCTCTTCTTGTTCGATATCAACTTCGACTGATTGTTTTCGGTTGCGTGGTTTGATTTCTAGGGTTTTCTTGGTGTGTAAGTTGGGTCTTCGATCTATTCTGCCTGAATGGAAGATTTCAACGATAACTCGATATTTTTCCTCTATTTTACTTGAAAATTACGAAGATCGTTTCTCTTTCCGATTGTGAAAGTGTCTAGTATTCTTCTTCGCTTATTCCTATTGTGTATCATTTTTTTTTTTGAACATTATCGTGGATCTGCTACTATTTTGGTCCTCGGATACTTTGGTTTTGTTATTTTGACTACACGTTTGGTATTGTGTCGTCTATTTGGTAACATAATTGAAGAAGTCCCTAATTCATCTTCCCCTAATAAGTTTACTGCATTACCTAGAACTGAGTTTCACAAGGATGATTTTACTCATCCTTATCATCCCCTTTATGCCCATCCTTTTGATGTTTTTGGAAGGTTCTCTTGTGGTTGTCCCCTTTGGTGGAACTGGCTATGCTAGTTGGAGACGCACTATTTTGGTAACTCTCTTTGAAGTGATAAATTGGAATTTGCCGATGGTAGTTATGTGCACCTTTCCTCTGAGTCTCTCTTAGCTAGGTAGTGGCAAAGATGTAATGACTTAGTCCTTTCCTGTCTCATTAACTCCTTGAATGAGAAAATCATTAGAAATGTAGAATAGTCTGAACTTGCAAGTGAGGTATGGAGTAAACTTGACGATAGGTATGAAAAATTTGATGGTGAGGGGGTGTTTGAGTCGAGGAAGAAACTCACACACATTTCTCAGGGTTCTTCAGATATTTAATTTTATTTTAATCGTATTAAGAAACTATAGGATGAGATAGCATCCATCTCCCCTAAACGAGTTAGGTCGTGCACTTGTGGAGCTAAGGCCTGTATCAAAAGAATGAGAATGAACTTTATTAGTTTTTTGCTAGGGCTGAATGAAACCTATGCCTAAGTTAGTAGTCATATACTCCTCATGAAACCTCTACCGTCTGTTGGTACTGCATATGACCGACTCTTGAATGATGAGAAGCAAAGGCAAGTCTCTATTACTTCATTCTTGTCTTTTTCTTCTGGATCTACCTCTTTAAACGCTGGGGTTGTAAGAAATAACTCCTCTTTCCCATCAAGGGCAAACTTTGACTTTCTTCATACTAAGACCAACCTGATTTGTAAGTATTGCAAGAAAACGGGCCATAACATTGATAAATTCTATAAAGTATATGGTTTTCCACCTGGTTACAAGTGCGCTAAGTCCATGGGATGTAAGAAAACTGCTGCACATGTTGAAGTTGTAATTTCTTCCCCTTTAGAACCTGCTCCTGGTTTCTCTAATCCTGGACTCCCTAGATTGACTGCTGAGCAGCATTCTCAGTTGTTGTCCCTATTACAACAAACTCATATCTGTTCATCTGGACCTGGATCTACTTCATCTCCATCATCTCTGATGTATTTTGCTGCCTTTGCTAGTAAACTTGTAGATGATAATGTTTTGTTCAGCTTATGTATGCTTTCTCAAGTAGAACTCGACTGTCATTTTTTGCGCACTAAGTTGGCTGAAAGACTGATATTCCTATCCCATACTTCTAGTTCTTCTCAGCTTGCAGATATGTTTACTAAGTGCTTACCTGGTGCTCAACATCATGCTTATCCGCACAAGTTAGGAGTTGTTTCCCACTCCAACTTGCGAAGGAGGGGGGGAGGGGGGAGGGGTTAAAGACTAGATGTTTTTGGCCAGTAAGCCACTTTGTTTATTGGTTTTAGTGGGCTTGGCTCAATAATTAAATTATTTCTTTCTTCTTATGACCCGGTCCATATGTTTTGTATATAGATAGATAGTGAGATGTTTTTGAGGCTTCAATGGTCCATTTTTTATCTTTCAGATAATGAAAAATGCTCCGCTTTCTCTCTTCTTTCCCTTTCTAGAAAGTTCGACTGGTTTCCATTGTTTTTTACGCTTTTCATCTTCTTATTCAAATGTTAACAGAAATAATAGATAGTTGGGGTGTGAAGTTCGTGAAAAATTGGTTTTAAAACTTGCTTCAGTTACATTGTTTGAAAATATCATTTTGATTTTTTTATGTGACAATTGTGTTAATTCAAGCCAGTTTATGCGCACGTATAACGTGGGATGCTTTCCTTTTTCTTCATTGAAATTGATGCTTCAATTCATACATTTCAAATACTGGGGGGGGGGGGGGGACTTTCTTTTTTCTTTTGTTTTTTGATCCTCTGTTTCATCTACAACCTTACTTTTGCAGGTTCAGAAAATTGATTTTTCATTTTGCAGATCTTTGTTGAGGTAATCACGTGGAGGAGTGGAGATAGGTGATAAAACTGCTTCAATTTCAGATTCTTGATTTTCTCCTAAAAATGCTACCATTAGGAGAAGACCAAGAATCTGAAATTGAATCAATTTTAGCACATATCTCCACTCTTCCATGTGATTACCTCAACAAAGATCTACAAAATAAAAAAGTAATCTTTGAACCTACAAAAGATAAGGTTGTAGATGAAATAGAGGACCAAAATGCAATGGGAAAAGAAACCCCCAACATTTGAACTGTATGAATTGAAGCGTCAATTTTCAAAACATGAAGAAAAAGAAAAGCACCCCATGTTATATGTGCTCACAACTGACTTGAATAACACAGTTGTCCCAGAAAAAATATCAAAAATTATATTTTCAAACAATGTTATCGTTGCAGGTTTTTAAACCACATTTTCACAAGCACTTGTATAAAGTTAAATCAATTGTGCACACATATAACATGAAGAACTTGTATAAAATTAAATAAGTAGCGTTCTACGTGGCATCTTCATGTGAGATATTATGTAGGACACGTGTGTCTATTTGATTAACTTTATATAAGTTCAAGTGCATGTTCAAAGTTAAAGGCTATAAATATAAATTGAGACCAAGTTAACGGGCAAGTTTATGTATTTTGCCTAGGAAAGAAAATGGTGTCTTTGGTAGTTAAGGTAAAATAATTAAGAGTTAACCCAAAAAATAAAAAGGTAAACTAATTAGAGAAGTTACATATTAAAGTAAGCAAAAGTTTGTTTTTGACTAATTTACCCTTTTTGTTTTTTTTCTTAAAGGAAAAAGTGTGATTGGTAGTTTAGGTAAACTCTTAAGAGTTGTAATCAAATAAAAAAAAAGTAGATTAATTAATGGGTTCTGCAACGCGCGATCCGAATTAGTCGGGCTCCAATGAGGGTACCGAACACCGGATGAGAAACCAAAAGAAATAAAAAAATATTGAAGTTAAGCAAACATATTGATGAAACCTTAAACTTGGTTAAGTGGGAAAATGGATAGATGGAGGTATGAAGTTCATGAAAAATTGGTTTAAAAATTTGCATCTGTAACATTACTTGGAAATATCTTTTTTTTTTTTTACAAGTGTGTTAAAAATTTGCATTGGTAATATAATATATATTTTTTTTTGTGACAATTGTGTTATTTAAGTCAGTTTGTGGTTTATACACACTTTGATTAATTTTACGAAATATCTGTTATCTCTCACTCGCGGTTTGGATGGTTGTTAGTTGTTACATATCCGAAATAACCTATTAGAGAGAAGTTATTCGTTGGTACGACATAGATTTATTCAATTGAGTTGATATGACATTTTCAAATGTCATATAATTATTCCACTTGCTCAAAGTTGGCATATAGAATTAATTTGGAGATTGTAGTCGTTGCTGATAAGCAACAATTTGCATTTGCAACATTGGACTTTGGAAAAACTAAAAGTATTTTCTTGTTTCTCGATTAATATTTGATATTTGTATTGAGATGCGACTAACTCAGATTCAAATTGCATAGAATTTATTTATGGAAATTATATGGTTATTTTAATATTTAATTAGTATATCCCAAAGTCTCTCTATCTCACATTTGAGGTAGTGGTATGGACTTATACACTTAACTTCCCCAGACCTCACTTGGTGGAAATATACTGGTATTTTATTGTTGTAATTAGTATATCCCAACAACATAACTAAGAGGTCCAGATGAAGAGAATGTCAGTTTTTAGATTATTTTCAAGTAAAAAATTATTTTCAGTGGTTAACTTATTTATGTAATGAACGTTTGAGAATAATAAAAATCTTTGTCAAAGTTTTCATTGTAAATTATAATAAGAAAATCTTGTCCTATGTGGCATTCTACGTGACGAATGACTCAAAAGGTTGTCTTTGACTATTTTATCCCTATTAGTTTTTTAAGAAAAAACATAATATGTAAACGTGCTCTTTAACTTGTTCTCAACTAGCAGACTCGTAGCTATACTCTTTAACTTTAGATGTACACATTTAAGGGAAAAGAGTGATTTGTAGTTTAGGTAGAAGATAGTTTCTGATTAATTCACCCTTTATGTTTTTGTTTTATAAGAAAATAGTGTGACTCGTAGTTTAGGTAAACTAATTAAGAGTTGTAACGAAATTAAAAAAAAAAGAAGCTAAATTGGTTATAAATATTGAAGTTAAGCAAACATATTGATGAAACTTTGAACTTGGTTGAGATAAATCTATTGGAGACTAGATGTTTTGAGCCATTTGGCCACTTTGTTTATTGGCTGTAATAGGCTTGGCCCGATAATTAAATTGTTTCTTTTCTGTTATGACCAGGTCCATGTGTTTGTGTATAAGTGGGTAGTGACATATTTTTGAGACTTGAATGGTCCATTTTTTCACTTTCAGATAATGAGAAATGGACCATTTTTTGGATACTTTGATTTTGTTATTTTGACTACACGTTTGGTATTGTATCGTCTATTTGGTAACATAATTGAAGGAGTCCCTAATTCATCTTCCCCTAATAAGTTTACTGCATTACCTAGAACTGAGTTTCACAAGGATGATTTTACTCATCCTTATCATCCCTTTTATGCCCATCCTTCTGATGTTTTTGGAAGGTTCTCTTGTGGTTGTCCCCTTTGGTGGAACTGGCTATGCTAGTTGGAGACGCACTATTTTGGTAACTCTCTCTGGAGTGATAAATTGGAATTTGCCGATGATAGTTCTGTGCACCTTTCCTCTGAGTCTCTCTTAGCTAGGTAGTGGCAAAGATGTAATGACCTAATCCTTTCCTGTCTCCTTAGCTCCTTGAATAAGAAAATCATTAGAAGTGTAGAATACTATGAACTTGCAAGTGAGGTATGGAGTAAACTTGATGATAGGTATGGAAAAGTTGATGGTGCAGGGGTGTTTGAGCCGAGGAAGAAACTCGCACACATTTCTCAGGGTTCTCTAGATATTTAATTTTATTTTAATCGCATTAAGAAACTATACGATGAGATAGCATCTATCGCCACTAAACGAGTTAGGTCTTGCACTTGTGGAGCTAAGGCACTGTATCAAGAGGATGAGAATGAACTTTATCAGTTTTTTGCTATGGATGAATGAAACCTATGCCTAAGTTAGTAGTCATATACTCCTCATGAAACCTCTACCGTTTGTTGGTACTGCATATGACCGACTCTTGAATGATGAGAAGCAAAGGCAAGTCTCTATTACTTCATTCTTGTCTTTTTCTTCTGGATCTACCTCTTTAAATGATGGGGGTTGTAAGAAACAACTCCTTTTTCCCATCAAGGGCAAACTTTGACTTTCTTCATACTAAGACCAACCTGATTTGTAAGTATTGCAAGAAACCAGGTCATAACATTGATAAATTCTATAAAGTACATGGTTTTACATCTGGTTATAAGTTCGCTAAGACATGGGATGTAAGAAAACTGTTGCACATGTTGAAGTTGCAATTTATTCCCCTCTAGAACCTGCTCCTGGTTTCTCTAATCCTGGGCTCCCTAGATTGACTACTAAGCAACATTCTCAGTTGTTGTCCCTATTACAACAAACTCATATCTGTTCATCTGGACCTGGATCTACTTCATCTCCATCATCTCTGATGTATTTTGCTGCCTTTGCTAGTAAACTTGTAGATGATAATGTTTTGTTCAGCTCATGTATGCTTTCTCAAGTAGAACTCGACTGTCATTTTTGACGCACTAAGTTGGCTGAAAGACTGATGTTCCTACCCCATACTTTTAGTTCTTCTCAGCTTGCAAATATGTTTACGAAGTGCTTATCTGATGCTCAACACCATGCTTATCTGCACAAGTTAGGAGTTGTTTCCCTCTCCAACTTGCAAAGGAGGGGGGGTTAGAGACTATATATTTTGGGCCACTAAGCCACTTTGTTTATTGGTTGTAGTGGGCTTGGCCCGATAATTAAATTATTTCTTTCTTCTTATGACCCGGTCCATATGTTTTGTATATAGGTGGGTAGTGAGATATTTTTGGGGCTTGAATGGTCCATTTTTTATCTTTTAGATAATGAAAAAGGCTCCGCTTTCTCTCTCTAGAAAGTTCTACTGGTTTTCATTATTTTTCACACTTTTCATCTTCTTCTTCGAATGTTAACAGAAATAATAGATAGTTGAGGTGTGAAATTCGTGAAAAATTAGTTTAAAAACTTGCTTCAGTTACATTGTTTGAAAATATCATTTTGATTTTTTTTTTGTGACAATTGTGTTAATTCAAGCCAGTTTATGCACACATATAACGTGGGATGCTTTCCTTTTTCTTCATTGAAATTGATGCTTCAATTCATACATTTCAAATACTGGGGGAACTTTCTTTTTTCTTTTGCTTTTTGATCCTCTGTTTCATCTACAACCTTACTTTTGCAGGTTTAGAGATTGATTTTTCATTTTGCAGATTTTTGTTGAGGTAATCACGTGGAGGAATGGAGATAGGTGATAAAACTGCTTCAATTTCAGATTCTTGATTTTCTCCTAAAAAATGCTATCGTTAGGAGAAAATCAAGAATTTGAAATTGAATCGATTTTAGCATCTATCTCCACTCCTCCATGTGATTACCTCAACAAAGATCTACAAAATAAAAAATTAATCTTTGAACCTATAAAAGATAAGGCTATAGATGAAATAGAGGACCAAAAAGCAATGGAAAAAGAAAACCCCCAACATTATTTGAACTATATGAATTAAAACGTCAATTTTCAAAACATGAAGAAAAAGTAATGCGCCCATGTTATACGTGCGAACAACTGACTTGAATAACACAATTGTCCCAGAAAAAATATTAAAATTATATTTCCAAACAACGTTATCGTTGCAGGTTTTTAAACCCAATTTTCACAAGCACTTGTATAAAGTTAAATCAATTGTGCACATATATAACATGAAGAACTTGTATAATGTTAAATAAATAGCGTTCTACGTGGCATCTTCATGTTAGACACCATATAGAACGTGTGTGTCTATTTATTTAACTTTATATAAGTTCAAGTGCATTGTTCATGCCCAAAATTAAAGGGTATAAATTTAAATTGAAGCATTAACAAACAAATTTATGTGTTATACCTAGGAAAGAAAAAGGTGTATTTGGTAATTAAGATAAAGTAATTAAGAGTTAATCCAAAAAATAAAAAGGTAAACCAATTAAAGAAGTTACATATTGAAGTAAGCAAAAGTTTGTGCATACATGACACAATTTTTTTTTTTTTTACTAATTTAACCTTTTTTTTTTTTTAAAGGAAAAAGTGTGATTGATAGTTTAGGTAAACTAATTAAGAGTTGCAAAAAAATAAAAAAAAAAGGTTAGATCAATTAGGAAAGTTAAATATTGAAGTTAAGCAAACATATGGATGAAACTTTGAACTTGATTGAATTGAAATATCAATGGATAGTTGAGGTGTGAAGCTCGTGAAAATTTGGTTTAAAAACTTTGCGTCGATAATATTATTTGGAAATATCATTTTGATTTTTTTTTGTGTGACAATTGTGTTATTCAGACCAATTTGTGTACACTTCAATTAATTTTATAAAATATTTGTTATCTCTCAACGACGGTTTGAGTGGTTGTTAGTTGTTACTTATCCCAAATAACCTATTAGAGAGAAGTTATTTATTGATATGACATAGATTTATTCGAATGAGTTGATATGACATTTTCAAATGTCATAAAATTATTCCACTTAACCAAAGTTGGCATATAATATAATTTGGATATTGTAGTCATTACTCGTAAGCAACAATTTGCACTTGTAACATTGGACTTGGAAAAAGATTAAAAGTATTTTTTGGTTTCTCGATTAATGTTCGATATTTGTATTGAGATTTGACTAATTCAAATTCAGACTGTATAGGATTTATTTAAAGAAATTATATGGTTATTTACTTTTAATATTTAATTATTATATCCCAACAACATAACTAAGAGGTCCAAGACGAAGAGAATGACTCCATTTTCACGTAAAAAAAAATTATTTTCAGTAGTTAATTTATTTATGTAATGAACATTTGAAAATACACGTAAAAATCTTTTTCAAAATTTTAATTAAAAATTATGATATAAATATTTTTTTATATGTTTAAATTTTCAATCAAAAAAAATTATAATTCGATTGTCTAAATAAAATTTATCGATAAATTTAACGATACTTTGTTGAGGTGGTGCCTTGGGTTGATATTACCATGTAAATTCCAACTCAATAAAGCACTTTTTGTTTTTTCATCATTTCGAGATTCCAAAATTTCTAACTTTTTTCTTTTTCTTTTTGAGTGTTGCTTTTTCCTCACTAAACATCATGATACTAATTAATAATTAATACACTTTTTAGACTTTAACGGTTCATTTTAATTAGTGATTAGAGTTATGTAGATATTAATTAATTAATACTCTTAAAATGGAGAAAGTAATATTTGATTATCAAATTGACATTAGTTATGATACTTTTAATGTATGAATAACTTTTTTCTAGTCATTTAAAGATCGCCATCACTTTTAAATTGATCATTACTATAATAATCGATTCACTTCGTTCTAAAAAACGCCACTTGAAGACCACCACGACTACTTTACATACCCTGACGATAAATATAAAAAGCACGAACAACAATTACACAATTCAAACGATCTTTCTTACGCTTTCATCTTTATCACTGTCTGATGATTTGAGAAGGATCGATCGATGGAGGTTCGATAAAGATATAACTTTAGGAGGCGATTATAAACTAGGGATCGAACTCTCAGCAACATGTAAAAGTTTAGATAGCCAACAATCTGAAGTATTGAGATTCACCGATGAATTAATAAGAAGAGTAAAGTTAAAATGAAATTATTTTCTCTTGAATTTTAAAAGTGGACAAATGAAAGAAAATTAAAACCTATTTTAATAATACTGAGTAGGCAAAAAGTATGTAAACCCTATGGATGAATAATAATAATAATAAATAAAAGCAATATGTTGAGTTTGAATTGTTACAACAAGTTGAAGTATTTGTTTACAATTTTTACACTAAAATTCTGTAATTATATTATAATCTCACAACTTGACATAAAATAAATATATATTTTTATTTTAGAAGCAAATTGAACAATTAGCAGGAGGTTGAAAATGACCAACAAGAATTGTTGTAAATAATTTGAAATTTCTTTAATATTAATTAGAGGTTTCACAGATCAATTTCTAAATATTAAAAAATTATTATTGATAGTATCGTTCCAAAATGATTGTACTGCATGAACCTGAATTAATTAAATTTAATATAAATTATGTAAACATTAAATAAAAAAAAAGAGAGATTGAAAATGAAAGCCAAAAATTGTTGTTTATAATGATTGGTTTAGGAGTAAACTTTACAGCTTTATATGACAGGGAATAAATTGTATAGTAATTTCTCTGTTAATTAGTAGTTCTCCATTAATTTGACATATAAATTAAGAAATAATAAATAAAAAAGTAATTTTATCATATTATTTAAATATAATAAATTTGACGTTTTAAAAAATATATTGAATAATAAATTGTATTTAATGTTAAGGGTAAAATGAACAAAAAAATAAATTATTAATTAATTTTTAAAATTTAAAAATATTATTAAATATTTATTTTTAGTAAAATGGACAAATAAAAATAAATGGAGAGAGAATATACTTCTTCTTTCTCAAAAATATTTATCTCAAAATTCTTATTATTTTAAAGTTTAAGACAAAACTAATTATAAGTATTTTTGTGAGAATTACTTTCTTCGTTCTCTTTTATTTGTCATGCACATACATTAAGAAAATAATTATTGATATGATCATTTTATCATAGTATATTTATTAATTGATATTTAGAATAATATATCTTGAAAATAATTTGAAGAATAAGTAATTAACGTTAAATATAAAATAATTTTTTTTTTGTCTTTTTCTAATTTGTCAAAATTGATAAGTAAAATAAAAATTTAATTTAAATAAAAAACAACAAATAAAAATGAACGGAGGAATTAAAATGTATTGGAAACTGTAAAGTTGACTCTACCTGTCAACACCATCATTTTAATACAATTATGTACTTTTTCAAATTTTTTATATAGTTTAACTTTAAATATTGACACAATATATAAATACGCTTTTTAACTCGACTTCAATTTTTATTTATCGACGGTTGCTCGAGCTAATAATATCTCCTTTTCTTTCATTGTCGAAAATACAGACCCCTCTATCTGGCCTTCCTCAAGGGAGGAGTTCATACCCGAAGAAAGAAAGCAGACTACTAAATCGACTATTTCAATATATTGTTTGCACTAATCTCATAGTCATCTCTTTTAACGAACACGAGTAGATAGGCGGTTAGGGAGGAAGAGGGTCGGCTGGGCCTGCCTTTTCAATCAATCTCCGGCCACTCAGTGCTGTTATTGGTGCGAGTTGTAAGGAATCTTGGTCTCGAGTCAAGCGAACTAGAAAACTCTAAAGAAAAGGAGGTTAAGGTTACGAAGTAAGGTCAGCTAGTTAAGGAAAGCTCAGGTTATGAAATCGCTTAGCCGTTAATTAATTCAAAAATGAAAGTAGTAGTGAGGTGGTTTTCTTAATTTTGAATGTATATAAATAGGCATTTAAAATTATATAAAATTGAACAAGTACATATATACATGCGTCCTATATGACATCTTACGTGACCAGTTCAGGTCATACATGACGTCCTATGTGTATTATATCAGATAGGACTCATATATCAATTTGTTCAATTTTATACAGGTTTAAGCACATTCAAAGTTGAAGGTCATAGTTGTAAACTGATCATGTCAAGTTAAAGGACATGTTTACGTATTATGCGTTGAATATTTGATTAACTCTTTGCTATTTTTGTTAGAAGTTCATGCACGTAACGTTGAAGTCGTGCAAAAACAATTGCTATTTTTTGGATTCAGACCTCACTTATAGAATCTCGCTGAATATATTATTATTATATGATATGTTACAATAAAACACAATTGGACATATCTTGAGAAAGTGTTGTAACAAAGATTTTTTTTTTTTTTTTTTTTTGTAATCACATTTGTCTACATGTAACAAGTAAAATACAATCTAGCAAATGACCAAATCTTGGAACAAAGTAGGGTATTTTATGAACCAAAAATCATTTACATCCATCTAATGGAATATAATATCTCTTAATCAAAAATAAAAATTTCTTTAATCTCCAAAAACATTTTCATTTCAACCCTAAAATTTAAACAATGGAGTTATTTTCTTTAACTTGTCCATTCTTCCCGGTGAGAAGTGGTGCTGCGGTATCTCTCTCTTTAACCTGATATATGAAAATAAAAGCGAGATTTTAGAGCGAATAAGGTACAACAACTTATTGCACAAAGTACACCATCCTTCAAGCAGTTGCGAGGAGGAGAAATAGAGAGAAAATAGTGTAAAATTCACAAACAACTACTTTTCAATTCCTGTAATTGAAAATAGTATTTCCATGGAGTTTCGTATTTCAAAAGTAGAACTCCAGGACATTATCATGAAGTTTCACATGTGAAATTTTGAACAACACGATATTAATCAATTTTCAAAGCCGAAAAGTGATCAGTGGATAAGTATTTCTACGAGAATAACTAGGAGGAGAAATGGAGAAAAAAGGGGGCAAATTTAACAAATAGCCACTTTGCAACTCATGTAGTTGAAAAAAGCCATTATAATATAGTTTCACATGTGAAATTTAGAACGACACGCCATTAGTTACTTTTCAAAAATAGAGCTGAAAAGTGATCAGTGGACAGTATTTCTACGAGAATAACTAGGAGAAGAAAAAGAGTAAAAAACAGGTAAATTTTACTAGTAGCCACTTCGCAACTCATGTAGTTGAAAAAGTCATAATAATATAGTTTCACATGTAAAATTTAAAACGATACAACATTAGTTATTTTTCAAAAATAGTGCTAGAAGTGGTCAGCGAACGCTATATCTACGAGAATAACTAGGAGGCGAAATGTAGAAAAAAATGAGTAAATTTCACAAATAGTCACTTTGCAGCTCATGTAGTTGAAAAAAGCCATTATAATATAGTTTCACATGTGAAATTTAGAACGACACGACATTAGTTACTTTTCGAAAATAGAGCTGGAAAGTGGTCAGTGAACGCTATTTCTACGAGAAAAACTAGGAGGAGAAATGGAGAAAAAATGAGTAAATTTCATAAATAGCCACTTTGCAGCTCATGTAGTTGAAAAAAGCCATTATAACATAATTTCACATATGTAGAAAAAAGCGAGTAAATTTCACAAATAGCCACTTTGCAGCTCATGTAGTTGCAAAAAGCCATCATAAAAAAAAATTCACATATGAAGTTTAGAACGACCTGACATTAGTTACTTTTCAAAAATAAAGTCGAAAAGTAACCAACGGACAATATTTCAAAAATAACCACTTGCAGCGCATGTAGTTGAGAAAAAACATCGTAACATAGTTTCACATGTGAAACTTAGAACGACCACGACGATGTCAGTTACTTTTCAAAAACAGAACTGAAAAGTGATCAGTGAACGCTATTTCTGTCAGAAAAACTTACTTGAGCCATGTCTCCAACTTGTTTCCTTTTTGTTTCATTGACACAAAAGTAGGAATACAATCCCATTCCAACAATAGCCACAAGAATTCCAATAATGTTCCTTGAAGTGAAAGGATCATGCAACAATGTATACCCAAATCCAAGAACCAAACATGTTTTAAGGTGACCTAACACTTGATATGTCACAGGTGATGTCTTTCCAATCACTAAAAATGTGCTGAAATTCACTGATACAGCAATCAAACATGATAACACTATGAATCCCTGCATTTGAGAAAACACAATGCAAAAAAAAATAAAAAATGTGAGCGCAGAGGCGAATCTGGAATTTAGAATCAGTAATTAAGTACAGAAACATGCGTTATTTAGGAATTTGTACACTATGAAACAATCCAAAGTGATGCACTTTGAAAACTAACCCTAATATTTATTGTTATTGCACGAAATTTAGCCAGTATAAATGTATAATCACTGTATAATTTGCATATATACGTATTTGATATACATTGAGTATACACTTGTGCCTACTACAAAAGGTTACAAATAGGCTACATATAAGTAGTGTTAGTAGGGATTTGTGCATGAATGGAGTGATAAGGGGTATCTGAAAATTGAAGTTGTGTTTGAAGATGCATTTTAAATTCGAAAAAAAAAAAGTGACCTTAGAGGCGAATCTGGAATTTAGAACCAGTAAGTATAGAAACATGAGCTATTTAGGAATTTTTACACTACGCAACAATCCAAAGTGATGCATTTTGAAAACTAACCCTAATATTTATTGTTTCCGCACAAAATTTAGCCTGTATAATCACTGTATAATTTGTATGTATACGTATTACGTATACACTTCTTATACATTGAGTATACACTTGCCCCTACCACAAAAGGTTACGAATAGGCTACATATAAGTAGTCTTAGTAGGCGTTTATACATGAATGTAGGGATAAGGGGTATCTGAAAATTGAAGTTGCGTTTGAAGATGCATTTTAAGTTCGAAAAACTCATCTTCAACCACTAACCATAAAATCATTCTAATGTACAACAACAACAATAACATATCCAATGTATTCTCATTAAGTGGGGTCTGGGTAGGGTAAAGTGTACGTAATCCATACCACTACCTCAGATGAAGTAGAGAGGTTGTTCCCGATAGACCCCCCACCCAGGACAGATAACAATACAACATACAAAACACATAAAAGCAAGAAACAACAAGGGATATCACATCTCTAGATAGTAAAGGATGATAACAGACACAAGGCACGCACAAGGTAATACTATAAAATATCTATTCGAAAAACACAGGTATCATTAATACTCCACGAACAAGAGACTACAAGAAACTACAAGCACCGTTGCAGACAAAACACTCTTCCCTACTACCACAGACGTACTCCTACACACTAACCCTCCACCCTAATCAACGTCCTCCGTAAGCTGTAACTGTTTCATGTCATGTCTAATCACCTCCCTTCAATACTTCTTAGGCCAACCTCTACCCCGCATAAAATACTTTATGCAAAAAAATAAAGAAAATGTGAGTAATGTTTTCTTACCACAACAATAGGAGAATATTTGTAGGCAAAAACATTTTGTTTGGTGAGGAATTGATCCACCACAGGCCCAGTCACAAATAGAATAGCTGCTTGAAATGGGGCTGATTGATACAACAATTGTGTTGATGAGATGTTGAGCCTCTTTTGAATTGTGTTTGTAAGCTAAATTGGAGAGTTAAGGTCAAATTTGTAAGTATATCAGATCGCTTAAAAGATAATTTTCAGATAACCGCTTAATAGTAAGCGAAATTTGTAACATGAAAAGATCACTTAAAAGATAATTCTCAGGCAGCCGCTTACAGTAAGCGAGATTTGTAACATGGAAAGATCAGATAATTCTCAGGCAACCGCTTATAGTAAGCGAGATTTGTAACATGAAAAGATCACTTAAAAGATAATTTTCAGGTAACCACTTATAGTAAGCGAACTTTGTAACATGGAAAATAAGTTAGATAGCTAGAGCAAGTTAAAATACACTAATAGCGTAAAAATCGGTTACACTAGGTAGCATGAATTAAAATTTTCAATAAAGAAATTCGAAATATAAAGAAAGAAACAAACCAAGAAGTTAAGGGGACTCAACATCTACTCTAAGAGGTGTGGCGTAAACAGTCAATCCAATGCAAGCATTAGTAACTGTCGCCACGACTCAAAGATCTGACCTATTGATCACGCAGAAACAAATATATCATTGAGACTATTATTATGATGTATATAAGTTAAATCCAAATAAATATTTGGACAATTAAAGATCATCAAAAGGATACAATTTGTCCAACACAAGTTGTAACAATTGCCAAAAGTGAGAGAATTGTTCCAACAAAATTGAGTTGAAGATCAGTAATGGAAGCAATGCCAACTCCAATAAGCAAAATGAATAATGCAAATTTAATATTTTTGCTGCAAAAATGTAGAAAAAAAATTATTAATGAGCCAAAAAAGAGTAGTATTACTTTTTTTTTTTTCATATAGTGAAAATTAAAATTTAAAATATACAATAATTAATTTACCTGAATTGTTTTTTCAAGAATAGGGTTTCTAATAATACTGTAAAAGGTATAATTGCTAGTTTTGTCATCTGCAAACACAACATAAAAATGTACAAAGAAATATTAGGGTCCTCATTTTTATTTTTCTTGCAACTTACCACCACTTAAAGATTCTTTTTTTTAACAAATTAAAAATCTTATGAGAAAACGTTGTCTGTTAGACAACGATATAAAACTTTTTAAGTTATTACAAAAGTTAGACTACAGTCTAGTACTTTATTTGTAAGGCTGAATAATATATGAGCAAATATCAGACTCGAGTCTAACATTGTCCAAAGGATAATTTTTCAATAAGGATTATATTTGCACATCTTTTTTTTTTTTTTTTTTTTTTTTTTTTAAAAGAGACGAAATCTAAATGATCTATTATAAAAGGGACATTTGCGTACTTTGGGCGAGTTGGGCTTGACCTATTTATTGATTTGATCATTTTGACCTATCCAAATTTAACCAACCCCCACCCCCACCGGTTATTTGACCTAGCCAAACTTTGGACGAGCTGGGGGTGACCTATTTATTGGTTTGATCATTTTGACCTGTCCAAATTTAACCAACCCCCACCCCCACCGGTTATTTGACCTAGCCAAACTTTGGACGAGCTGGGTGTGACCTATTTATTGATGTGATCGTTTTGACCTGTCCAAATTTAACCACCCCACCCCCACCGGTTATTTGACCTAGCCAAACTTTGGACGAGCTGGGCGTGACCTATTTATTGGTTTGATCGTTTTGACCTGTCCAAATTTAACCAACCCCCACGCCCACCGGTTATTTGACCTAGCCAAACTTTCGACGAGTTGGGCGTGACCTATTTATTGATTTGATCGTTTTGACCTGTCCAAATTTAACCAACCCTCCCACCCCCACCCCCACTAGGTATTTGACCTAGCTACACTTTGGACGAGTTGGGCGTGACCTATTTATTGATTTGATCGTTTTGACCTGTCCAAATTTAACCAACTCCCCACCCCCACCCCCACTGACAAGTTAATTGTATATCACATACACACATATATAGTTTGTGATATTAAAATTTACCTGGTAGAAGCCAATGGAATTAAATCCAAGACTAAGATTGAGAAAGCCAATGGATACACCATTTAATATGCCAAAGAGCATCACTGTCTTCATGTCAATGGGCTTATTCTCAAAGAAATTGAATTTGAGTGCCACATGAAGTGTGCAATAAGTGACCATCAAGTGCCAACTTGTTAATGTTGTGGCTATAATTGCAAAATAAATAAATAAATAGGTATTAGTACATTACTCTAATACAATAGCAATAATATATTCGATGTAATCCCACAAAAAGTAATCAGAAGTACATTAGCACTTTTAGTTCGTAAAATATCGACACATTTTTGTCATGGTTCTTGAGATTTCCGATTTAGCATATTAAACTATGTCGTTCAAACTTTTCAAAAACACTGACACATCCTGTGTCAGATCCTTAAAAGATGCATTATTTTTAAAGAATCCGACATGCATCCATCGATATTTTTGAAGAGTCCGAGCACGATAGAATTTAACATTTTCTCAACTAGTTAATATGTGGTGCACTTTTAGATCCCTCAAAAGTGATATTATCCAATTTTAGAACAACTAATATATATATATATGTTTTATATTTGCATGTTATCTTATTGAAAGTTTGATGAGATATTATACAATTAGTTTATTATTTATTGAATAAAATGAAAATAAAAATGAAAATGAAATATTACCAAAAGGAAAACCAAGATTACTCATCAAGGCTTTATTGCAAATAACAATGGAAACTGATGATGCCACTGATAGAAATAATGCTCCCACCACACCCAATTGGAAACTTGTCATTTCTCCCATCTTCACCAAAAAAAAAAAAAAAGATTAGACAAAGAAAAAAACTTAATATAATATGATCATATAATCGACTAATAAATAATCATTAATGAGATATATCAGATTCCTCTATCCCAGATCAGAAGTCTGGATTCTCATACCAACGTGAATCTAAACTAATATAATCATGCATGCTAGTGTGTTTCAGATACTTGATTATTAGAAAATGAAATTTACCGATGTTGCTTGAACTTTTTAAACAATGTTGACGCATCTGTATCGAATCATATTTTTTAGGTTGTTTAATTTATACTCATAAATATTCTTTAGGAAAGGTGAATGAACCTAAATGATCTAAGGGAGTCACAATATCAACAAGAACATGAACTTATGAAACTTATATAAGCTAATAAAGTTAATGCCTCAAAAAAAAAAAAAAAACTTAGTTAGATGTCGTACTGATCATGACTTTACAAATCTTCAGTTTCCGTCTGAACGGACATATCAGCTCAACAGAAAGATCAAAAGAATTGAAAAACGACCATTATTTTTTCCTTGGACAAATGTTCACGCTGATCACGACTTTACAATTTTTCAATTTCCGTCTGAACGAACATATTAACTGAATAGAAAGATCAAAAGAAACAAAAAAGAACATGAAATTGAAAAACGACCATATCTTTTTCATTGCACAAATGTTCGCGCTGATCATGACTTTACAAGTTTTTCCGTTTCCGTCTGAACGAACATACCAACTCAACAGAAAGATCAAAAGAACAAACATGAAATTGAAAAACGACCGTATTTTTCCCTTAGACAAATGTTCGCGCTGAACATGACTTTACAAGTTTTCAGTTTCCGTCTAAACAAACACATCAACTTAACAGAAAGATCAAAAGAACAAACAAACATGAAATTGAAAAGCGACCATATTTTTATTCCCTTCGACAAATGTTCGCGTTGATCACGACTTTATTGAGTTTTCAGTTTCCGCCTAAACGAACATATCAACTCAAAAGAACAAACAAACCATGAGATTGAAAAACGACCATATTTTTTCCTTCGATAAATGTTCGCGTTGATCACGACTTATTGAGTTTTCAGTTTCGTTTGAACGAACAAAAGAACAAACAAACATGAACTTGAAAAACAACCATATTTTTCCCTTCGACAAATGTTCGCGTTGATCACGACTTTACAAATTTTCAGTTTTCATCTGAACGAACACATCAACTCAACAGAAAGATCAAAAGAACAAACAAACATGAGCTTGAAAAACTATCATATTTTTCCCTTCGACAAATGTTCACGCTGATCACGACTTTAAAAATTTTCAATTTTCATCTGAATGAACATATCAACTCGACAGAAAGATCAAAAGAGACAACAAAAAAACATGGAATTAAAATGGAATGAAGATTAATTACCTCTTTAAATTGTTGATTATACAAATGAACTTGAAGATAGTTTTTTTTTGTTTTGTTGGGTGTTTGAATTGAATGAAAATATGTTTGGTGCTATATATAAATAACGTCGTTATAATATTAGTTGTGTTTTAGTTTTCAAAGGCCTAACGGTTTTTATAAGCAAAGCAATTATTTATTTGACTTACTTTAGGTTAACAAATTAATATTTTAATACTATAGTTTAAGGATTTTTAACATTTTTTAATTAGATGAATAATTTTTTTTGCAATTGTCGTTGGCATGTACAACAAGTGTATATAATATATACTAGAAAAAACAACATAAATTTTGCCTGTTTGGAGTTTAATTATAGAAAATTTCGATATGTTGTATAATCATTGAAATTTCAATTTGGGTCTATCGAGATATATAATTAGCTCCCGATACATCCAATGAAGATAAATTTTCTCCTTTGTAAAAATACGTAATTAGCTTCCGATATTTTTTTTTTCGATCTTGGGTCTATTGAGATACATAATTAGCTCTCGATACATCCAACGAAAATACATTTTTTTCTTTGTAAAGATACATAATTAGCTCCCGATATTTTTTTTTTATTTTAGGTCTATCGAGATACATAATTAGCTCTCGATACATCCAACGAAGATATTTTTATTTCCTTTTGTTTAGATACATAATTAGTTCCCGATATATTTTTAAAATTTTAGGTCTGTCGAGATACATAATTAGCTCCCGATACATTCAACAAAGATACATAATTAGTTGAAATTTTTGTAATTATGTATTTCACATTACTTCGTTGTTGTTATTGCTTTCATTTATAGATTCCCTTTTCAAACTGCTTTAATTTGAGATGTTTTTTTGAACCGAGAGTCGATTAGAAATAACATTTCTATCTCTACGATATAGCTGATACTGATAAAATCTGCCTATACTCTATTCTTCTTAAACATAACTTATAATTTTAAAATATAAAATTAATATTCAGACCATGTATCTAATTTTGAAATATCGTTCAACTTACAAAAATGACCACTCGATATAAATAAATCTATACTTTGATTATTTTATCGAATATCTGTTTCCACCAATGCATGAATAGGTATTTCTATCCACTAAAGTACAGTTACATTAATCTTCTTTTTAATAAATAAACATGCATGAATTTGTATTTTTTTTCTTTTTCCGTTTTTTTTTTTTTGACTTTTAAACTACTAATACATGTACTTAGCCTTTACTAAACCTCTAAATAGATAGTTTAACAAGAAAACATTATAATAAACATATCAACAGCATGGTTTTATATTTAATTAATTAATTATGGAGTTTAATTGGTCCAAAATTAAATAACCCTTAATTATTTTTCCTTTGTTAATTATACTGAGAGAGTGAGTAATATTTTAATTAAAAAAAAATTAGTTGGCTGACCTAATTAGGAAATATAAATAAATAAATTAAGTCTTAATACAAAAGACAATAAGGTGAAATGAACATTTCAATAATATGTGACAATGTACCTGCCTATACTAGCAAAATTTGTTGGCAATGTGTTTGGTGAGATTATAAAAACTTTAATTTTACTCCAAATATAACAACCATATGTTATGTATAATATAGAAAATAGTGGTAGATAGGTATAATGCATAGGTGTATTTTTGCAAAAGTGGGATTTGGGGAAGGTAAAGTGTACGCAGTTCATATCAGTACTTCACACGAAGTAGAGAGATTGTTTCCGATAGACCCTCGGAAACAACAAACAAAATGGGATAACGCATCAATACATAATGAGAGCGTAGGATAACACATCAATAGATAATAAACGCATCAGTGGAAACGACACCTACAAAGTAATGCGCATAACACTATGTATGCTCCCGACTGTCCCTGTTAATAATTGCTCCGATCCCGAAGGCTAATGTAATAGGACCGAAATCCTATATTGTTATCCTGTGCTAATGTATACAGAGCGTATACACTTGCTTTGAGCACTCTAATTTCTTCAAAGTAACAGCACCGGAGGCACGACCCGACCAATTAAGGCCAGCAGCACATAACCGATAGAAAGGACGAGACGACTTGTGCACACCAGAAGACGGATCGGCCAACCCATTCCAAAGTCCAACTGCGAGTTTTTAAGCTACAACAACTTAAATATACGCTACTGGAGCTGGAATTACCGCGGCTGCTAACACCAAACTTGCCCTCTGATGGATCCTCGTTAAGAAATTTAGATTGTACTCATTTCAATTACCTGACTCATTGAGGCCGATATTTGAGAAATACTACTTGAGAAATAAAATAGAAAAAGTTATACCTACAAGTGTATAGATTAAATATTAATTATTATACACTCATTATACATTTATTATATACGTTTTTATATAGTGAGTGTATATCATGCTAACTTTTTTTTTTTATTCCGTCCAATTAAAAATGTTAAGATCCAATAGAAAAGAAAGTACAATTTGTATGACTTTATGTGTGTTTAATTAAAGTTTGATGTGATTGATTTACATCCATAATCATTGTGTCTTTATTACTTAACCATCTCTTTAATTTTTCCTAATTTAAATTAATAATATAACATTTTGGTCATGATTTGGACATTTGGTCATGTGTTAGGTAGACCGTAGACCTAGTAGAATTCGCTTTCAAGGTTGAGCCTTGAACAGTCTCAATTTATGCTGGGTGGGGCCATCTCAAATTGCATGCAAGGAAACACGCGCACTACTGACCCTCAGAGATTTCTCGATTATCGAAAATAAAAGAATAAAATGTAGAAAACATTGACTATAAACCTTGTGTTATCATCTATATGCATTAAAAACCTTCCAACATCTAATGGTTTAGCATTCACTAAACTACATAAGAATTTCATTACACTAATATTGCAATGAAAAGATCAAAAAAACAAGAACAGATACTGAGAAAAAAGAATAGGCACATCCCCTAGAAACCCCAGAAAAAAAAAGAAAAAAAACAGAGAGAAACTAGGCGAAAAGAAGCAATGTACAAGACATCGATGAGGCGATGTGTTATCCTCGAGTTTTTCCATGCTGGGCAAAATACGCTTTATCTGCATTTGATAAACGATCTTGGAACATCGCCCATTCGTTTCTACATCTCTCTCGTACCTAGAAAGAGAAAGCCGTTCACTTTTAGCCAGTCGAACCAGAGGTAAAATGGACTTGTTACATTTCGAATAAAATTGGAGCGAAGAAATGGATATGCTTACCCCTTCCCATGGAGCTTTGCCATTCTCCGGCTGACCCTATGATGATCGATGAAGAAGAGAACAGTGTCAAACGATGAAGCAGGTAAAACACAGCGTCAAATGACTATGCGGTAGTCGCATTACCAAAGAAACGAGTGATGTGTAATCATAACAAAAGAGTAGCAAGTAGTCAAATGTCTATGCGCTAGTTGCATTACCAAAGAAACGAGTGATGTGTAATCGTAACAAAAGAGTAGCGAACGGTCAAATGACTATGCGTCAGTCGCATTACCAAAGAAACGAGTGATGTGTAATCGTAACAAAAGAGTAGCGAACGGTCAAATGACTATGCGTCAGTCGCATTACCAAAGAAACGAGTGATGTGTAATCGTAACAAAAGAGTAGCGAACGGTCAAATGACTATGCGTCAGTCGCATTACCAAAGAAACGAGTGATGTGTAATCATAACAAAAAAGTAGCAAATATTTGTGTAACCTAGTAGGAGCGTCGAACTCTAGTTATATAGAGCCATGTGAGAAGAAGCTGACATAAGGATTAAACTCTTATCGAAAGCAGCATTCTTTCTTTCAGTACGGCACTAAGTGCCAGAGAGACGAGAATGATATTGATCAAGTTTATAGCAAGCAGAAGTAATCCTTTAACATAAGTCTAGGGCGAAAAAAGAAATGGTTTTCAAATTTTACTTTTCAAAGGAAAAAGAAGAAGTGGGATAAGGTTTTTGGTTTTTATTTGTTCGACTTCAACAGCAATTATCGCTAACGAAACACTGGACTTCAATCGATATCTCAAGGACTCAGAAAGCGAATGCTTTGGATGTTTATACCTATTAGAGGGTGAGGCAGGTAATTGAAGCCTCGGTAATCGGAGAAGGGAATTGGTAAGAAAGACATGCGGTCGTACACTTAAATTCTCATTGAGTCTTATTAAAGTTTAGTTCATAATCGACTTGCACAGGATGATACCGATTGCTAAACTATCAATCTGTATTCCTCGAAATTTCAATTGACTAACCTGATTCCCAAGAGAAGGAATAACTTGATGCACAATCCACTGAGAATCGACTACGCCAATTTTTTCATGAGCAGGCTGTGGAAACAAAGAGATTAACAATAAGATTATATAGAGGATCCACCGTACTTCGGATTAGTTAAAAAAAACTCCTAAAAGAGTGAAGAAGATTATTAATTTCCAAGTCTCCGGTGTTATTAACGTTCGATCAATCCTCCGATAAAAGAAAGGAATACAAAGTAAAGTCACCACCTTTCGTGCATAAGAATGCATCTAGGAGAACTACTAACCTCTACACATCTTCTTAATGCGAAATCCAATCCCCATCCATGCACCAAATCATTCTATAACCAAACATCAAGTCGAAGCACAACCATTAGCTTAACATAACAGAAATGGACATTGAAAGGAGAGGAAGTGATATCCAGTGTAAGAACTACCTGAATCATATGCCAAACACATCGCCAAGCTTCACGAGAGAATACAGGAGCCATTATTTCCACAAAACTGTATATAAAAAAGATGGACCAAGATAATAACTATAAGTTGCACGCTAATGATAGAAGCATCGGAATATTTGTCACTGACGAGTCTTGTATAATCAGTTTTCCCAAGGAAAAATTCTACATGGAACTCGATTAGATCATATCGTATATCTGAGTGCTAACACAGCAGAATTAGGTTGTCTAGTCATACTCCGGAAAATTTTTAGATAAAATTTCAAGATCTTGTGAAATATAGGAAAAAAGGTACAGCCAATGGCATAGCGGATTAAATAACCAACACAAGACTAGAAATATTAGTCACTGCTATAAGATCTAGTCTTGCTTGATGCACAAAGTTGCACGGGGAACGTCACTGCCACCAGGGTACATATCTTAATCAAGTTTGCAATACTTAGTAGTGCTTCCCTACTACCTTAACCGGAGGAAATATCGCTTGATTAACGAGCATAGCCTTACCAAAGCTGCGGTTAAGATTCAAGGCCATCTTTCGCTCTTGGCTTCATCTTAAAAAATCAAATGATTCATTGTGATGCAGGAAAATAAATGATTAGGCTCACTCTAGTCGAAGGAGCATTAAACGAGTTCCACTTTAATGATGTTTGCTAAGACAAGATGGACCAGAAAGAAACTCAGAAATACTTGCTTAGTAATACTAATGGCGGAAGTGACTTATCAAAGCACATGTTTAGTCATAAGTTACATAATATCTCAAAAGAAAGGATAATATAGGGATATTACTTAAGTTTAACCATGACGAATGAGTTCTGATTAAGATCAATATTGCTGAACAAAAATCTATTTTAGTATGTGCATGTTATCTCACAATTGACGGGTAGATAGGTGAAATTGTAACCAGCAGTTTGCATACACGTGTGTGTGTGTGAGAGAGAGAGAGAGAGAGAGAGAGAGAGTACGCTGCACAAGGAGGCAAATGTGGATCACCGCACCAGCCTGGTTTCTCTTCCGTATCCCTGTTTACCACCAACAGATGTTAACTTTCACAGTGGTTCCATCAAAATTAGGAAAAAATATTGTCAAGCAGAAGAGAAGTTCCACCGATATGTGTGTGGCAATGAACATACTTGTGAACTTCTCTGTCACCCCTCCTCTTGGTCATCTGCCATGTGAGTCCGTTATTGGGTTCAAGACCGGGCTGAGAGATGTCTAGACCATGTTTCTTAACTAGTTGTATATATCTGCCATACACAAGTGAAGATATTCACATGGAAGAATATTATAAGGACGCCAAATACTTTCTTTTTCTGATTTTGAAAAGAATGAGAAATCACATGACCGACAGAACAATGGAAAGGAACCTACCTGTCTGCATTGAAATGCGAAACTCCAAGATCTTCATCCCATATAAATATGTAATCATAGACAGCTACAACATCGGGATGCAGAAACCTCTTTGCATACCACCTGTCATAGGAAAGCAATAACGAATTATGGACGAAAGAGATTGATTTAACTTATGTACACCGACAATATAATGAAATTTTACACTATCAATGCATTTTAACCTGTTCTAACATAGCAACATGCCTGTGGTACTTTTCAGGTTACGCAGTCCACTCTTTATGGACAACTACATGTAGTTATTTTTAATGACCTGATAGTGAAAAAATTGTTTCACACTATCAGCGTATGTAAAACAACAAAGGATTCGTCATTGTATACAAACAACAACATTCTCGTCATTTTACATCCTATACATGGAGCGAAACACGCTAATCAAAAGGGACTTCCTGAATTGGTAAGAGTTAACTCTTGCACATTATTCTTGAAATCTTGGGAAAAAACAAAGTTGGCATACAAAAGATAATAAATAAACTCAAAGTCTTACCACTTTGTCTGCTTCCTAACACTGATATGAATTGCATGCTTGGACCATTCAAATTGATCCCACTCAGTCGTTCGACCATCATAATGGAAAAGCAAAATTTGGAAATCCTCCGAAAACTAATCCATGTATAAAATATAAGACTCAGTATACGGAATACAACGTCAACTGTGAGGAGAAAAGAGAAATAAATGCTAATGCTCAATAATATCAATAATATTTATTCAGTAGAATTGCTTAATTGCTATGACCTTTTTAACTGCTGCGTCAATGTTGTACTTTTGGTCCAAACCAACCGTAAACGTAACCAGGTACTTGGGCTTTTTTGTCACATCCTGAAAATACCACAAATTTTCAACAAACTATACCCAGAAGAAGCACCACTGAAAAAGGACAATTTTGAATATTGTACACAGTGCACACAATCCCTTCTCAGCCTACGTTCTAGTCCAATTCGTTAATGATTGGCTCTAACTGACAGAAGTTCAACCAATGTATCATGTCAAAAACTTGACACTAAGACACTTCAGCTCAGGAAAATCCATAGTGCATAAAGTTGAACGCCAGTCTAAAATGCAAGTATGATCCTCATGGGCAGTATCCAATTGCTCGTTTTCAAAGGAGCACAAATAAGAAACCAAAACTGACTCAGATGTACCATAACTCACATTAAAGTATCTAACATAAAGTTTGTGCACTGAGGGGCAATGATATGATTACTAGAGCAGTTCGTGAAACGCAAGACAGTTGCAAAGTCTCTCTTAAGAGACGCACTTAAAGGTATCATAATTCATATAACAACCGCACATTCTTTTATTTTTTGTTAAATCAGGTTAAACAATATTATTGGAGAGATTTGCTTCATACCTCACTTGGTTCACCCCACAACCTTCGCAAATAGAAATCTGTTTCTGGGACCACAATCCCTGGTGGCAATGTCTCTGCACCACGAGGATTTGTTGGGACATATACCTGCGCAAAAGGAAAGTAATCTATCAATATTTCAGAATAAATGTCCAGGTGCTCTCGATCCTATATCCTACACCATCTCCCAATGCGAAAAAAATCATGTATTATACATTTATGTCCTCAAATTTCTCTATTTTCAGCAGGGAATTAGAAAAGCTTGTCACAGAATCAGCACAAAGAAAGTTCGGAGCCTTTAGATATGAACCATGCATACTACCATAACAATGCACCATCGACCCAGTAATACTCAATGTTTCTAGCTAATTTCACGCTACTGCTCCCTCAATCCAACTTTCCGTGACATAATTCAGTTTTCGAAAACTAGACTGGCACTTGATATCAAAATGTTTCCCAATCGAAAGAACTTTCCTTCGAGAATGTTCTACAAAAGAAACACCGCCTTCATTCTGTTAGAATGGTAGATGTGACTGTAGTAGGGGAAAAGAGGGGGGGGGGGGGGGGGGAGGATCAACTATATTTGATGATAATTCTAGATAGTAGAACAAAAAACAATAATGTTGGTAAGAGTGAGTGGGAGTATATATTAGGAGAAGAGACCGCTGAAATGGAGATGAAACTGAAAGCTGCTTTCATTTATTCCACAGTGTATCCCTCTAAATTTTAGCGTAGAGCTTCGGTTAAAATTTTTCTAATTTGAGGCACAAAGAAGAAACCACATAAGATGCAAGCAAAGAAGCATTTAAACTCTCGTAATCAGCAAGAAATTACTTGCGGAACAAGACAAATATCCAACATTTCTTGAATCTCGAGTATGCGGAAAAACTTTAACTTGTATAGCCAGTAAAGAAACACATAAAGTTAAAGAAATGACTAAATCACTTAACCAGCTTCGGTTCATGTAAGGACTAATGAAGCAACTGCAAAAAACAAATGCACCTGTCTAATCAAGCAAATTAAAAATCCTAGAAGCCTAGAATGCAATTTCAGAAGCTATACAACTGTATATGCCACAGCACAACTCAGAAATAGCCAACCCCCGCACCCTCACCTCCACCCACGCACCCCCAAATGAAACCACAATATAGGGCAAAATGTTGTTTCCGCCGGCATGGAATCCTTAAAGCTATTTCACCATACAATGTATAGTCCATCGATCAATGAAAATAAATACCTTTGGTGTTAAATGAGCACTACCAGAACCAAGATTCTTCGGGTAACGACGCTCTATAGCACGTCGATCATCATTGAAGGCATAATCGAGAGTTGATATAAGGCTTGAAGGTAAATTAATCTGCAGATGACCCAAAGATTCTAGTGAATGAGAAAATTGAATTGGTTTATACCAAAAGAACCATGCAGGCATTGAGCTAACATACCTTTGTTAGAGAAACAGAAGGAAAAGAAATCCCAACAAAGTATCCAAACACCATTCCCATGATAGTGGTTATAACAAGTCTAGCACTATCATTCGATCTTTTGAAAGCCCCACTGAATCTAAAACGGAAAAAACATGATCTAAGCTATATGCTCTAACCAGAAGCTCAGCTTTAAAATTCATTAGAGACGCATGTAAATATTTTCTACGAACCTGCGGTGAGGGGTTCCCATTTTCACAAAAGTTGCTCAACTCAAAGGTCACGCACTAGGCAGAAACCAATTCCTTGAGCATCCCCAGTTTCAGAAAGCAAGCTTCACATGCCTGAAAGTTTCAATCCAATTAGTCACGGAGCAATAAGTCACACATCAAAATTACTCAAAAAAAAAATTACACTCTACACCTAAAAGACGTCACCTAATCTTTTATTTAACATTGTGATCAATTGCTAGTAAGTTCTCGTCAAAAAGTTCTGTTCCAAAATGTGGAATCTCATAGCACATATGAACCATAACTACACAGAAAACCGGGAAAATAAATTTGGCCTACCATTCTCCCAAACCTCAATTCTTATATTCTAGTAAGATTTGCAATAAAGACATTATTTTTTGATAATTTTGGTATTCGGGTTAGCTTAATGAAACCACCTAACAATTCTTATACTCTAGTAAGTTTTGCAATAAAAACATTACTTTGATAATCGTGGCATTGGGTCCAACTTAATGAAACCAACTAATAATTCTTATGCTCTAGTAAGTTTTGCAATAAAGATACTATTTCTTATTAATCGTGGTATCCGTGCTAGCTTAGCGAAACAAACTCACAATTCTTATACTCTAGTAAGTTTTGCTATAAAGACATTGTTTGTTAAATAATTTGATGGTCAGGCCAGCTTGCAACACCTCGAATAATTCCACAGGATAGCTCCCAACTCCCATCGGCAATGACGACATTGTCCACCGAGACTAAATCAGATGGGAAGAGATCACCTAGTGTTTACTTCATTGACCAATAAAGACATTCTTCCATCCATAAGTAAGTTAAATTTCTCCTGAAACTTCAATAATGCGAAAACAATAACCTTTATCAAATCAAGTTTAATTACCCTTTTTTTTATAATCGTGGTGTCCATGCCAGCTTGCGCACACCTCAACTAATTTCACGGGATACTTGTCACCTCCCACCAGCAATAGGTGCAAGATAACTCTATCCATCAAATTTAATTAAGTTTTTTGATAATCGTGGTGTCCATGCCAGCTTGCGCACACCTCGACTAATTCCACGGGATACCTGTCACCTCCCACCAACAATAGGTACAAGATAACTCTAACCATCAAGTTTAATTATTTGTTTTTTTGATAATCGTGGTGTCCATGCTAGCTTGTGCACACATCGACTAATTCCACGGGATACCTGTCACCTTCCACCAGCAATAGGTACAAGATAACTTTATCCATCAAGTTTTAATCTTTTTGATAATCGTGGTGTCCATGCCAGCTTGTGCATGCCTCGACTAATTACACGGGATAACTGTTACCTTCCACCAACAATAGGTACAAGATAACTCTATCCATCAAGTTTTAAGTTTTTTGATAATCGTGGTGTCCATGCCAGCTTGCCCTCAACTAATTACACTGGATACCTATCACCTCTCACCAACAATAGTTACAAGATAACTCTATCCATCTATCCATCAAGTTTAACATTGTAACTTAAAGTTACAATTTTTACAATTTCCTCAAAACTTGCTAAACAAATTTTGCTTATTGATCTCAACCATAAACCTCTACCATCAATATTAACACAAACAATTTAATAAAACAAAAACCCTTTACTCTCCTAATATTACAGCAAAATAAATCAAATTTAAACTAAAACATCAAGAATACTGCTGACATTCAATATAGAAATTCATTCTTGAAATACAAAAAAAAAGAAAAAATTAAAAATCCCCAAAAATATAAATAAAATTCTTAATTAAACCCTTTTCATTACCAAAAATACCCAAATTTTTACTAAATCCCATTTCTATAATCATCCATTTAATTAATTAATTAATTAATTTTAAAAATTGAATTTTAACTATTAAATCCCAATAAATAATTAAAAAAACTAATAAATGTGCATTAAAATAATCATAAATGGAGAAAAAAAAAAACTGGGCTTTGAGAGACTTACAGGTTGCGAAGATGGATTTTCACCGAAGGAGAAGAAAGAGAGATCGATTTAAGGTTTTTGGATTTATTGAGGGACAAATGTAATGTTTTACAAAAAAATTTAAAAAATAAATATATGTGTTTTGTTTTGAAATTAGTATGAAATTGCAAAAAAAAAAAAAGTGTTTTTTCTAAAAAAATAAAAAAGAAAAAAAGTCTAACTTACAATATTTAGCCTTTGAAAATTCAACATATAGGAATCGTATATATACTTTTTCTTTGAGTAGTTTAATATATAAAATTTGACCACTAAACAATTCCTACGTTTCAATTTATTTTACGTGAAGTTTGAGAAAATAGAAAAATTTGAATTATCTAATTTTCAATTAAAGATATATCAAATATATCAAAATATATTTTAATTGTTGGTTTTAAACACAATACGTACAAAGTTGGAATTAAAAAATTATTAAAAAAGAAAAAGGTAATTTTAGATCGTGGAGGACATAGCTTAGCGTAGTCTCGCTTATTCTTCCATATTAGTATTATAGTATTGCTCATGTAGCTTCTCGTTTCCTCGATTTCTATTATTATTTGCCGCTTTTTATATTTCAGTTATCGTATTTTTTCTAGGTTGTAGTTACTATTCAAAATGTTTTCTCATGTTTTTGGTATTATTTTGTTAAAACTTCTTCATTCCTGTTATTTCCTTTTTCGAACTTTTTTGGTATGTTTTTTATCGAGTTGAGGGTCTGTAAGAAACAACCTTTCTACCTCAAGGATGATGAGAGTAAGATCTACGTAAGGGCGGAGCCACCTTTAGCTCAGGAGGTTTATCCGAACCCTATTCGACGAAAAATTATACTATTTATACATGATTTAAATTATCTTTTATGTATATGTATACTTGATGTTGAACCTCCTTCGGTTAGTTTGCATGTTTACTTCTGAACCCCCTTAGGAAAAATCTTTTCGTCACTACGTACGTCTACCCTTTTCATACCCACTTTGTGTGATTATACTCGATATTAAACTTTCATGTTTTACCTTCCATAACTTGCTTTTATATAGTAAGAATGAAAAATGGAAAATGAAGTGAAGAAAAAAATTAACCAAAGTATTTGATGGCAGTCCTTATTCCTGTTAGGTAAACCATCTACATTTGTTGAAAAAAAAAAAGTACAGTTTCTTTATTATTTTGAAGAAAAAAATATTAATATTGTGTCTTGCATGTCATGAGTTTTGCCCCCGCTATGCTTAACATTGTACTTTTTTTTTCCTGATTTTTTGTGAGTTGTTGAAACTTGAACAGTCAGTTTCCATGTTGGTTTTGGTTGGTAGGACTTTTTCGCTCGCCGTAGTGGGATTACACTGAGTATGTTGTTCTTCTTGTTGTTGTTGTGTACTTTCCCACCTGATAGATTAGTCGTTTGTTTTTGGAGTCTCGAGCATGTGGTTATAACAATTGGTGTTAGAGCAGATCGATCAAGCACGGTTCCTGATTTTCATGAGTTGTTGAAACTTAAACAACCAAGTTTCCATGTTGGTTTCAGTTGGTAGGACTTTTTCGCTCGGTCGCCGCTTGTGGGATTACACTGAGTATGTTGTTATTGTTGTTGTTGTGTTGACAAAATATGTTGTGTGTGAATTGTTTCGCGTAGATAAAGAAGAGATGTATTGCCGTGAACTTTTCCACCTGATGGACTAGTCGTTTGGTTTTAGAGTCTTGAGCATGTGTTTATAACAGATGGTATCAGAGAAGATCGATCAAGCACAATTCTTGATTATTTGACAAAAAAAATTGTGTCTTGCATGTCATGAATTCTGCCCCGCTCTGCTTAACATTGTAAGCTTTTCTTGATTTTCATGAGTTGTTGAAACTTGAACAGCCAGGCTTCCATGTTGGTTTTGGTTGGTAGGACTCTTACGCTCACCGTTGTGGGAATACGCTAAGTATGTTATTGCTGTGTTGATAGAATATGCCATGTGTGAATTGTTCCGCGTTGATAAAAAAGAGAAGTACTAATGAGTTTGTAACTTAAGTGGGCTTATACCACCTACTAGATTAGTCGTTTGGTTTTGGACTCTCAGAGCATATTTAGTTTATAACAACTGGTATCAGAGCAAGTCGACCGAATACTTGAGGCCACGATTCGATGACCTGACCATGTGAAGCGCCTTGCAGGGCGGCTTAGACCTAGGAGGGGTGCCAGTCGTGACCAAATGAATTTTATGTTTCATTTCTTTCAATAATAACAAAAACTAGGCAGAACAAAGAGGATACAGAAAGCCACTTTTGGCTGCTACATTAAAGCAACAAAAGAATTGTAATTTGTTGTCGAAACGAGTCAGAATTTCGCACAATGTGAAGGTAAACCTGTGTCGTGGTGAACGGATACTATCTCCGCTGGGCTGCATTTAAGTACGTCTGATCCGAGTTTTGCTCCTGCTGTCTTTAACCCTTTTAATGAGACGGGTTGATTGAAGAGGTTCAACGATGGTAGCTTCGCGGCTGGAGGCATTTTCCCATTTGGCAAGAGGTTCTTGAAATCTTCTTTTAGTAATGGCACCTCGAAATCCTCCTTGTTATGCTTAACGACATTGTTCTTAGCAGCGATATGAGCTCCCGGTTCCATATGGTTTGTCGAAAAGCTCATTTGATTTGGGAAGTTCGGGTAAAGGCTAACGTATCCTCTTAGGTACATCATGTCGATCAAGAACTTCTTCCACGAAGCTTGCCATCCATTCGTTCTTGATTTTGGTATCTGTACTGGATTTTGCTTTGGATCTTCTGTGAACCTCATGTTCATGTAGACGTAGAATTCCTTCCATTGCTTTGGAAAGAAAACCGCGCCCCAACTGCAAGGCAACTGGTGGAGATAAGGCGTGTTTGGATGAATGTGCTTGAAGAACTCTGTCGCGTTCCATTTAGGCCTTTCTTTTACAACTTCCACCAACCGTGGTGTGTAAAGAGAGATCGAGGAGAGCTCGGGGAGTGATTTTTGAGGGTCGTAGTGGTAGGCCAAGAGCGCGTATTTGATCCAGAGGTAATAGTAAGGGGAGACTTCGATGTCATCTTCGAGTAAGAGCCCAAAATCATCATCCGATGAGGGGTACCAACTCTCACTAACAGCTCGAATTAGGCCTCCTTGGATGATCCTTCTTCGAAGAGTTTTGGGTCCGTGAGGCCAATTGAAAGAGTTAACAAGCTTTATCGTAGCTTCATCCACCTTGCTATCCATGTTGAAAGTAATAGGAACTTGATCACCTATATAGTACGCGTCACTGAGCGCCTTGAGAAGCCTTGCCAGTGAATTAGCTCGATTCTGTGTGATGATGTTTACAGAAAGCGTCATACGGTTCCAATCTGCAAGTACAAATCGCGTTGTTGAGAGTACAGATCAAACGTTGAGAAACAAAGGAAATGTATGATATAAGATTCATCGGTATCTTACTTGGCAATGCTGTGGAACGAAGATCAGCCATCCAAAGAACCTTAGCGACCGATGATCTAGGTAGAAGAACCAAATTTGAACTGTTTGTGTTAGCTTCTGTAGCCATCTTGAGTGCTTTTATCACATTAGAATCTGCATCAGCTACCGTTATCACGAGGCTGGGGTTGTGAATCTTGATTAGTCCTTTCATGCTTGCGTAGACTGCTTGAACGATAGGCACTTCTGAATTTGATATCCCAGAGAGAGCACCAACGCCTAAATCCATAATCTTGAATCTCCTCTCTGTGCATACTATCTTAGGCCATTTCAAAGCTGCGGCCGCATCTTCACAAGGACAGAAACTCCCTCCTGAGACAACAATGTAGGCCTTTTTCCCAACTGTTGATCTGAACTTTTCAAGAAGAGGCGCGAGAGCTGTAACTTCATCGACAGAGTGGGCGTAGAAGAGTGCATCGATTTTTTGAGGATTCATCGCTGCCCATTGCGTTATGTAACCAGTCGAGAGCGCTTTCCACCATTGATCATCTCGGACTTGAACCGTGTCCTTGAATATTACAGTGGTTTCGGATACATACGCAAGCCTATGCTCACTGTCACCCCATGTTTCTTTGTCATTTGGATCAACTGGTAGCACAAATGAACCAGCATTTCTGTACTTCTGAAGCTGATAACTGCATAAATCGACATAACGCATAAATAGACACTCAAACTTGGCCTCAACCGACAAGAAAACACTCAAAACTTTGAGTACGCACGTCTAGACACCTCAACTCGTCTTTCACTGTGTCGTTTGAACATTCCACTTGCAATCTAGACGCCTCCAACGTTTATGAGTCACCTCAGTGTCAGGTGTCCACGAGACATAATGAGGACGAGTTGAGAGTGTTATAGATTATGTCACTCTACGACAACAACAAACCCAGTGTATTCCCACATAGTGGGGTTTGGGGAGAGTAAAATGTACGTAGTCCATAACACTACCTTCGGAGAAGTAGAAAGGCTGTTTTCGATAGACCCTCGGCTCAAAACGAAGAATAGTAAACAAATTCGTAATAAAGCATGAAGCAAGATGGAATAACATAAATAAGACAACCACAAAGGAATACCCCTATACTAACGAACCAAAGGCACCCCCACCCCCATACCCTCCTACTAACAGCTCCAACCTATGGACCTATCCCTAAGACTACCGGCCTGGCTACCCCAAAGCTCCCCTAACTACTGACTACGACCCACCCACATGCACTAGCCTTCTAACCTAATTCGCATCCTCTATACCTTCCTATCTAGGGTCATGTCCTCAGTAAGCTGTAACTGATCCATGTCACGTCTAATCACCTCTCTCCAAGAAACTAACACAGACTATTTCTAGCATAACTGAACTATTGAAGTAGAAAGCATACCTTAGGTGCAAGTCTTCTCCTGTCATGAAAGTGAAAGGCGTCTCGATGAAAAGTGTCTTGACAAGTTCAGCAGAAAGAAACCAAGAACTCGAGAGGAAATCGGCCTGAACAATTCTGTCCACAGTGATATTATAAGCAGGATCAGGCAAATAAAGCCCGGCTTCCTTGGATCGGAACTTCCTATAGCTAGGAAAAATGAAATCTTTCTGTCGAAAAGGCAAAATCCTACCGATACTTCCCAAAACAGAATTCTTATACTTGTCTGTCCCTGCAACATGTGCTAAAATCTGCAACATTTTCTTCCCTGGGATCATGTCATCGTCAACGATATATACAAGGTCAGCTTCTGTTTGCAAAGCCATTTGAAACCTTCCATAGTACTTGAAATCATAAGTTGAACTGATAAAACTTATACGCGAGTCGTTGTAACTATCTACAATCCTCTTGAGTGATTCCTCATTAGGACTTCCAAATGCAACTACCCAAGCATTATGAAATGGGAGAGTTTGGCTATGCAAAGAATCAAGCTGAGAACAAAGAGTTTTCCTCTTGAAATGGTTCAAGATAACTGTGATCTTCGGCTTGTTTGGACCGCGTAAATCCCACTTAGACCTCATCGACATCAACTCGGACAGTGTCTCAGTACCACCAAGATTCTTCTTCTGAAACTCCCTCAACTCTCGATAAAACTCATTCTTCAACTTGATCATAACATCATCGTTCGACCTCTTCTGTTCGAAATCAATCTTTTCGTATTCACAAACATCAGAAGGACTACTAATAGGCTGCTTCAGCTGAACAACATGACTAACAACATGTGGAGAAGATATAATGAAGTGTTTCCACGACTGAGCGATTCGCGTAGCCCACGTAAAATCTGGTTTACTCCTTAAATCTACAGATGGACTCATGTAATACAGAAGAAATGTTGCATAAACAGCAAAACAAAACTGCAAACAAGTTAGTACTGTCACAAGTTTAGTTGAACTTTTTGGTGATGATCTCATCATATTCTTTGCTGTTTTACCTCCCATATACTCACTCAACATCCCTTCTAATGAATCTCCACTTCTTATATTAGGATTTCTAGCTAACCCCATCTCATATATGCAGCCAAATCAACTATCCCACCTGCAAAAATGTCAAAAACACAGAGTAAAAAACAAATCTTGAAAACATTTATACACGATATATGTTGGGTTCAATAGCTGTGAATGGAAAATGAAAAGTTGCTTGGAAGAGACACAACTCTTCTTCGAGTAAAAGAAACACTATTTCGGGAAAAGGTATGACTGTTTGGATGGTTGTGGCTGTTCAGAAAGACGCAATCTTTTGAATAGACAGACATGACTGTTCAGAAAGGATACACCTTTCCGATAAACCATTGCCACCTTTCGGAAGGAGCACTTAATAGCTATATAAACTTGCATTTTTTCCACAGGTTTAGTATGAAAAATTTCTGCATAAGAAAAATATTCTCTTGCTTCTAAAAACTCTGTGTGATCATCGCCCGTTGAGTGAGTTCGAAGAAAACCAGAAAGTTTGAGGTACCGCACATTCCCCAACCTCGGGTACTTAAGGAGAATTATTTCCTTAAGGACACTCCGTGAATTCGGAGGACTTGGCTTATTCTACTTCATAAATTTTTCTTAAAAAATAGAAAACAACACACTTCTTTGAAAGGTCATTTTGATCTTGTATTGAAGGTGTTGGAAAACTTCAAAAGTGTTCTTGAAAAATCTTGAACTTGTGTTGAAGTTTAACAAAAAAAAATCACATTATTTTCAGCATATATATCGTAAATATATACGTGTAAAACTACGGAAAGTAGGATAAATATAAGTTCTCTACCAATATTTTCGAAGAACTCAAAATCCTGAACTCGTTAAGTTAAAATTCTGAAACTGCCTCTGTTGATACTTAACCAAAACTATATACTTGAAACAAGATTCTATGATTGAACAAAAAAAAGCCACATTATTTTCAGCATATATATATCGTAAATATATACGCGTAAAACCAAGAAAAGTAGTATAAATATTATCTCTATTGCAATAGTTTTTGAAGAACTCAGAATCATTAACTCGTCATGTTAAAATTCTGGAACTGCCTGTATACAGTTGAAATAAGGTTCTACGATTGAAAGAAAAACACATTATTTCCAGCATACGTAATCGTAAATATAGACGTATGAAAAACTATGAAAGGCAATATATACATACAAGTTCTACACTATAAAATTTCACGGAACTCGTTAAAGTTAAAATTCTAGAACTGCCTCTATTGATATATACAAAATCAAAAATTTACACACTTACCACACAATATGCCACACAATATGTCAATAGTTGAAATAAAGTTGTTCTATGATTGAAAATGAACTTGTTAACACAACTATTAAAAGTGTTAGGGACTTTTTTTTTTTTTTTTGTATTGGAGTTTGTAGAGCAATGGATCTTGTGCAAAAAAAAAAATTAGTTTGTATATATATAGGACACTTAAAAGTACGTGTGAAAAGTAATAAAGTTGGAATTTAAGGAAGCCATGAGAAATGAGAGAATATCACATGGGGTTAACATCTTAAAGCCATTATATAATTATACTATATGCTTTCTTACACATACAATCACTCATTTCATTAATTATAAAGTCCACTTTTGTTGCCTTAAAACAAGGCCACCCCACCCTACTTTTTTAAAACTCCAAAATATAATCTTTGTACAAACAAATCATTAGTATTAGTAATGCTGATATTATTTTTTATTATTATGTTAAATATATGTTGTTTCTTGATTCTTTATCATTTTTGTATATATAAATTTTTTTTTTTTTTGAGTCGAGGGTCAATTGAAAATAAATTCTTTGTCTCACATTTGAGGTAGTCGCATGGACGAGGGGCGGACCTAGATTCAGAAATGTGGTGCTTCGGCACCCGTTAAAACCGATGCAGAATAAGTATCATTATATAAGAAGTGTATAAAAATTGATATAAGATGGAAAAAAACACCCATGAAACCAAGAAGATAGCTGGGTGTTTTGATTTTCAGGCGGAACCTTAAAGCTTCTGGAGTTAATGTGTATTTTTGAACCTCCCTAACACCCACGTTCCTCAAATCTTGGGTCCGCCACTAGCATGGACTGTGTACACTTACCTTTCCCTGAATCCACTGTGTGAAAATACACTGAATATATTTTTGTTGTTTGTTGTTTGTTTGGCTTGTTGTGTTAAGGGTCGTTTCGTAGTTGTATATATAGAGTCATGCGGGTATTAGTAATAATACATTAGTTATGCATGGTTTACTTATTATTCATGTATTACTTATTCCATTTTTTATTCTACATAAAATTATACGTAGCGTCCCTCATAACTTATACATGTAATATTCATTATGTGGATTTCTGAATTACAAATCAAATATCGTATAATTTTATATATAATTCTAACCAACTATCAAATATTGTATTACTTATATCAAATCCAATACATGAATAATATTCCTCATAATTAGCTATCAAACGACCCCTAAATGAATAGGATATATTAAAGTAGGAATATTACCCGTATTATTAATTGATTTAACGTCATGGTTACTATATATAAGAATAGTAATACTGAATAAGGTGTATAAACTAAACTTAATATCTCATAAAATCATAGAATATTTATAAAGAAATCAAGGTATCAAACACTGTCTTTATCAAAGATGATGTTGATGTTCTCAACGATCAAATACATTCATTACAAGGAGATCCAAATCATCCTATATTTGATAAATACAGTATTTATCGCAAAAAAATATTTGGAAGATATTAAAAATAATAATACTCAATTAATATGGAAATTCCATTATTTTCTAAAAAATATTTATTGATTCTACCTCCTATTTTTTTATAAAGAGAATGATTTTTTTCTCAAAGGCTCAGAAAAAATGGGTGTACTCACAAATATTCTTCATTGAAATCTCTATTATCGTCATATTTTATTTGCGATTACAGTTTATTTTCAGCACTTTTTTAAAAATTTATTGCAAACAAACACTATCAAACAAGAGATTAAATAATACCAAAGCTAATATATACGTATTATTTTCTCTAATACTTCCAATCAAACGATCGACTACAGACTTTGTGCCGTTTAACCTCTCGTTTGGTCATAAAATCTATGGTCTAACGCTAACTAAATATTTTTTTAATTCCAAAAGTTTAAAAAATAGAAATTATACTAAAATTGACAAAAATAGAAAGTCAAAAAACATTTGAAATTAGGATATTACTCAAAGTTCTTGATCACATGAATCTTTTAAAGAGTAAAAGTCTCCATCATCATGATCAGATATATACTAATATTTCACTTGCAATAAACTCAAAGATCACACAATTTCCAAAATGTTAAAACCACTCATAATTTGAAATTGTCAAACCCAACTTTCAAGAATAAAAAAAAATAAGAGAATAAACATTCAGTAATTCCGAACTATGATCAAAGTTGCTACGACATACTGCAACTTCGCAGGGATTTTATTACCGTCTTGAAATCAATTTAAGCATACTTTTATCACCGTTTTGTGCTGACGTGACACCTTTTTTTTACATAAATGAAGTCCACGTCAACGGTGTCGTGTCGGTTAAAAAGATTGACAAAAGGTGTCACGTTAGCTAAAAAGCTTGACAAAAATATGATAAAACTTGGTTCAGGGGGTAATAGGCACTCCGTGAAGTTGGAGGGTGGTCATAGTAAATTTGGTCATAGCTCGGGGTACTAGATGCTTTACTCAAAAAAAATAAAATAATAATAATAATAATAATAAAGGCAGTTTGATGCACAAAGTATCCTGCATTCACGTACGTAGGGTTCAAGAAAGAGCTGCATGCACCTCAAGGGACGTGATATAGACAACCTACTCTAATATGCAAACATTAGTAGCTGCAAAAACAAAAGGCGTTTGGAACTTGCGGTCTTATATAAACACGTCATTTATTTAATTCCGGTAGAATAATTCTAAAACAACTTGTTTTCCAACCAAACGACCGCCTAAAAAGACACATAAAATGGTACAGAGGAAATAAACACACACACACATATACATACATACATATATATATATATATATATATATATATATATATATATATATATATATATATATATATATATATATATATATACACACACACACACTATATTAAAAGTGTGAAGGGCCTTAGAAATAATGTTTGAATTTTTTACTCTTCATTAAGAGTTTTTGCTTTAGATAAAATCGTCTTTTCACTATTTTTCCTAATATATAAGAGTTGACAATTAATTAAATGTATTTATGGTAAAAGTTGATTTTAAGAAGATTTAAAAAATTTAAGAATAAATATAAAAATGTTAGATAAAATCTCCGCAATGGATAAAATCATTTAATTTTTAATAATCAAGCGTTATACGTGCGAGGCACGTGCGGCTAAACTAGTATTTATATATATATATATATATATATATATATATATATATATATATATATATATATATATATATATATATATATATATATATATATATATTCTAAAGAACTAATAATTAAATACAAAGTAGAAAATATGTGTGTACATTACCTTGGGAATTAAGAAAAACAACAATACAGAATATTTGAAAGCCTTTTCTTCTTGAGCAAATTAAGCCAAAACCAAAAAATATCAAAAGAAAATTGTGATTGGGCAATTATAAGATTGAGTATAAAGAGATTTATAGTGAAAAATAAAGTTGTCCTATGTTGACTTTTTAATTAGTATGAACATATATACATATATGTATAATAATATAATATATAGTGTACATTTTAATTTTTGAGTGGATGTACATTGCAACAATACTTCATGTTATTGGCTTTTTGCCAAACTTTTTGGACAAGTTGAAATTGCTAGATTAATTTGCTTGTATTTTTGGACAAATTTCTATAAAGTTTTCTTCTAGGAAATTGCATATTTGCCGCCAATATAATTGTTATTAAAAAAAAATTAGGGTACGAATAAAGTCTTATATATTAAAAGTCGATAAATATATATCCGAACTTTCACCTGTTTTCGATTTGAGAAAGAAAATTAAAGAATTTCACCAGTATAATTGTATGTATCACAGTCAGTGGCGGGGCTACCTTTGCTATTTTTATACTATTTTTATATGGTTAAAAATACTTTTTATGCATATATAGTAGATGTTGAATCCCTTTCGACTAGTTCGTAGATATACTTCTAAACCTCCTCAATAAAAATCCTGACTCCGCCACTGATCACAGTCAATGGTTCAACGAGACATGTTTGATGGGGCGCGACTTAACGTCTTTGTCTATCTAACGGATGGCTCACTCGATTAATGTGCGCGACAAATGTTTTATCCGATAGAGTTTCCACGAAAAAATTCTCTTATCGATGAGTTAAATTTTAACGCTAAACTTATTGTTTTCTTAGTAGTGAATCGTTTTAATAATAACTTATAAGTAACGATAATTTTACGCATGAAACGTTGCATGGCAAGAAGACAAACGCAAATTAAGTAAAACTTTAATTTAGATGAAGAAAATTAATTAATTAATTAATTAATTAAGATTCGTTTTGTCATTAATTTATTTAAAAGTTGGGTGAAGATTTACATGAAATTAAGGTTTATGTCTCTTTGTCTTTATTTTCGAAGTGATCAGCATAAGCAACCAAACAACAATATACTCCCTCCGTCTGTCCAAATTTCTAATTTGATTTCTCATTTTGCCTGTCTTTTTTCATTAATTAACAAGAGACAGTTTTTTTTTCATGTTTTACCCTTTGCATTAATTACTTTTTCTTCAAATTAAAATGTAAACATCATTTAATAGGGGTATTATGGTAAACTATGCATGTTATTGATTATTTTTCTTAATCAGTGTGTCATTTCAATTTGGAACGGGTAATTTGGGATGGAGGGAGTAGTAACTAATTAGAGGCGGTTCCATAATTTAAAATTAATTAATATACAATAATAATTGAATTTACAGTCAAATATTTATAGATATTTAATGAATGAATTTTGTAATACTCTCCCAGTTTTAAAATAATTTGTCCTTGTTGACTTGACATTTTCTTTACAAAAATATTTATCAAATTAGCCTTTTTAATTATGTTTTGAAAACATAAATTTGAATATATACATTTTGTTCATTCGTTTAATGATAAGGGTAGTATTTAAGAATATAACAAATCTTGTTGATTTCATAAAAGAAACAAATAAATTGAAACAAATATTTTTAGAAAAAGATCAACTGATTATTTTGAAACGGAGGGAGTACATATATAGATAAGTCCAGACAAAAGTTATTGAGTTTTCACGAACCCATACATTATACTCTAGAGTCGTTAAGAGGCGAAGCCAGAATTTAAACTCAGGGGCGTCAATATTTGACAAAACCTAGTCAGAGGGGATTCACACCTACTATAAATACATAAAAATTAATTTTCATCATGTATAAATAAAATATTTTTTCATCGAAAGGAGTTTGAATGAATCCCGCCAAAGGACTGGCTCCGCCCCTGGAGCCGTCAGTACGGTTCACAATGTAGCCCACAAGTATGGTTCGGGAACGGTAAAATGTATGCATATCTTACCTTTATTTTTCGAGAGCTAGAGAGATTAATTAGTACGAAAATATGATACTAATAAAATATTAAAATGCAAAGTAAATAAAGCAACAAGTAGTAAAACGATAACATGAAATTTATTAATTGCAATAATAAAAAAAAAACAGTGAAAATTTGCCTGTGACAATTAATAATGCATGCTGGCATGTGTATATAAATACACAGTTTTATAAAACAAATTAATTAGTAATTAGTACTGACTTTTAGTGTTTAGGTCAAAGGTTAGATCTATAAATAATTTTCATAAGCTCGATAAAGAAAGCAAAAAATTTATAGAGAATAAAAATTATCTGATTTTTGGTGTAAATTCGAATATAAAATCTTCAAGTTTAAGTCATATTTAATAAACATATAAAAAATCAAAATAAAAAAAATTTCTTTTTACTCTTTAAATATTACTTGTAATTATGTCATATAAAATGAAACATATATATATATATATATATATATATATATATATATATATATATATATATATATATATATATATATATATATATATATATATATAACACTTTAATTTCTTAAATGATTAGGGAATACTTTATGATTTTTTTTTCTTTCTTTTACTTTAATTTATTGACATCATTAGAGTACCTAATACTAAGCTTGGGCACTTTTTTCGAAATGTATTGAAGGAAAAAAGTTTTATTTTCAACTATAATATATGGTTATTTCAAACTAGCTATTGACTATCAAAAACAAAAGAATTTTAGGGGTTTAATTAACATTCATATAAATATCAATAATGATATATTCAGTGTAATTTCACAAGTAAGATCTGGTGAATATAGAGTATATGCAGATCTAACTCCTAACTTGAAAGGTAGTTAGAGCTGCTATTTTCGATAATCCTCAGCCAGGGGCTAGCGAAGTCACCTTCGGCAGAAAATTATATTATTTATACACAGTTAAATTATCTTTTATGCATATATAGTAGATGTTGAATCCCCTTCGACTAATTTGCATGTTTAATTTTTCCGATTTTGAACCATCTTAGTGAAAAACTTGTCTCTGCCATGCCCTTAGCTTAAGTAATTAAAACATATCAAAGCAAATCGAAGAAAAATAGAAATGAAGAAATCATGGCGAAATACTGTGGAAAGAATGACGAAACATCCTATAAAAAAGAACAGTAACTAAAACAAATAGCGTGATAATTAACATGCAAGAGACAATCGATAATAACAGCAATAGATGGACAAGAAACTACAGAAGAAATATTGTAATTGTCAGTATTGAAGAATGATCAAGAACTCAACTATCTATTAATCTTTTACCCTAATCTGAACATTTATGAAACAAATAATTAAAAGAAGAATTAGACGTCATATTTATTTTATAATAATAAAAGTTTGTGATTCAGAACACACTTTCTTGTGTTATTATCAAAACACTCAAAAACAATCTTTATTTTTTTGCTTATGAAATTTGAAAGAAATCAAATAATAATAAGCTAAGATCCTTTTTTTTTTTTTTTTTATCTTATATTATTTTTTTGGTTCAATATAAATGCCATGTTGAATCATTTACTTATTTTTGAAATCATAGAAGGGAAAAGTGCTATTGAAAAAAAAAAAATAAAAATAAAAAAAAAAATATATATATATATATATATATATATATATATATATATATATATATATATATATATATATATATATATATATATATATTGTTAGTTATATTGACTTTTAAAGTGCTTTATTTGGTGTAAATTGTCCAATTCTTGCTAGTGCTTTTATAGCTTTATTTGGTATATTTTGTTTTTTAGTAGAGGTAAATGATTGACTCTTGAAAAAGATCAATATAAATTAGACATAATTATAATTATTCAGTACCTTTTCAAGGGTTTAAAAGGGTTTAAAATTTGAAGAAAAATTAGTCGAAGAATGTTCGATATCCATTATATATACATAAAATATAATTTTAATAATATATAAATAGTATATTTTTTTTTATCGAAAAGGAGTTCGTTGAACCCCATGTCAAAGGCTGGCTCTGCCCGTGGCTACAAGCTTTTCATTTGCGAATAAAATTATCTCGAATATAGATTAGTTCATTTTTTCAGGTGAGATAAAACAATTTTAATTGAGGTATAAATTTATCCTGTGATTTTATATTTTAAATTTAAAAAAATATAAATTTAGTTTTGAAATATCTCATCTTTTATCTCGTGAACCAAATGCCACGTATACAATTTGGCTATCTCTTGGTCAAGGTGAATAATCTAGTCTTTAAGTGGGTATTAAATTTGATATATAGTAAGTGGAATTATTCCTAAAATATTTATAGATATCTTCTCGAGGCATTTCACATGTTATAAGAAACTTTCTGTGCACTAGTTTTCAAAGGGAATAATTTTAGACTATATATTATAAGTCCTAAATAATAAATATTTCCTCCGTTTCAAAATAATCGATTTATGTTGACTTGACACTGCTTTTACAAAATATTTATTATTTTTCTAAAAAAATAAATTAGCCTTATTAATTGTGTTTTGAAAATATAAATTTGACTATATATACTTTAATTAGTCTTTTAATTATAGGGTAAGTATTTGAAGAACGTAATAAAATTCTCTTGATTTCATAAAAGGGACAACTAAATTAAAATAAATATTTTTAGAAAAACGCGAACTATTTTGAAACGGAGGAAGTATATAAATGGAAAAATAACATAATCATACACCTTAACTTATCATATTTACAAAAAAATTCATCCTTACAAAATAATTACAAAATTCTCAACCAATTATGTATTTTTGTTGGATGTATCGGGAGTTAATTCTATATCTCGACAGATCCAAAATTGAAAAAAAAATATCGAAAGCTAATTTACAAAGGAAAAAATGTACGTTCGTTAGATGTATCGGGAGCTAATTATGTATCTCGAATCTTGATAGATCAAAAATCAGAATTTTTAATAAATATACAAAATATTGAGATTTTCTCTAATTAAACTCCAAACTATCGGAATTTATATTGATTACCCTAAATATAGAGAGGGGGTTATTTATTTAAGTTCTTAATTGAGCCGAATTAATGTTGCCTATATTAAGGTCAAAAACACTTGTCTTGATTAGGTCTAATAGGTGTAAAAAATATTTTTACTCCATCTAAAGATGGTATATGTGGACTTTGCTTTTTTTTTTTTTTTTGTCTTGGTATTATATGAATTTTTACACATTGGGACTTGGAAAAAAGAGTGGTTATTTTGAAAACATAAAAAGATTAGTAATTTTATATTAAAAAGATATATCCCTATATTAAATAAAGTTTGAGGAATTAATTAGACTAGGACATTACATTACATTATCACGCTATCTTATTATTAAAACAAGTTGAAGATTTCATATTTGTCTTATTATTATTATTATTATTATTATTATTATTATTTTTTTTTTTTTGAATAAATGGGAATTCAAATTATTGACTCCACATTTGACAAAAGTGACTCAAAATACCACTTGTCACCAATAGTGCGGTGGTAGGTAAATTAGCTATAATAATCTTTGATTTATTTCAAACATTTCAAAAGTATTTTCATATACTTTAAATACTTCTTTGTAATTTATATTTTAATTTATTAATAATAATTTAAATTCAACGGGTCTATCGAAGATAATCTTTCATCTTTCACAATGACAAAACTACACATACATGTATCACCGCCACTAGACTCCACTTGTGAATTACACTAAATATGTCATTGTTATAATTTAAATTGAATGTAAATACGTAATGCTTCTAAGAATGACAGTCAGATTTGGAGTAGTTTTGGAATTTAATTCTAAATATTTTTCATTTATTTGGAATTTATGAAATTGGAATAGAAGACGGACTTGTGTTTAATTATACTTTTTGCAAAGTGAAAAAGAGAACACGTTATTTGAAATTTATGAAGATGGAGTTGAAAAACAGATTTAGTGAACTTTTCCAAATTTGGACTCCAATTCGACTCCAAATTGAATTTAAAAATTTTATAACGAAACATTAATTTTGAAATAAAGTGAAAATATTATTTCGAAAAAAATAAGTGAACATCAATTCTAGAGCCGTCAATATGGGCCAGGCCCGTTGGTCCGACCCGGCCAGGCCCGTTGGTCCGGCCCGGCCAGGCCTGTAATTTGATGGAGTTGGGCTTCAGTTTTTGCCGTCCATTTAAGAACATGGCTTTTTAGTCCGACCCAGATAAGCTCGTGGCCCGTGAGGCTTGAGCAATATGGGTTGGGCTATCCCGTGGGGCGGCCTGTAAGTCAAATACATGTAACTATTTAGATTGCTTATTAGTATTTTTATTTGGTTCGAAGAATATCATGTAAAAAATTATTTAATTTCACTATTAGGAGTATTTTTTGGGGTGTTGTAGGCTTGATTAACAAATATTAACACTATGTAATATTGTCTGGTAATATTTATGTTTATTAACATTCTAAAATTAAATTATAAAATATTATTTTTTAAAAAGTGGGCTGACCCGTGAGGTTCGCCGCCCACAGAGTAATAGTGTGGGCTTGGTGGTTTTGGGCCCATCATTTTGATGGGCCAGCCCAGCCTAGCCCGTCAAACTCAAAAGCCCGTATGGGCTAGTTCGAATGAGTTGGGCCGACCCGTATTAATAGCTCTAATCAATTCTTTATAATAGAACATCAAAATCAAAAGTACTTTATATATGTGGGCTTATTAATTTTTCTTGGCCATTGGGCCTTATGACCCACCCTTATACATTTGTTAAACTTATAGTTGTTTAAAATTATATATGTTGTTATCTTGATTCTTATTTTCAAAATTCTCCGTAATTCGAGAGCTGATATAACGTATTTCTCAAACTTAAGATGATGCAAACCTACTTCTGATGTATCTAAGAATTGTGTTGACCATCCGTTGGACGATCTCTCTGATTTGTGGATCTCCCTATTAATTTATACTTGTACATAGGTAGTAGGCCGTTCAAAAGTAAATGAATTCTCTTACTTGATTCTGATTGGTTCACGTGAGTTGTCAAACTTATCATAAATGATTTTGAGTAAATGCTCTGTTTCCATCCTAAACTATACACAAAATTGATGAGACGTACATCCGAACTTTAGGAGGGTCCTATTACCCCCTGTACTAATTAAAATCGTATTTTTGACAACCTTGGTGCCTACGTGGATTCACTGATGTGTCACGTAGGCATCAAGATTGCCAAAAATACGATTTTAATTAGTCCAGGGGAGTAATAGGACCCTCCTAAAGTTCGAATGTATGTCTCATCAATTTCGTGTATAGTTCAGAATGAAAAAAGAGTATTTACTCTGATAAGGTTTTTGTGATTAATCTAGACACATGTCATTTACACACTTGACTACTTTTGACAGGTTTTTATTTTGACCAAGAAGTTGTCACATCATTTGGACATATATATTTCTTCCATGTTTCATTTTTCTAATACATTTTCCCCACCTAATATGTTTGTGGCTTTTAATAAATTAGAATAATTAAGTTAAAGATTAGATAATCATTAAATCCTTGACCAACTTTCCATATGATAATTGTAATTAATAACCTCATCATCATTAAGATAATACACTTATGATTGAAATTGTTGGATTAAATGTTGTACTTTAGAGTTTCGAGTCAACAAAACCATTGATCATCTTTGTTTTTACTTGAATATTCTTCACTTTTTACAGCCATAGTAATAATACTAATAATATATTTTTATAAGTTTTGCAAAGTCCAATCATCATAAATCATATGCCTAGTGTTCAATTATTAATGTTCCTTTAATTTGCACAGAGTTTTCAAGTATATGTTTGACCCCATGAACATTTTCAACAATATCTAGATTGTGTTGTATTTAATTGAAACATTGTCAACAAGCACAAACCAAATAGTGCTTTATGATTTTAATCAGAGGTCCCGAGTTCGAGTTTCTGGAAATAGAAAAAATTAAACATAGTAATATATAATCATGTCGTTTACCTTGGTCTCAATTGACAGATACCCTCCAACTTTCGTGTACACAAACACATACTTAGACTTGTTGTATAAAGTTGAACAAGTAGACACTCGCGTCCTCCGTGACGTCTACGTGGCAATCTCATGCGAATTACCACGTAGATGCCCCGTAGTATCTACTCGCGCACACTCAAAGTTGGAGGGCATGCATGTCAGTAGTGGTAGAGACATAATTTTCACTAAGGGGGTTCAAAATTGAAAAAAGTAGGTATACGAACTAGCCGAAGGGGGTTCGACTCAATTATATATACATAAAAAATAATTTTAACCATATATAAATAGTATAATTTTTTGTCGAGGGGGGTTCGGATGACCCCTTATGATAAGTTGGCTCCGCCACTGAATGTCAGATGAGGCCAAGTTAAAGAACATACTTATTATTACGCCGAACAAATTATGTTTGGAGCATCATCTCTAGAAATGAATTATGCAATACAAAAAATATAAATTTACATCTATCCTTTGCAACTTTCTTGTGCACAAGAAGACACTTAACTTGTAGTATAACGATGAACAAGTATACATTCGCGTCCTCCGTGACATCTACGTGACAATCTCAGGCAATTTGCCACGCCGTAGGACGTGTGCGCGTACTTATTCAACTTTATATAAATTTAAGTATATATCTACTTGTGCACATTCAACGTTGGAAGACATAAATATCAGTTGAGACCAAATTAAAGATCACACTTATATATTATGCCAAAGAAATTATGTTCGAAGCGTCACATCTAGAAATAAATTATGTAATAAATGAATCTAAATTTAGTCAAATTCTAATACAGTTGCACTATGGTATACAAACAAATGGATATATTGGTTCTAACTCATAGTTCCATAAGGACTAAAAGAAGAAAAAAGGCTCTATTTTCTATCCTTTTTGATGTTTGTGCAAATCTATCATGATAATTGTATATAATAGAGATCAGCGGTGGAGCCAGGATTTTCATTGAGCAGGTTCAAAAGTAAACATATGGATTAGTCGAAGGAGGTTCAACATCTACTATATATATATTCATAAAAATATTTTTGACCGTGTAAAAATATAATATAAAAATAGTATAATTTTCCATCGAAAGGGGTTCGGATGAACCCCCTGAATACAAGGTGGCTCCGCCATTGATAGACAAAGCTAAGCTTTTGAGTTTATCGGTTCTGAATTCAAGAAAATACAACTTACATGGATCTTGATAACGTACTTATTTATACGAACTTTTAAACATAAATACAAAATTTGAGTCAAAACTATTGAATTCTGTCAAACTCGCAGACGAATAAGAGAAATAGAAAAGTACCAACACAATTTTTTGCATAAAATAAAAGAGAAAATTGACACTATGTCTATCCATCATGATACAATGTCAATTAACAATATCCTCAAACAGAGAAATAATATTGTTTGAGCACTTGTTTTTGCATTCTAAATAACTAGATAGTAATAAAACTTCTGATTTTTTCCCCCTAAAAATTTGGTCTTTCTTGAGTACATTTATGTTGCAATATACTCTTCTAGCTCCTCTTTTTCCCAATTAAGTTTTGATGCAACATTTTCTTGGCTGGGAGAGTACTCCTGCAAAAGCAATACGAGCTCGTTTGAGTTAGCTGATTAAAAGTTATCGCGTTGACAAGCACTTTTAGCTGTCGAAACTGATGTGTTTGAATAGCATTTCGAGCACTTACAGACACATAGATACGTTAAAAGGTGCTTATGAACCAAGTTATCGATAAGCATCAACTGTTGACAAATACTTTTAGGTGTCAAAAACTGATTTTTATGAATAAGCAGTTACGTGTTTGAATAGCATTTCGAGCACTTACAGACACATAGATAAGTTAAAAAGTGCTTATATACAAAGTTATCGATAAGCATTAACTGTTGACAAACACTCTTAGGTGTTGAAACTGATTTTTATGAATAAGCAGTTATGTGTCTGAATAGCATTTCGAGCACTTACAGACACATAGATACGTTAAAAGGTGCTTATGAACCAAGTTATCGATAAGCATCAACTGTTGACAAATACTTTTAGGTGTCAAAAACTGATTTTTATGAATAAGCAGTTACGTGTTTGAATAGCATTTCGAGCACTTACAGACACATAGATAAGTTAAAAAGTGCTTATATACAAAGTTATCGATAAGCACTAACTGTTGACAAACACTCTTAGGTGTTGAAACTGATTTTTATGAATAAGCAGTTATGTGTCTGAATAGCATTTCGAGCACTTACAGACACATAGATACGTTAAAAGGTGCTTATGAACTAACTTACCTCGAGTTTATTCATAAGCTCTTTGGCAGTAGGGGCGGATACAAAAATCTGGCGCGCGTTAGGACAGATGAAACCTTCTTCCACTGCTTTGTCAATGAATGTTAAAAGGGAATTATAGTAACCATCCACATTCAGTAGTCCTACTGGTTTGTCATGAATGCCGAGTTGAGCCCACGCGATAACTTCAAGAAGTTCTTCTAGTGTTCCATAGCCACCTACGAACATTAGCATGTACGTGTTCAATTGTGCTGTCTAACAACTTTAAGACGTTAGAAAGAGCACAGTTATGTTTACTTAATTATGTCTTCAACAACGCACAATGGTACAGTTTGCGTTTAAGAAACCACAAGTTTGTCCTTGGAAACAATACTCTGTTGAGACTCCGGTATAGAGCATAGTACAACAACGACAACATATTCAGTGTGATTCCACAAGTGGGATATGGAGACCGGAGAGAGTGGTGCGTATGCAGCCTTACCCTTACCGTATGGAGGTACAGAGACCGTTTATGATAGACCCTCGACTCACCCAGTCTAACTTTTCACGTTACATGTTTAAGACCAAGCCTTACCCTTATCGTATGGAGGTATAGATACTTTTTTGATAGACCCTCAACTAACCCAGTCTAACTTTTCACCTTACATGTTTAAGACCAAAAAGAGCAGCCCGGTGTACTAAAGCTCCCGCTATGCGCAGGGTCCAAGGAAGGGCCCCACGTATTGTTTTCCAAGGCTTGAACCCGTGACCTCCTGGTCACGTGGCAACAACTTTACCAGTTACTCCAAGGCTCCCCTTGACATGTTTAAGACCATAAGATTAAATAACATTTTTGTACATTCTCTATATATCTTTAGTTTAACGCGACAAGATTCAGAAGTCGTTTTTACTTTCTTAAACTACGTGTCAGGTCAAAGCAATACAGACAGATTGAATGAGAAATGGACAAGAATCTTGGAAAAGATAAATGAGAACAAACCAGGTAAGGCTATAAAAGCATCAGAATGTTTGGCCATTTCTGCTTTCCTCTGGTGCATATCTGCAACTGCTTTTACCTCTCCCACAGTTTCACCTGTTATCTGCATAACATAAAGACTCTTTTAATATAATCGTAGTGTCTAGATCAACTTGTGCATGCATACTAAAGTTAATTTCGCAGGGTACCTGTTATCGATTGCTAGGACTAGATATAATCATACCAAATTTGTACTTCGTTAAGTTTAATAATCGTGTGTCTGAGCTAGCTTTTATGTTATTGCTCTATATGTGGAATTATTCGTTGTTTTAGTTGCTTTGTATCTTGTTATACGGTTGTTATATTTTTCAAACACTCCTGCTTTGGTAATATCTTGAGCCGGGGGTCTTATCGGAAACAACCTCTCTACTTTTTCGGAAGTAGCGGTATACACTGCGTACATTTTACCCTCCCCAGACCCCACTTGGTGGGAATTCACTGGATTTGTTGTTGTTGTCCTGCTTTGGTAACGTTACTTTTGAGTTTAGGGTCTATCGGAATCAGTCTCTCCATCCCGCAAAGATAGTGGTTAGATCTGTGTACATTCTATCCTCCTCAGACCCCGCATACGCGATTACATTAGATATGTTGTTGTATGTGAGAGCCAGTGGCGGAGACAGAATTTTCACTAAGGGGGTTCAAAAGTAAACATACAAACTAACCGAAGGGGGTTCAACATCTACTATATATACATACAAAAAATAATTTTAACAGTGTATAAATAGTATAATTTTCTGCTGAAGGGGGGTCGGATGGCCCCCTGGCCCAAGGGTAGCTTCGCCCCTGGTGAGAGCCAGTTTGAGCGCATCTCGACTAATTTGACGCCTGTTACCTCTCACTAGCACAGATACCGATAATTTTATGCACCAAAAAGGATAGTAGCCTGATGTGAGAGCAAGGCAATAAGTGAAAACTTTCATTACAGTGTTTAATTTGAATACATCCATTTGATTGGAAGACTTAGAAAATGGAAAATGATGGAGGACTCAACATTACATGTGCTCTTTATGGTGTTTTGAAAGTTTGAAAAGCCTAAAACTGTGTCTCTAGAGTCTAGAGTGGTCAAGCTGTATAGAACTAGTAAAATTTCAATCTATGTTGCTCGGACTTTTCAAAAATGTCATCGCGTGTGTGTTGGGTCCTTCAAATGCAGTGCGTTTTTGGAGCATCCGACACGGGTGCGGCAACATTTTTGAAGAGTTCGAGCAACTTAGATTTCAACGATCCTTTTGTTTGCTTCTTGTGACTTTTTAAGTACAATTTTGCATTTATGAACGTTTACAAGAGCATGGTAGAGTTGTTGTCATGTGACCAGGTGGTCACAGGTTCAAGCCTTGGAAACAGCTTCTGACAGAAATGCAAGGTAAGGTTACGTACAATACACCCTTGTGGCGGGGCCCTTCCCCGGATCCTACGCATAGCGGAAGCTTTAGTACATCGGGCTGCACTTTTTTATGAGAGCATGGTAAAAGGCCGACTAATACAGAAAGAATTCCACGTTCACACAGGTCGGTCTCAGAAAGGCTCGTACCTAAAAGAGAATCGTAGACAGTCTACCCTGACGCAAGAATCGGTAGCTGAATCCATCAAACCTATGACCTACGGATTACTCCAAAGCTCCCCTTCGCGTACAAGAACTTAGTAAAGGGCAACAAAATGCACAAAGCATTCCACGTTCACACAGTGTCGGAGCCACCTTTGCTCCACGGGATATTATATTGCTTTTATACTATTTTTACATGGTTAAAAATATTTTTTATGCATATAATAGATGTTGAACCCTCTTCGACTAGTTCGTATATGTACTTCTGAACCCCCTTAATGAAAATCCTGACTCCGCAACTATGTTCACACGTACTATTCCACGACTAGAATCTGTATACCGATATTTCACACATAAACGACTTTGCGTTGCTCCAAGATTCTCCTTCATGTACAAGAACATTGTACTATTCTACGTTCTCTCGGACTTTTGGAGAATCCAACACACACACTAACATTTTTATAAAATCCGAGCAACATAGACACAATTATTTTAGATTATTTTTTCTTTTAAATGTCTAAAGTAGCAAAGAGGACCCCATTAACTTACAATAAGGGGACCAGGAGAAAGGAAAAGGAAAGGAAAGGGGGCAAAGAAAAGATAGGAGGCAAATTAAACACAAACAACCAAACTAAGTACTAACAAAAATTCCCTCTTGCACTTTAGGTATGTCCCATGCCAACAAGTGCAACAGCCATGTCCAAAGATAATAAAGATGAGGTTGAAATTCCATTAATAGCCCACCACAAGATCAACAAAGAATAAGAACCAAAAAAAAAAAAAAAAAACTTCAAAAATATCATCAGGTGCGTGCTGGATCCTACAAAAGTAATATAACACTCCCCATGTTTCAGTTTATTTGTTTGGTTCTGACTTGACGCGCAGTTCAACAAGACAAATAAGTCTTTTGAATCTTGTGGTCTGGTCTTAGCCTTGGACATGTCACGTGGAAAGTAGAAAATAAGGAAACGAAAGAAACGTTCTTTTTGAAACAGACCAGAAAGAAAATTAAGGCAAACAAATTATAACGAAGTGAGTATAGTTTTGAGGATCTGACTTGACTTGCGGTTCAAGAACGCAAATAATTCTTTTGAATCTTGTGGTCTGGTCTTAGCCTTGGACATGTCACGTGGAAAGTAGAAACTAAAGAAACGTTCTTTTTGAAACAGACCAAAAAGGAAATTAAGACAAACAAATTATAACGAAGCGATTATATTTTTGAGGATCTGACTTGACTTGCGGTTTAAGAAGGCAAATAAGACTTTCGAATCTTGTGGTCTGGTCTTAGCCTTAGACATGCTACGTGGAAAGTAGAAACTAAAGAAAGGAAAGAAAAGTTCTTTTTGAAACAGACGAGAAAGGAAATTAAGACAAACAAATTATAACGAAGCGAGTATATTTTTGAGGATTTGACTTGACTTACGGTTTAAGAAGGCAAATAAGACTTTCGAATCTTGTGGTCTGGTCTTAGCCTTGGACACGTCACGTGGAAAGTAGAAAGTAATTAAATGAAAGACTCGTTCTTTCTGAAACAGACTGAAAAGGAAATTAAGGGAAACAAATTATAACGAAGCGAGTATATTTTTGAGGATTTGACTTGACTTGCGGTTAAAGAAGGCAAATAAGACTTTCGAATCTTGTGGTCTGGTCTTAGCCTTTAGATATGTCGAACGTACCAAAATATCATTTAATCTTGCGTCTTGGACATGTCACGTGGAAAGTAGAAACTAAAGAAAGGAAAGAAACGTTCTTTTTGAAACAGACCAGAAAGGAAATTAATGCAAACAAATTATAACGAAGTCTGACATGGATACAATAACACTTTGAAGAGTTCGAGCAACGTAGCTAGTAATGTTAAGAAAAAAAGAAACATACCTCTCTTGGCATGAGTGTCCTTGGAATAACTCTGAATACAAAAACATAATAAAATTTAAGTCAAATCAATGTCAAAAGCAACATTAAGCGGTTCATATTTGTGCTTTGAAGAACATTGTTGTGTACGGATATTGTACTCCTACCTTGTGATGCTCGATTTTGTAAACCAATATTGTATGCAACATCTAAGTTCCGTGTTATGAGTTCGATTCTTTTATGAAATGCTACTGTACGTATTAGTCTTTTAAGTGATCTGATAATGTAAACGCGGAAACTCACCCAAGGACGTGACGACCGCCATTGTAAACTGCTTGAGAGACCAATCCCATCAAACCAATACTTCCTCCTCCATAAACTAAGTCTATATTTCTTGATACCTTTGTATACAAGCAAAAAAACAAGTAACGTCATAAAAAGAAACTGTTTCCGATAGATCCTCAGATTAAATATATAGCGGACAATCATAGTTCTTTTAGAAACTTAACCAAGAAACTAGTGGTGGGGTGGGGTGGGGTGCAAAGAATATTATAAAATTGGCATTTGGCCCTTTATGTTTGAAAAATAATTTAAAGTCACATTAGAAAGTTTCAAGAATGCTCTTACCAAATATAGAGCATTCATACAAGACTCAAGACAATTTTTTTTTTTTATTATAACCATGGTGTTCGGGCTAGTTTACACATAAGTACACGGGGAACTATGCCGAGAATTCATGACCAAAAGTAAGTCAGATAGAAAGAAATCATCTAATATTTATGCATAGTTATGTTCATACAACAACAAAAATATGTCTAGTATAATCGCACAAGAGAGGTCAGGAGCAAGTGATGTGCACGAAGCCTTATCCCTACCTTACGAAGGCGGAGTTTATGTTCATAAAGTATTACTACAACAACAACATATCCAGTGTATTCCCACAAAGTAGGGTGCGGGGGAGGGTAAAGTGTACACAGTCCATACCACTACCTCAGATAAAGTGTAGAGAGATTGTTTCCAATAGACCCTCGGCTTCATTAAAGTATTACCAACAGAGTAAAAAAATACAGAAAATTTTGTCTCACCAGTTCTTTGCCAAGCTCAACTGCAGCTTCTTTATAACTGCTCTTTTTGCCAGGACTACTACCACAAAACACACAAATTTTCTTGAACTTTGATTGCTTCATTTCCTTCTCCAACTTGTCCATCTCCATTTCTTTGTATGTGTGTTTGAGTTGCTTAACTACTTGTTTTGCTTGTGTATATATTGGTGTTATTGATAGTGGCCTTTTTGTAGTAAACCTCCAACACTACACTCTACACACTTGGGGTGGGGTGAGTGGGGTGGGAGTGGGGGTGGGGGGTGGGGGGGCCAATATTGTAGTATGCAAATATCCATTAAGACAAATACATTCCATACCCTACTCACTCACCTTTGACAAAACACTAGTACTACTTACTAAAGGATTGTTGAAAATTTTCCCCCACGTCGTGGACTAGTCATCTGAAACGGGGACAATATAATATGAATGTCAAATATCGTGTAAATATTGTTAAAACCATATAAATAGATCACCCATCTCGACTTTTCAATAGCTACTTAGTAAAGAATTCTTGAAAATTTTCCGCATGTCCACGACCAGACATCTGAAGTGTGGACAATATAATATGAATGCCAATATTGAAAAATCAAGAATCAGAATGAGTTTTGCTCTAATATCGTCAAAATCATGTAAAGAGATCACTCATCTCGACTTTTCAATAGCTACTTAGTAAAGGATTCTTGAAAAATTTCCGCATGTCCAAGATCAGACATCTGAAGTGTGGACAATATATAATATGAATGCCAATATTAAAAAATAAAGAATCGGAATAAGTTCTGCTCTAATATCGTGTACATATTGTCAAAATCATATAAATAGATCAGCCATCTCGACTTTTTAACAACTACTTAGTTAAGGATTCTTGAAAATTTTCCGTATATCTAAGACCAGACATCTGAAGCGTAGACATTATAATATGAATGTCAATATCGAAAAGGGTGAAAAATCAAGAAGCGTGATGAGTTTTGTTCTAATATCGTGTAAATATTGTTTAAATCATATAAAGAGATCGCTCGTCTCAACTTTTAAACAACTATTTTAGTAAAGAATTCTTGAAAATTTTCCGCATATCTAAGACCAGACATTTGAAGCGCAAACATTATAATTTGAATGTCAATAGCGTAAAAAGGGTGAAAAAATAAGAATCGTGATGAGTTTTATTCTAATATCGTGTAAATATTGATCAAATCATATAAGGAGATTACCCATCTTGACTTTTCAACAACTATTTTAGTAAAAGATTCTTGAAAATTTTTCGCATGTCTAAGACCAGACTTCTGAAGCGTGGACATTATAACATGAATGTCAACATCGTAAAAGGTGAAAAATCAAGAATCGTGGTGAGTTTTGTTCTAATATCGTGTAAATATTATTCAAATCATATAAAGAGATCACCCATCTCGACTTTTCAATAACAACTACTTAGTAAAGGATTCTTGAAAAATTTTCGTATGTCTAAGACCAGACATCTGAAGCGTAGACATTATATGAATGTCAATATCAAAAAGGGTGAAAGATCAAGAATCGTGATGAGTTTTGTTCTAATATCGTGTAAATATTGTTTAAATCATATAAAGAGATCGCTCGTCTCAACTTTTCAACAACTATTTTAGTAAAGGATTCTTGAAAATTTTCTGCATGTCTAAGCGTGGACATTATAATATGAATATCAATACCGAAAAGGGTGAAAACAAAATCAAGAATCGTGATGAGTCTTGTTCTAGTATCGTGTAAATATTGTTCAAATCATATAAAGAGATCAACCATCTTGATTTTTCAACAACTATATTAGTAAAGAATTCTTGAAAATTTTTCGTATGTCTAAGACCAGACATTTGAAGCGTGGACATTATGACAAGAATGTCAATATCGAAAAGGGTGAAAAATCAATAATCGTGATGAGTTTTGTTCTAATATCGTGTAAATATTGTTCGAATCATATAAAGAGATCGCCTGTCTCAACTCTTCAACAACTATTTTAGTAAAGGATTCTTGAAAATTTTCCACATGCCTAAGACCAGACATCTGAAGCGTGGACATTATAAAATGAATGTCAATAGCAAAAAGGGTGAAAACAAAATCAAGAATCGTGATGAGTTTTGTTCTAGTATCGTGTAAATATTGTTCAAATAATATAAAGAGATCAACCATCTCGATTTTTCAACAACTATTTTAGTAAAGGATCCTTGAAAATTTTTTGTATGTCTAAGACCAGACATTTGAAGCGTGGACATTATGACATGAATGTCAATATCGAAAAGGGTGAAAAATCAATAATCGTGATGAGTTTTGTTCTAATATCGTGTAAATATTATTCAAATCATATAAAGAGATGACCCGTCTCAACTTTTCAACAACTATTTCAATAAAGGATTCTTGAAAATTCTCCGCATGTCTCAGACCAGACATTTGAAGCGCAAACATTATTACATGAATGTCAATATTGTAAAAAGGGTGAAAAATAAGAATCGTGATGAGTTTTGTTCTAATATCGTATAAATATTGTTCAAATCATATAAAGAGATCGCCCGTATCGACTTTTTAGACAACTATTTTATTAAAGTATTCTTGAATTTTTTTTTCCTCACGTATGCCTACAATTTGCATTCCATATTGAGTGTTGGCAAAACCAAGATATTATATCCACTCACATTGCTATCAAGTATCTTATTCCTCTATCTTTTTTGTGATTTTTTAAATCGAGAGTTTATCGAAAATAATATTTTATTGCATTAAGATAGACGTAAGATCTGCTTACACCTCATTCTCTCTGGACATTAAAAGATCATTTGGTACGCGAAATGGGATAAGCAAGGATGTCCAACGAGTTGAGATATTCCATAAGATTATTTTTATTGCACCTTATGTGTGAGATAGTAATTTTCTTTTTTAATAATCGTGGTGTTCGAGCCAGTTTGCACAGTGACAGAGCTAGAATTTTAGCTAAGGGGGTTCAAGATCGAAAAAAGTAAGCACACGAACTAGTTGAAACTGGGGGTGCAATGTCTACTATATATGTATAAAAAAAATAGTTTAAACCATGTATAAATAGTATAATTTTCCATCGAAGGGGGTCGGATGAATCCCCTAGCCATAAGGTGGCTCCGCTCCTGAGTTTGCATGCACCTCAACTACTTCCACGACATATTTAGACACCACTCACTAGCAACAAGTACCAGGTAACTCTGTCCACCAAGGCTAGAACAGATGTGAAGAAATCACTTAGTATTTTGTTTCTGTTGGGATCTGAATCGGAGACCTCGTGGTGTTCAGTTCACTTCATTGACCACTCGGACACACCGTTGAATGTTCTTTACGGGATAGTAATTTCACGATTTTAATACAAATAATGAGATAAAATAATTTCAAATTAGCTAACACCATGAATCAAACATAGAATAATGGAATAAAATAATTCCAAAATTATCTAATACATTAAATTACACATAAAATCAAGTCAATTTTAAATTTTATCCCGTAATTATTATCGAATAATAAAAGGCTATGGTGAGGACCATCCCTACGTAATGGGAGTAAGAAAACACTCCATGTGGGGTTCATGCATGACAGTAAAAACTTTATGGGTTCGAATTTGAAATTTTATTATCGTCTATCTTATTTGAACTGTTCAAAAATATCAACGAGTATGTGTGATATTCTAAAAGTAATGTATTTTGAAAAATTCAATATAAGTGCGACAATAATTTTGAAGAATTCATACAACGTAGATTACCGTTCGTTTGATTTATAGGGTTCAAGATCTATTCGTTATACTTAGTCGATATACTTTGTAACGCGTATATAAAATTTGAGCTAAAACTAATGAATATCGATGATCTGAATCTTGTATGCTACATTCACCCCTACGCCGAGATCAGTAGAATTTAGGGATCATGTTCTTGATATGACGAGGAATAACAATCTCGAGATAAAATATTGATTATGTTATGCTGTGTTTGATTGAATTTACCAATTCAGTGATTTGTTTCTTGATATCGATATTCGCTTGAGGTTCAATTAGTTCGAATTTGCATAAAAAAATTTATTTTGGCAAAAAATATTTGTACTAAAGACGACTTTATTGTTTGAACTCAAACCTAAAACCTTCGATACAGATTTAGAGGGTGTTTGGATAGGATTAAAATCTGATTAAACTAGATTTTAATCGCTTTTTTAGTTTTTTTTAGATGTTTGGTAAAATTAAAAAAAGCTTAAAAAAGTTAAAAGTGGATTAAAAAAAACAAAAATTGAGAAGTGGATACCCCTAGCTTTTTACCTTTTAGATTAAATTTCTTTTAGGTTTGACCAAAATATTTATCTTTTTATTCCTTATATTTTTTTTCTAATTCCAACAATACCCTAAACTTTGTATCCCTTATTGATTTTTCTTTCTTTTTTCTTTTTGCTGCTTTTTTTCATCTTTTTCCTCCAGTTTTCTCTTCATTTTTCTCCTTTATTTTCAGAAAATTCATCATTACATAAGAAAACACTCAAAAATTTTATCGTCAAATCGAGCTGGTGGTAAGTTCTTCTCTATCTATTCATATAGAATCCCTGCATGTTATTCAAATTTTAAAAATTGATTCTTTTTAATAGTTTGTTTCATTCCTAAAAATTTTATGTTGTTTACAAGCTTGCAATATTACAATATAATACTATATTTATGTAAAAAATATCTTAAAATTTTTATTTTTTAATATTTAAAAATTAAAAAATAACTTATATTTATAAATTGACCTGGCATAATCACTTTACGTTGAAAGTGTATTTCAATAGAAATTATTTTTGAAGTATTAGAATTTAAAATTATAAATAATTCACGTTATTATGTGTTAACATCTTTAAGGATATTTAAGTTATTTTGACAATAAAAAAGTGATTGACAACACTTGTTTACCAAACACATGAACATATTTTTTTTCAGTTTTAACACTTCTATTCAAATATTTATCTGCTTAATTTAAAATTATTTATTTTAAACTTTTAATCACTTAAGCTAAAAAGTAATTTTTTTAATCATATCCAAACAGGCTCTTAGTTTAGCATTATGCTAATACATATTATTTTCATAAAATCTTTTGCAACAAAAGTAACAATTTCTATAAATTAATTAACTTTGCAAAAATAAAATAATGAGTATAGTTGACTTCTAAATGGATAGAAACAGGCGCACTTCTAATTAAATGACATATTCGAGCACTAAGAAAAAAAAAAATACAAAGAACCATGTGTTTCAATTTTCAAATGTAATAAATGTGAGAAAATTAAAACTTATTATATAAGGTAATTAAATTTTTCTTTCTCAATCAGAAGTTTCGGATTTAATTTCTGAGAATTCAAAAAGTTCTATCAAAAACATCACGCCGAAAAATAAATTCTATAATGTAGAGACTCGGATTTAATCAAATTTCAATGCTAATGTCAAACACGAAGTGAAAAAAAATATAGAACCTTCTACACTTTCATAATGATATAATGTTTTGTCATTATATATTTTCTAAAAAAAAATAATGAGTGACACTAATTATTATATTATTTTTTAATATGTTGTGTTCATTTGACTATATTTGGACCTACCTTGTGAGCAATATGATTTTTTTTAAAAAAATAAATAAATTCTATTAGTGTTTGATATTATACAAATTCGATTAAATTCAGATTCACGTTTATAAGTAGCTTTTCGAACAATATTTTTTTTCATTTTTAGAAGCTTAAGCTTGAGACTTCTAACCACAATCTCTGTTTTAAAATAGTTGACCGTTATTGACTTGATATTTTTCTTAAGAAAATACTCATTAGTGATTTATTTTACCAAATTAATCTTATTAATTATGTTAAAAAAAATATAAATTTGAGTATATACTGTACACTTTGTGTAGTCATTTAATAATATGGAAAATACTAGAAGAACATGATAAAATTCTCTTGATTTTATAAATGAAACAACTAAATTAAAACAGATATATAAAAGAAAAAGATCAATTATTTTAAAACGGAGAAAGTAATTAATGGTACCATCATTACTCTATCCCATGCTTTAAAATTAAAATTCTATCTACAATTTTGTAATAATTTGAAAGTGGCAATCGTAACCAATTCCACTATAAAGAACTAGTGCAAATTAAGGCCACCACGATAAATTAGACAATAAAAAGAAATATACTAAAAAATGCATAAACTTTAATGTAAAATTATGGAGAGAATAATCTCCCCGAATTTAGACAGATGTTATTGTGTTATTATATGAAGGAACTCGCTGATCAAACCAATTTAGATTTGTGCCGTATAAGATTTTTAATTTTTTTTTTTTTGAGTTTTTCATCCAGTATTTGGTATCCGCATTATTGGGACTTGACTGATTTGAATTCGCGCATTGCATAGCCCATTTCTAAGGCGGTGCTCCCAACAAAAATATTTTCATTCCAAAGGCTCAAATCCGAGATCTCTAATTAAGAATGAATAGATCCCAACCATTCCATTTTTTAAGGACTCGAATTCTAGAACTCTTATCAAGTTTAAAGTAGAGATAAGCATTCAGTATCCCTCCGAACTATCGTCAAAATTGCTACGACACATTCTAACTTCACAAGAGTTGTATTACCTCCCGAACTCAATTTTGGTGTATTTTTTTCACCCTTTTGTGCTGACATGGCACCTTTATTACACAAAATCGGGCCCACATCAAAGGTGTCATGTCAGCTAAAAAGGTTTATAAAAATACGCTAAAATTTAGTTCAGGGGGTAATAGGACTCTCGTGAAATTGAAGCGTGTCGTGACAAATTTGGTCATAGTTCAGGAGGTACTAGCTGTTTTAATCTTTAAAGTATAATGAAATCCTTACGAAATGTGTGCACGTATATGTGTGTGTTATTAGCGTACGTATGACAAGTATAAAAAAAGACAATCCAATACACTAACGTTTTCATTATGCGTAAGATTCGAAAAGAATCGAACCACAAGGTTATATTACTATAACAATAAATAATATCTAGTATAGTCCTATTTACATCTGTAAAAGAATATCTAGAAATTAATTTTGGAATTTACACAAAGGATTAAAATTTGTTGCATGTTGTACTTCAACACGTGTCCTTTATATAAATAAAATATTTTTTTAAAACTAATATGATGGATATGGAAAATGTCATTATCAAAAAAAGATGTTTTATATGGATTCACAATTTATATATTTAATTATATGTAAGTTTATACACGATTGGCCATTCAAGCAAATCATTCCTTTGGTAGTGGAATATCATGATATTTTATTATTTATAAGGTGAAAATTCAAATTCAATTGATTCTCAATAAAAAAATCGAATATCAAGCAAAAAATCAATAATAACAAAAAAAAAACCATTAAAATTAAAAAATTTCATAAATCGTTGAGATTATAATATATATTCTAATCGTATCACTTTTTTACTTGTTCAACTGATCATACTTATGTGTGCATTTGAAAGGAGCAAATTAAAGTTTAAACTGTTAAATGAAATGAAAGTATATTGATTTTAGTTTTCTTTTAATTATATTTTTAATATAATATATGATGAACTAACTTTAAGATTGGATAATATTAATATATTATTACCCATGCTTTTTTGACAGCTAAAAGTTTGGAAGAAATAAGGAATCAATAGAGGTTGCTTCACCAAATAAACAAAGAATATTCGACTTGTTGATGGTTACTTTTTTTTTTTTTTTGAAATATCTTCTTCTTTTTGCCTAAGTTGATAAAGAAATAAGATAAAATTGTACCTTACTTGATAGAGAAATATGATATAAAGTTGAAATTGAATAGCCAATATGTTTCAAATTAAAAGTCTTAATTTTTTGTGGTTCTTGTAATAGACTTAGGCATTATTTTTGGAGATAACATTAAAATCCTTTTCACTTATTGAAATAAAAATCTATTTGGAGACTTATAATAGTTTTTTCTGGCGTAAGCGGAATTTATACTGGTCGTTAGGAATCCTCATAACATGAATGAATGAACCCTGTTATTTTCACATTCGTCTAAAAATTCATTTAATAACGAGAACTCCTACAAACCCTAGTCGTTCTATTATAACGGGAGCATAAATCATTTAGCTTAGCCTAATTCGAATATTACTGGTTGTGTGGAATCCTCACAACATGAACGAACTCTGTCGTTTTCACAATCACCTAAAAATTCATCTGGTACAGAAAACTCCTCCAAATCCTAGTCGTTCTATTATAACAGGCTCATGGATTATCTAGCATAGCCTAATTCGAATTACCAGTCGTTTAGAATCCTCGCAACATGAACGAACTTTGTCGTTTTCACAATCGCCTAAAAATTATTTGATACAGAGAACTCATCCAAACCCTAGTCGTTCTATTATAACGGGTTCATGCTTCATTTAGCATAGCTGAATTCGAATTACTGGTTGTTTGGAATCCTCACAACATGAATGAATTGATCTGCCGTTTTCACAGTCGTTTGGAAATTTATTTGATTCAGAGAACTCCTCTAAGCCCTAGTCGTTCTATTATAACGCGCTCATGAATCATTTAGTGTAGACCTAATTTCAATTACTCGTCATGTGGAATCCTCAAAACATGAATGAATTCACTTATTTCGATGAAGAGAACTCCTCCAAACCCTAGCCGTTATATTATAACGTACTCGTGAATTATTTAACACCCCTTCTGAATGGATCCAACGCGATAATATTTTCTTACCTAATTTAAAAAAAATGTGCATATTAATTCAACCATTCCTTTTTTAAGACCTATGGACCACTTTGAAAATTTTTAATATGTATTTTTTTTTTTTTTAGTTTCTCTCTTTGTCATTGTTGCCTTCTCAAAATGGGAACTTTGATTTTAACTTGTGTGTTTTAATGGGGAAAGAAAAATATCACTTTCATTATTTCTGTTTTTTCTCCTTAACCCTTTAATTTAATTGGTGGTATTTAAAATTTTTGGTACAAATCCATAATGAATATTTATGAATTGATACAATATATAGCTTCAAGTTAATATACAATAATAATTGGTTTACAGTCATATATTTACAATATTTAGTGAATTTCTTAATAAAAATACGTGATTCTCGTGAATCCAAACACTATTCCACAGATCAACTCCTGCTTACACAACGTAAATTCATTTAGCTGTAGCGTGAAAATCAGTATCGAACACTGAGTGAGAAACCAAAAATGTACATATGCCATTTGTGGACAATACAACTAGGTGTGAGTAAGAGAATTTTAGAAGGAACCGTTTTAGAAAAATCAACAATATATATATATACATATATATATATATAAAGTCAATGTTCTACTAGTATTTTTCCATAGTGGGGTGCAAGAATAATAGAGGGATTATGATATTGATAGGAAAGTAAGAGAAATATTTTTTTTTTTTTTGATATTTGGTTAATTAAGATTATTTAAAATAGAGAAAATAACTTTTCGAAAAAACAAGTTTCATAAGTATTTTAGACTTTATTCCATATACTATACATGCATCATGCACATATCAAAGCAAACAATGTAACTAATTAAAGTAACAATTATCAATAATCCAAATGATGATTAATTAACAGAATAGATACGTGATGATTAAAACCTAGTTAAAACGAAAATGACATAATTTATAAACGTCATATTCAAAATTAATTACAAAAGCGATAGAAACCAAAAAAACATTGAAAAATACTTCAAAATTTAGAATTAAAAAAATACTCTCTTCGTCTAAAATTAATTGTCATATATTAATTCTCAAGAGTTAAATTATGTAAATTCTGATCGGCATTTTAAAATGTGTATTTTTATTAAATTGACAGGAGAAAAATTATAACTTGTAATAATTTTCATATTATTTGAAAAATTCAATTTTTGAAAAATAAAATATGACAAGTAATATGAAATGGAAGGAATAAAAAATAAAGACAAGTCAATTTTTGAATTTTTTTTTTCTCTTCCAATGTTAAATGTATTACTTATGATAAAAGTAAACAAACCGACTTTATTTTGTCCATAAATTGAGGATGACTTTTATTATGTTGTTTTCTTGATAAGTCTAAAGTTGTCAATTTAATGGGGTTCCAAATTTAACATAAAAGAGAATTGTGTGGGCAAAAAGTGAACAAATTAAAGTGAAAAATAAAAAAGATAGAAAATGAAAGGATTTAGCCACGTATTTATTCAAAAATGATTTGACAATGTTGATATATATATATATATATATATATATATATATATATATATTAGTCAATTAATAATAAAAAAAAATATTAGTCAATTTGAAAAAGAATCTTGTTGCAAGTAGAGAGAGAGCAAAATTAAGTTGTTGATCACATAATTCAAATAGCCTATTAAGAGTGATACCTTTTATTATTAAAAAAATAGCATAAACATACGTCTTAACTTATCATATTTATATAAATTCTCATCCTTATAAATAATCGCTGGATGTATCGAAAAACTAATTATGTATCTCGACAGTTTCAGAATCAGAAAAAAGGTATCGAAAGCTAATTATGTATCTTTACAAGGAAACAATGTATCCTTATTCGATGTATTATGTATCTCGGCAGATCCAAATCAAAAAAATGTATCGAGTGTTAATTCTGTATCTTTATAAAGGAAAAAATGTATCTTCGTTGGATGTATCGGGAGCTAATTATGTATCTCGATAGACTCAAAATTGGGGTATTCATTAATTATACAAAATATCAAAATTTTCTGTAAGTAACCTTGAAACTATCGAAATTTATGTTATTTGCCCTTTATTATTTATTATGCGAACAATGGAACGATTTGAGGAACTACTTTTGTTAGGTAAATTTTGTATATTTGTTAGGTAAATTTAGTTATATATATATATAATCGTTTTCGATTTATCAGACTATTATCAAGTCGAAAAAGAGATAATAGAAGAGCGATCGATTGTTAATCGAGTGGCTATAGATTCGAATTCTATTTGGGGAGATTTGATTGATTTTGAATTAATGGATTTAGAAAGCCCATTTCTTCCTTCTTTTTTTTGAGTTATGAGCAAATCATTTATAATATATTATTTCAATAAACCATACTAATGAAGTCACTGTCACCTCAAGAAATCTGTATGATATGTAACCAGAGATCGAGGGTTCGATCCTGGGTATGGAGAAAACTCTGTTGGGAGTGCTACCCCCCGAATGGGGCCCTACCCGGCGCGAATCTGGATTAGTCGGACTCCAATGCGGGTTCCGGACACCGGATGGGAAACCAAAAATAAATAAATTAATAAGTATACATTATATATACACACACATACACTTGTTATACCATGTATTTAAAAAGTTAATAATTATACATTATATGTACACAAACATACACTTGTTATACCATGTATATAATAAGTTAATAATTATACATTATATATACACACATACACTTGTTATACGAAGTATATACCGATGATGGCTACAAAATGTTACAGTTAAGCGCGTGAAAACTCTTTTAACGGCCTGACTTAAATTATCACGAGTTGTTTGATACACGGGATAAGATGAGATATCCAAGGCTTATGCCTGTAAGTATATCCTTATCCCATTCAAGGTAAGGCATATCGTCTTGCTTGTACTTTTTCTTGAGTTTCTTTTTATATATATATTCACTAGCCACCTCGCCTAGTGAATTTTCTTTTTAAAAAAACATTTTTAGAAAACATGTATAATACATTTTTTTTTGCTTTCTTGTGACTCGAACCTAAAAGCTTCAGGTTGAAGATGGAGAGTGTTTAACGTTATTTTCTTTTGATTCGAGGATGATCGAGTTTCAGTCTCTTTGACCTATTATGTTATTGATTGAGGATAAGACGGTAGATTCAGATCCAATCGTTCCAAGATGATGCATGATATATAAGACATGAAATGAAATGAATTAAGTCCTGGTAACACTTGATAAACATTGCTATATAAATATATGCGCGCCCACACACACACATCTACCAGTAGTGTACCTCGAGCTTGTCTTCTCCTGTATTTTCTGCAACATATTCCTTAATCTTGAGGACCAACGCTTCAAGTTGAGGGCTTCTCCGCAACAATTTGCTTTGTTGCTTCATTATCTTCTTCTCCGTCAACGACTACTACTCGAGACCTACCCTTGTGTGAGTGACTGGCGGGGGGAGCGATGGCTCAGGGAGGGAAGGCGCAGTGCAGACTTGGTTAATCACGTAATCATTGTGGAGAACAGTAAGTGCACGATTATGAACGGATAGCAATAAGCAATATGATAAGCAAAAGAAAAGAACAAGATGAACACACACATGAAAACCTTGACAGAAAAAATCATGGGCAAAGGAGGAGGAATTTACTATAATGGAGAGGAATACAATGCGGAGACGAAAGTCACAATGACGTATTTTTAAACCATCCATAAACGACCCACTAAACCACTTATATAATACGTGCGCACAAATAAATCCTAAGTCCAAAAACATACAGGTCCGATCCCTCTCGAGGTGACTTGTTCCATGTTCCATTCTTAAAGGTTGGGTAGTGATCTCACGATTCTTGACAGTGCATCGGATGTCAGATAGAACCCGTGCGGAGTCTGAGGGTTCGGAGATTTGGAAACTTTTTGAAAACATCCAAACATAAGAAGTCGAGAAACTTTAATGTTGTCAGATTCTCTGAGTTTGTTGGTTTGTCAATATCTGAATCAAAGACAGAACAATTACGTATGGACACATGTCGTAGCTTTGCATGACTCCAGATACTAGCTAGGTGATAATACCAATGTTTGATCCCTCCGCGCTATCCACCACCAGAGTTTCTAGATTTCATAGGTTTGAAAATGACGGAGGAAGAACTTCCACCTCTGTCCGAATGATTAAGCACTTCAAACGAACAAGCATGCCTGTTTCATTCAGCAAAGTATTTGTCAAAATTTTATACCGCGAAGCTCCAACCTTTTAAGAAGCATCACGTGTCTTAGGTGACTTTTTTAAGGTACCTCTTTCCAAACAGTTGTTTTCGTAGCTTATCAGCAACGTCATCGTCTGTGCCATCCTCACTGACTGACTGGAAATTTTCTGCAACAACTTTTTATCGTTACATTCCTGGTCGACTGTGCACCAGGCACGAACATCGAAATGACCAACAACAGACTCATCATTATATACCTCCCTGATAAGTCCTCCAACACGTGCCAATAATAGCGAATAAAGTCCTTTGGCATATCAGTAAGAAAAAGCAATAGATCACTCTATCGCCACATTAACCATGTGCGCTCGTAGATGAATCAGATATTCTCTAAGATTGTCTGAAGAGGCGTCCTACTATCTCATCCATAAGCTGAGACCGCGGTAAGACATATTCAATTGTCTAATGCTCAGCGCATGGAAATCGCTTAAATTGACAAAGACATTCTCAACAAGATCATATCGAGTCATTGATGGTAAAATCAACTCAGCGCCAACCTTGGGTAGATAGTAGAGATTCACAAGGAGCGCGTCCAAAAGTTCAACCAACTGATCCTCAGTCATAGTGGCACTAGACTGTAATAACAAAGCGTTTGATCCGCGTCAACAACAGTTTGATCTTCTGCATTCTTTAACCTCTCTACGAAATCAAGAAGATTGACAATGTCCTCGCCAAGCACGCACAGCAGATCGATGATATATACCTGCTAAAAGACCAAACTGTGTATCAAAATTTTCAGTGCCACATATTCCCCATGACAAAATTTACTCTACTCTAGTTTAACAGGCAACTAACGTAAACGTTTTGCTCTGTACTTACACTTTATATCTGTTAGAGTTTTGTGACCCGAATTTTGTTGATCTGGACCTGAAAAGTTTGCGGTGCGATCCATGTTTGTGATTTTTTGTGGGGTCTGTGGTGGTAGCTTAGGAATCGGGCCGATTTATTTGTATGTTTTTGGGCGTAGGATTTATTTGTATGCACATATCAAATTGCTGGCAAGACCACGGAAGCCCCATAACAAAATCCATATTAATTATCTCCCATTTCCATATTGGCAGTTCAATTTCTTGCGTCAACCTATCGGGCCTCAAGTATTCCACCTTCACTTGCTGACACACCAAGCACTTAACCATAAAATTGGCCACATCCCGCTTCATATTAGTATATAAGTGTATTTAGTGGGTCGATTTTGGACGTAATAAATTAATATACGTCATTGAGACTTTCGTCTTATCATTGTACTCTTCTCCTTTATAGTGAAAATACTCCCTCCTCTGCTCGTGGTTTTTCCCGCAAGAATTTCCACGTAAATCTGTGTGTCTTCTTCTTGTTTTCTTTTGCTTTGTGGTATTGCTTATTCTGTCCGATCATAACAATATCAAAAAGCAAGTGTTAGATTTCTCAGAACGTCACTTAACTAATGAAAATTGTTCGAGAAAGTCACTTTTCTTTGTTTTCTAACAAAAAAATCACTCTACTTTTACCATCTCACCAAAACTATTGATGATGTATACCTACGGACACGGTTTCCTAGGCTATTCATCAACACGCGAGGGATATAAGATCACCAGTTTCAAAAGTCTTTTAACTTCTTTCTTGAATTTCATTCTCATTCAGCTAGCGTCACATAAAATGAAACAGATATGAGATGTACTGATATCATGAGAACTCAAAGAAGATCAGTTCAACTTTTTTGGAACAACAATAATGCAACTAATATATTCCCACAAATTGAAATTTTGGGAGGGTAAAGTATACATACGCATTTCATATTACTACCTCATATGTATGAGTTTTTATTTCTAAATTACATGATACCATGTACCTTTTTTACAAAACTATTTGAGATTAGCGGAGTACACCCTTGAATTACGTGCAAAGTTGCACCGACACACTCTAACTTCACAGGGGTCCTATTACCCCTGAAGTCAATTTTAACATATTTTTGACATACTTTTGTATTGACGTGACACCTTTATTACATAAAAATGGGTCCACATCAAAGGTGTCACACGTCAGCTAAAAAAGTTGACAAAAATACTCTAAAATTTAGTTCAAGGGTTATAGGATTCCCGTGAAATTGAAATGTGTTTCGGTCATAGTTCAGGGGTACTAGATGCTTTACTCAAACTATTTAGACAAATTTTCATATTTCGAATAGTTAAAAGGCAAATTATTTTTCTTGTTCTAGAATAACCGTTAGTAAGAAGGATACTTTTGAGCTATTATGTTAGTCGAAGATCTAAAAACATAACACAGGATAAAACTGACCCTTTAAAATATTTTAGCGGCATATTTTACTCTTTTATTTAAAAATTAGGTAAATAGTATTATATGTCATAGTCTTTATAATCAATTGTGAAAATCCTTATTGTAACATGTATTTATTAAAATAGATATCTATTTTTATCACAAAACAGACTATTACATGTAAAAATTACTATTACGGATTTTACTATATATGCATAAAAATATTTAAACTTTAGGAAGATGGAGCAAAGCCATCATCTGTTGTACTCATCATACGTCTAGCAAACTTTTTAGACACGATACGTTGTTCATCGTGATTGAAGTTTTGATTGGACATGCAAACGCATCGACGATTAAGACAGAGGAATAAATAATCTGGAGGACAAGATATGTTGACACAATCTTCATCATTTGAACACCTTATGAATGCTGATTCCAACATTGAATCTGCAAAAAAATTAGATTTTTTTTTAAAAAAAAAATTAACAATATTTCTGCAATTTGAATAAATAATTCAACAAATTTTATTTTAGAGATAAGCATCCAGTACCTCTCCGAACTATGGTCAAAGTTGATACGACACACTTCAACTTCACAGGAATCCTATTACCCCTGAATTCAATTTAAGCGTATTTTTGTCACCCTTTTGTGCTGACATGACAACTTTATTACATAAAATGTGGCCCACATCAAAGGTGCTACGTCAGTCAAAAAAGTTGACAAAAGGTGTCATGTCAGCACAAAAAGGTGACAAAAATATGCTAAAATTGAGTTCAGGGGGTAAAAGGACCCCCGTAAAGTTGGTGTGTCGTAACAATTTTGGCCATAGTTCAGGGGCGTACTAGATGCTTTACTCTTTATTTTATAAAGCTCTAGTATTCTAAATAACAAGAAAAATGATCGAAATTCGGTCAAAACGATCAAGAATCTCATCATCTGTGAAATGAAACAGTGACAACTAAAAGCGACAGACTATTTATCGACGAATTAGTGAGAATCCATTTATTTTTTGTTGTGGCGTAGAAATAATAAGTACTTATTCGTTCCAATTTATGTGATATAGTTTTACAATACATGTTTGACAATACATAAAATTGAAGAAATAAAAGAATTTTGTTGAAAGTGTAAGTTAAATTTACATGTCATAACATTTGTGTAACTTACAATTTTGAATATATTAGATCTTTTATGTAGCAATAAAAGATTCACATAAAGGGTAACTAAGAAATTAGAGCTATATTATAGGAAAAATAACATAAATATACACCTTAACTTATCATATTTACATAAATTCTCATCCTTACAGAATAATATATTACAAAAAATTCAACTAATTATGTATCTCATTGAATGTATCGGGAGCTAATTATAAATCTCGGGAGGCCCAAAATCGAAAAAATATATTGGGAGCTAATTATGTATCTTTACAAAGGAAAAATGCATGTATCTTTGTTCGATGTATTATGTATCTCGACAGATCCAAAAAAAAACAAATATCGTGACCTAAAATGTATCTTTACAAAGAAAAAAAAGACATCTTCTTTAGATGTACCGGGAGCTAATTATGTATTTTGACAGACCCAAAATCAAGATTTTCAATAATTATACAAGATATCGAAAAAAATAATAATTAATCTTCAAACAATATATATAGTGAGGAGAAAAAAAATGAAATGAAAGAATGAAGAACAAACCAGTTGATATAAAAAATAAAACAAGTAGAAAAATCATCTTTGATAATTGCATCCCCATATTTTCTTGATATTATTTCTGCAATTAACACTAATTATTTAACAAGTTTAATTGTTAATTATAAACAATATATTAGTGAATATTTATGAATAGAAATGAACTATATAACAAAAAAAAGAAAAATGATAAATGTGTTCACACTATTATATAGAATATAGTTTTATTGTTTTTATTAAATATCTATATTTGTCTGAAAATACATACTACATTTGTATCAAAGAATCTGGACAATTAATTTATTAATTTTCTCCTAATGACCTAATGTATAATATTGATAAGGATCAATACTTAAATATTTAGATCATGACTATGATTCAATCATACAATATCATTGAAATGGTCATTTAGAGATATTTTATTATTTTTGATGGTTACATAATATCACACATCAATAATTTGAAGGGTATATATATATACTATTATAAAAATGTACGTTAAGGGATAAAATAAGATCTTTTTATTATAAGAGAAGACAAAATGATTAAAAAAATAAAATGATAGCGATACAATCACTACAACATAAGGTACCTATAGCTAATAAATATAAAAAATTTCATGACTAAACACTTCAGCCCTATTTTTTATTTCGAAAAAGATACGAATATACCCCTAAACTTTGATAAATGGTACAAATATATTCTCCGTCATATTTTAGGTACAAATATACCCTTGCTGTTAATTGAAAGGTACATATATACCCCTGAATTTTGATAAATAGTACAAATACATCCTCCGTCATACTTTAGGAATAAATATACACTTGTCGTTAATGAAAAGATACATATATACCTCTGAATTTTAATAAATGGTACAAATATACCTTCTGTCATGCTTTAGGTACAAATATTTAATGAAAATGTACATATATACCCTTCTCATAAACAACAGGACACGTGTTACAATCCTATTCATTTTTTTTAAAATTTAATTATCCCAATCCCACCCCAAAATAATTCTAATTTAACCACAACTCAAAATAAAACTATTATAAAATGTATGTTAAGGGATAAAATAAGATCTTTTTATTGTAAGCATAGATAAAATAAGAAAAAAAAAAAAAGATAACGATACGATCACTACAGCATAAGGTGCATATAGTTACAGAATACTTCGTAACTAAATATGAAAATTTTCATGACTAACTAAAGGCAGCTACAGACCGTACATGATTGGTGGCTAACAACTAGTAATTATAATTATAGCCACGATTTTTTTTGTGTCGTAATAGTGATGGTACAATTTTTTGCCACGAAAAATACACTTCTACCAAGTGATTTCATTGTTTTGTCACAACGAATAATAGTAGTAGCTATATTTATATTATAGCCACAAGATATTGTATTGCAGCAAAAACATTAATTTAGATGAAAAACTTCGCTTAAATTCAGATTCACACATTACAAAGCCTGTTATCTATTTTTGGTATTCGAACAATTTTTCTTTTTTTCAGAAACTCAAATTTAAAATTTTTAATTAAAAACAAAAAAAAAAAATCAAATCATTCCAGCACAACTCACGTCAACTTAACAAAATCATGATTTGATATAGTGAGTGGGGCATTGTCCTCTCCCATGCTTTAAGTTTTTACAAATTTTGTAATTATTAGAAGAGAAATTAATGACTATAAAAGTGACATTTGTACCAATTCCACTAAAAAAAAAAACTAGTGCAAATTGAGGCCACCACCAATATAATTTGGCTTTTTTCACTTACCAACAATATGTTGTTGTTGGAATCAAAATAACATGACGTCATGATGATGATAAATTAGATAATAAAAAGAAATATACTAAAAAGAAATAAACTAATTATATAGAGTAAAACATCTAGCGTTTCCTGAATTATGATCAAACTTATTTTGACACACTTTAACTTTACGATAATTAAATTTAAACATATTTTTATCAACTTTTTTAGTTGACGTAATATCTTTTGTTAATCTTTTTAGATGATGTGACACCTTTCATGTGAGCCTCATTTATGTAATAAAAATATCACGTTGGCACAAAAAGGTGACTAAAATATAGTAAAATTTAATTTAGGGGGTAATAGAATCCTTGTGAAAATAAAGTATGTCGTAGCAACTTTGGCCATAATTCGAGGTGGTATTATATGCTTATCTCAATTATATAAAAAAAATTATAATAATTTGAAACATATTTTCTGAGTGGTTGAAAATATTAAAATATATCTCTAAACAATTGAAAATATTCAAATATACCTCAATAGGATATTTAATAAAAATATATAATATTGAAAACTTTTATGAGTCAATAAATTAACAAAAGATATATAGTACTTTTTTTTCATTCTATTTTAACTGTTGCTTTAGTTCAAAAATTAAATATTATCCCAAATGACGTCATGTTTAAGCTGACGTGGATAGCTATTTTTGAAAGACATCATCTTTTGAAAGAATTTAAGTGAAAATGAAGGAATTTTCCACGTGGATGGTGACGTGGACTGTTTAAGTGATATTTTTTGTCCACGTGATATAGTTGATGTCATTTCGAGAGATATTTTTGAGCTAAAAATTTAACAAAGAAATATTTTTGAGTAAAAAAACTAACGAAGTATATTATTACTTTATTTCAAATAGTTCACAAATATTTTTTGACCCTTTTTCCGTTTTGAAGTATGCCTTTTTGAGGCTTCTAGAGAAAGTGGAGCATATATTTATATTATATTAGCCAAAGTAAGAATAAAGTGAAGATTTGTAATGTGGACTTTCTTTGGCTCACATTATTGTGAGGTCCATTCCTATCAATATGCTAATTCCTATTTGGATATTGTGGTGGAAAATACATTTATCAATTTTGAAAGCCATGAATTTGTTGCTATAAAATGAGGCATCTTATTTTAGTTTCTACACACCAATTTTCAGTCTTGTTGTATTTGTTTTTTAGAGGGTATTTTGTAAGAGAGTTGTGTTGGAAAATACTTGTACGAACTTCAAGTACGTGATCTTGTGAGATTATTCTGTTGGGTTTTTTGAAATATTAGAGTATTTCATTACTTTAATTTTGTACTTTTGTTCTTCTGCACTCTCTTTTGTATTCATTGGTGTTAGAAAATTTGCGCCTTCTGTCTTAGTTGTGGACGTAGGTAATGTTTTCTTAAATTCGTGCCTCCTTTATTTTAAATTCGCTCCTCTTTCGTGGTTGTGGACGTAGGTCATGTTGACTGAAAGACCACGTTAAATTCGTGTCTCCTTTATTTTAAATTTGTGTCTCTTTCTTGGTTGTGGACGTAGGTCATGTTGTCTGAACCACGCTGAATTCGTGCCTCCTTTATTTTAAATCTACGCCTCTTTCTTAGTTGTGGACGTAGGTCATTTTGACTGGACGACCACGTTAAGTTCGTGCCTCCTTTATTTTCTCAGTTTATCACAACTATCGTCTTTGTTACTGTCTTTAATTGATTACTTTATCATCCTAACACCATGGATAAACTTTTTTCCACTATACTCCTACTGAGTCTTCTCCTAATTTCAATCTTTATCCTTGGAACAAACTGCCATGAATTCTCAAGAAGGTTATCCAAGAAAACAATGGGACTAAAAAGACAGAAACTTAGTCACCTCCACTTCTACTTCCATGACCAAGTGAGTGGCAAAAACCCTACAGCCATTAAAATATGCAACACATCAGTTACAGGATTTGGACTTTTGGCTATGATAGATGACACTTTAACCATTGGACCAGAACCAAATTCCAAATTAGTTGGAAGAGCACAAGGGGTTTATGCACAATCTTCATTGAATGATGATAGTTTGTTGATGGTTTTTAACTTTGCTTTTGTTCAAGGTAAGTATAATGGAAGTAGTTTAAGTGTATTGGGAAGAAATTCAGTGATGTTGCCACTTAGGGAGATGCCAGTTATTGGTGGAAGTGGGGTTTTTAGGTTTGCTTATGGTTATGCTCAGGCAAAGACTTATAGTTATAATGTCAAGACTGGTGATGCTGTTTCTGAGTATGATGTTTATGTCTTTCATTATTGAGTTACTTTAAGTTAACACTTTGTATGGATGGTTGTTAAGTACTGTGTTATGTTGTATTGTATCGTACTGTAATGTGTTGGTGTCTTTCAATATTATTGAGTTACTTTAGTTTAAGACTCTGTATGGATGGTTGTTACGTATTGTATTGTGTTGTGTTGTGTTGTATCGTACTGTAATGTGTTAGTGTCTTCCATTGTTGAGTTACTTTAATTTAAGACTTTCTATGGATGGTTTTTATGTACAGTGTTGTGTTGTATTTTATCGTACTGTAATGTATTACTGTCTTTCAATATTATTGAGTTACTTTAGTTTAGCACTATGTATGGATGGTTGTTACGTATTGTGTTGTGTTGTATTGTATCGTACTGTAATGTGTTAGTGTCTTTCAATATTATTGAGTTACTTTAGTTTAGCACTATGCATGGATGGTTGTTACGTACTGTGTTGTGTTGTATTGTATCGTACTGTAATGTGTTAGTGTCTTCCATTGTTGAGTTACTTTAATTTAATTCGTATTCTATCGCACTGTAATGTGTTTGTGTCTTACGTTATGGAGTTACTTTAATTTAATACTCTGTATGGAACTACGGATGTTGCTACGTATTGTATTTGTTAGAGTTTGTGACTCGAATTTTGTTGATCCGGCCTTGAAAAGTTTGCGGTGCGACTCATGTTTGTGATTTTTCATGGGATCTGTGGTGGTAGCTGAGGGATCGGGCAGATATCATTTATTTGTACGCACGTGTTATATAAGTGTGTTTAGTGGGTCGTTTTGGACGTTTTAAATGTGTCATTCTCCTCATTGTATTATCTATCCATTAGAGTGAAATTTCGTTGCCTCTGCCCGTAGTTTTTCCCACAAGGGTTTCACGTAAATCTGTGTGTTCATCTTGTTTTTCCTTTTGCTTATCATATCGTTTATTGCTGTCCGTTCTTATACAGTATTGTATCATATCGTAATGTGTTAATTATCACTATGTTTGGATGGTTGTTACGTATTGTATTGTATAGGGGTATTTACTTCCTTGGTTTCGCAATTGGTGTTTGGTACCTACCCATATTAGAGCCCGACTAAATTTGAAGGCACACCGAAAAGTCTCACATTGGAGAAAAAGCACAATCTGAAGTCGCACCGGAAAGTCTCACATTGGGGAAAAGCGCTCTACAAGGCGATTCCGTACCTAGAGAGACCCGAACACGAAATCTCTGATTAAGGATGAAGGAGTACTTACCGACCACTCTACTACAACCCGTGTCAATTAAATTGAGATAAACAAACCTACTTAAATTTTACCACACCCTCCACACACCTAGAGTTGTAAATATGGGTCAGGCCCATTGGGCCGACCCGATCCGTCCTGTAATTTGATGGATTTGGGCTTCATTTTTTGCAGTCCATTTAAGAGCAGAGTTTTTTATCTCGGCCCAGATAAGCCCGTGGGATTTGAGCAATGTGGGTTGGGCTAGCCCGTGGGCCGTCCCGTAAGTCAAATACATGCAACTATTTAGACTTCTTATTAGTATTTTTATTTGGTTCGAAGGATATCATGTCAAAAGTTATTTAATTTCTCTATTAGGAGTATTTTTTAGAGTGTTGGAGACTTGATTAACAAGCAACACTATGTAATATTGTCGGGTAATATTTATGTCTATTAACATTCTAAAATTAAATTATAAAATATTATTTTTTAAAAAGTAGGCTGACCCGTGAGGCCTGCAGCCCACAGAGTAATGGTGTGGGCTTGGTGTTTTTTAGCCCATCATTTTGATGAGTCAGCCCCGCCTGGCCCGTCAAACTCAAAGCTCGTGTGGGCTAGCCCAGATGGGCTGGGCCGACCCTTATTGACAGCTCTCCGCACACCTACCAACATCTTTAAAGAATCCGAACAATATATAAAAATTCATCAAATAATAGGAGACACTTGCAATAAGAACCAATAAAGTATTTTTCATATAATCACTATAGTTGCATTAAAAAAAAATAACAATATTATTATTCTCAATTATACAAAATAAGAAATAATTAATTTCATGAATCTTCATGAAGAACATGAGCATTTTCATTCATCCTACGTCTTGCAAATATGTTCTTCACATTGACACAAGAACATACATGTCCAAGACAAGCAGGCAACAACTTTGGACCACAAAAGTTTGTACAATCTGAAGCATCCTTACATGGTTTACTTGCTACTTGCAACATTAAATCTGCAATATTATAATTAAAAAAAAAAAACATAAGTAGGGGTAAGTACTATACAAGCTCGTAAATAAAGTGCAGAACGAGCGCCGTCAAAGAAACAGATCTAGTGACCTCATGTTACATAAGCAGGGGTAAGTAGTATACGAGCTCATACGTAGTAAAGTACGGAACGAGCCTTGTCAAAGAAGCAGATCGATCTAGTAACCTCGTCTTACGTAAGTAGGGGTAAGTGCTATACGGCCTCATAAGTAAAGTACAGAACGAGTATTGTCAATGAAGCAGATCAATCTAGTGACTTCATCTTACGTAAGTAGGGTTAAGTACTATACGAGCTCATAAGTAAATTACAGAACGAGTCTTGTCAAAGTAGAAGATCTAGTGACCTCATCTTACGTAAGTAGGGGTAAGTACTATACGAGCTCATAAGTAAAGTACAGAACGAGCCTTGTCAAGAAAGCAGATCGATCTGATGACCTCATCTTATGTAAGTGGTAAGTACTATACGAGCTCATAAGTAAAGTACAGAACGAGCCTTGTCAAGAAAGCAGATCGATCTGATGACCTCATCTTATGTAAGTAGGGGTAAGTACTATACGAGCTCATAAGTAAAGTACATAACAAGTGTTGTCAAGGAAGCAGACCGATCTAGTGACCTCATCTTATGTAAGTAGGGGGTAAGTACTATACGAGCTCATAAGTAAAATACAGAACGAGCCTTGTCAAGAAAGCAGATCGATCTGATGACCTCATCTTACGTAAGTAGGGGTAAGTACTATACGAGCTCATAAGTAAAGTACAGAACGAGCCTTGTCAAGGAAGCAGATAGATCTAGTGACCTCATATTACTTGCTTCTCAGTGGCGGACTCAAGATTTATGGGTCGTGGGTGTCCGGGAGGTCCAAACACACATATTAACGCCGAAAGCTTTAAAGTTCCGCCTGAAAACTAAAGCATTCATCTATCATCTTGATTTATTGGGTGCTTTTATACCTGGTCTGCGTCGGGTCTAAAAAGTGCCGAAGCCGACAACCAAAAATTAGCCTTAGATTTGCCCCTGTTGCTTCCGACGAAGCTTCTAGCTCTAAATAATAATTTTGTAATTTTACTATTATAACTAATAAAATTCAACAACCATACATAAAATTAATCATGTATGTGTTAGTATTTAAAAAAAGAAAATAAAATAAAAGAAGATGAATTAGAGTAAGAATTCATACCAGATGAAATAAGAAATAAAGCTAGAACAAAAATCATTTTTGAAAATTGTCTCTCCATTTTTATTTCTTGATAATTCTACATGTTATTATCAAGAATATATAGTGGCAAAAATTGGATGTGGATTAATAGAATATGGTAAGTGAAATATTAATTTGGTAAGAAAAAATATTTTTCAATGTCTTATGGAATGTGGTTTAATTTTTTTTTATTAAATGACCATATTTGATTTAATATGTACTTGTCATATTTTATTTTATAAAAGTCAATTTAATTTGACTAAACTTGCTAAATTGAAGTAGGTTAATTTAAATTTTAAATTTAGACATTTAAAAACTATACGAAAAATGTTATAAGTTGCAATCCTTCTAAACTGGGAGAGTACAATATTAACCATATATTTAGATATAATAATTATTATTAATTAATATTTTCTTAATAGACGTGTAAAAGAGAAACATGGCAGATGATTTGAGATGGGAAGAATATTTTTTATTTTGGAAAATCAAGATAAAATTAATTATTTATTTCCACCTTTACACTTGCTAAATCAATATGGTGAAAAAAACATTAAATTAAGATCGAATTAGTATATGCCATATTAATTTTTCAATGTTTTATGGAATATGGTTTCATTTGTTTTTATTAAGTGACCATAATTGATTTAATATGTATCTAGGTCCTAATTTGGTAAAATAATAATACACTTGTGTAATACTTTTGAAATGTTTGTTTGTTGGCATATACTATTAATCATGTGTTTAGATATAATATTTATTATAATTAAAATTTTTTTAATAGACGTGTAAAAGAGAAACATAACAGATAATTTGAAAAAGCGGGAATATTTTCATTATTGAGATCAAATTGACTTGTATGAGCAAATTGACTCGACTTGGCATGCCACGTCCCTCAACATGTGGCATGATTTCGTTGGCTTCAGGACTTAAACCAAATAGTACGTGGATTAAGTCCAATAAAAATAAAATATCTACATCTTTTTCGAGGCCATGTGACCAGGAGATCATGAATCGTGGAAACAACCTCTAGTAGAAATGCAAGGTAAGACTGCATATAGTAGACCTTTGTGGTTCGTCCCTTAGTTGAACCCTGCATATAGTGGGAGCATTAGTCCAGTCTTTTTGTGGTTCGTCCCTTACTTGAACCCCGCGCATAGCAAGAGCATTAGTCCGGTCTTTTTGTGGTTCGTCCCTTGCTTGAACCCTGAGCATAGCATTAGTCCGGTCTTTTGGTGGTTCGCCCCTTGGTTGAACCCCGAGCATAGCAGGAGCATTAGTCCGGTCTTTTTGTGGTTCGCCCCTTACTTGAACCCCCCACATAGCGGAAGCATTAGTCCAATCTTTTTGTGGTTCATCCCTTAGTTGAACCCCGCGCATAGCGGGAACATAAGTCCGGTCTTTTTGTGGTTTGTCCCTTAGTTGAACCCTGCGCATAGCAGGAGTATTAGTCCGGTCTTTTTGTGCTTCATCCCTTACTTGAACCCCATGCATAGCGGAAGCATTAGTCAAGTCTTTTTGTGGTTCGCCCCTTACTTGAACCCGGGCATAGCAGGAGCATTATTCCGGTCTTTTTGTTGTTCGTCCCTTACTTGAACCCAACACTTAGCGGAAGCATTAGTCCAGTCTTTTTGTGGTTCGTCCCTTACTTCAACCCCGCGCATAGCGGGAGCATTAGTCTAGTCTTTTGTGGTTCGTCCCTTAGTTGAACCCCGCGCATAGCGGGAGCATTAGTGCACCGAGCTACTACTTTTTCCCTCTTTTTGAAGCCAAGTTCTTGCTTCATTTCATTTACTACACATTTTTTTTATACAGCAACAATAAGATGGTTTCTATAACTCAAAAAGTTTAAACAAATATGTTGAAAATCCTAATTGTACATATAAAGCACCCCTTACAATTTTGTATACTTGTATATATTCATATGATATATTTGCTCCTTTTAAGTTACTCCTATGTTACTCGAACTCTTCAAAGATGTCGACGGAGGCGTGTCGGATCCTCCGAAAGTAGTGTATTTTTAAAGGATCCGACATGAGTGAGGCAACATTTTTGGAGAGTCCGAGCAACTTAGACTGTTACTCTTCATCTACTGAGAAATCAGGTTCTGCAGGCTTTTGTAGTGAGCTAACTCCATCTGAACTTGTGTGTTTGTGATGACCTCTTCTACTTGTTGCCAATCTTGCTGCAAAGCCTGGTCCAGGTGATGCTGCATTTTTATCCGACTGTCCGTTTAGTGACTCAGTTTCATCGATTAGATTCTCTAGCGCTCTAAGCTCGGCTGCATTCTTTCGCTTTTTATGTCTACGCCATGCTGCTTGAATGAAACATGCAGCCCACGTACGCCACTGGTGCGAGTAGAACCTGAATTTGTGTCGTAGTTGTTTGCTATGTAGCCTCCGAAATTGTGCTGCAACAAACTTTAAGTCTTCTGCTACTAGCGCGAAGGACTCTACTTCAGATACCGCTTTTACTGTCCTAGTGGACGATGGTAGAATCACACCTGGACGTGGGTCGAGTGCCCATGTTAACAGCTCCTCACCGCAGAAGTCGCCTGGACCAATACGACAGGAGTTGAAGAAACCAGTACGGCCACCATTCGTGGTGTAAGAATCAAGATTCCCTCGAATTATGAAGAGCATTTCGTTGACAGGATCACCCTCGCGTACAAGACAAGTGCCTTGTGTGCATAATGCGGGTTTAAGCCTCTCACATATCGCATCCAACATCCTTTCATCCATTTGATCGAACAAAGGAACCTATCGTATTTCAACGACAGTTTAGTGAGGCGTGTATAGTACTAACGTCTGCATATCATACAACAAGATGAAACAACTATAGAACTCACCCTTCGAACTAAATCATAGCACAAATGCCGCTTGATATCTCTACGGAGATCTAAAGGAAGTCCTTTCATAAGAGCTTCCTCGTCAACGCCTCTTGTAGCCACCCATTTGTATTGATCATACTTCCGTACAGACTGCCTTAGTTCTTGCGGTAACTGTCTGTGATGCATCCATTGTTCTGTATCCGTTCTCCTGATTCTCCATTCCTCTAATCTTACCGTTGTTGATTGGAGATACGTCTGTCAATAAAGTGCGTTAGCCATGTAGTCAAATGCGACAGTGTTGTGGACGACAAGCCTAAAATGAAGAAAGGATACACGAGCGGACTTACCTGCATATTTCCAATCAGCAACGCAAACAGAACTAGGCCGAGAGTTGCTATTATGATGGCAAAACCAATTTCTCCGATGTAAGTGCTTGTCGTGAGATTTTGCCCTAGAGAACTGCGTATCAAACAACATAAACGACCATCAGCTATCCATCGGTACAACAAGTATTTAACGAAGACTTAATGTTTGAAGCGTCCTCACCTTAGGTTCTTCAAACCCCACCACAGGCAGTAGAAGTATTTGTTGAAAAACGAAGCAGTTGTAACACTAGCTGTCACGGCATCGCTGTAAATGCCAAAAGGGTAATCGCTAGCATTGGGATCGCATTGTTTTGTAATATTGCTGGACCGGAACCAGGCACTTCTTAGCGGTTCCTTAACCCTCCGGCAATCAAAATATCCAAAATCACAAGATCGTTCCTCAAAACTGCAGGCGTGTCTCCAGCAAGCTTCTTGCCTCTCGATTGACAGTAGGTACCAGCAAGCTCCTCCGACCTATATACGAAAAACTACTATTAGTAATTGGAAGTGGATTCGGAGAGCAAGCTAGCTCGGAAACTACTTACGTGGCTGGCTAACATGTAAAGCATCAAGTTGTAAGCAGCTCCAGCCCATGCTGTTTCAGTAACAACACCAGTAGTCTTAACTATTTGTGATGACAGCGGAAATATCAGATAAAACCGAGGGAGATACTGGAAAATGATGATGAATCTAAGGACATTCTTTGTATTCGCCATCGTTGAGCCACTTAAATTAGGGATAATCCCCCAAATCAACACCTGCAACAGTACATGAACATCGATGAATTCATTAGCATTTTCAACTTTAGTCGAGTAAGGATTGTAGTTGGCTGAATATCTACTTGACAAACCTGCGGTAAAGGCAGAGCAGCAATGAGATCAATCCAGAAACCTTTTTTATAGTATCGTTGAGCTATCTTCGAAGAATCTATAACGAGCTCTCCTCTCCCAAATACTCGAGAAGATGGAGCAACATAAGCAGTTCTAAACCGAATATATATCTGAATCATGTAAAACACATCAGCTATCGATCTAATAACTGTAAGCGCGATTTCAAGATTAGTTCCTATATCTATGCAGACTTCATCTTGGACCACCGGCAAGTAAAAGAATAGAGGGTCGACGAATAAACCAATTAAACAAGCTACTAAGAGAATCTTGTTCCATCTACGAACTGTAGGTTCACGAGGATCGAGTATCTTTCTCTTCACTCTTTCATAATCTTCTGAGAAAACCCGCGATAACACTTTAGCCTTCAAGGATTTTCCGGTTCTGTCAGGCTCCTTTTCACTCATTCTACTACCTGGCGGCTCAGGTAATCGCGATCCATCAATCTTGTACTTCACTTTAATCACATTATCTCCATTCATCGTTGCATACTTTGTCGATTCAAGATCATCTTGGAATCTGAAATACATACATAACCTTACAACATAATCTATGACAATGTCAACGAGACAACAACAACAAACCCAGTTTATTCCCACATAGTGGGGTCTGGGGAGGGTAAAATGTATGCAGTTCATACCACTACCTCCGGAGAAGTAGAAAGGTTGTTTCCGATAGACCCCCGACTCAAGACAAAGAAAATGTCAACAAGAATACATACTAACATAACATAACGGAACAAGTCAAAATGGACTAACCTTACCGATCTTGAATTACCATAGGCCATTGAAACACCGTCCCAACAATAGCACTTTCAGTCGACTAACCTCACACAAGCAACGCCAACACAAGTCGTAACAACTTCAATCATAAGTTTTCGATCTGTGATACATAAAAGCGAAAGCCTGTGACTATCACGGACGAATTAACAACCCGAAAATGACTCAAGATGAATTATAAGCCAAACAAAGACAGAAACAGAACTAGCTGTTCTTTTTTCCTTTCAATAGAAATCATGTGAAGAACTGCAAAAAGTTGAATACATACACAACTTACACATAAAGTAGATAAAAGACTATACAATTAATACTCCTAAGTTTTATAAGTCTAAACTATAGACTAAAAAAATTCAAGTCAATCTTGTGACTAAGTCTTCAAATCTCATGTTCCCCATAACTTTGATTTCTCAGTACTCCATTGGTGGAAGAATCAGTCAACAACTAGAGCCAGCCTTAAATGCACTAAATTTTTAATATAATAAACAATAACCAAAGAATGCATCAGCCCTTTAGAGCATATATTATAACAAAACAAATAAAAAAAAATTAGTCTTACATTCTACAATGAACAGAAAAATTCATGTTGAACACAGCAAGAAAGAAAAACAAAAAGTAGAAAAATGTCAAAATCTAGAAACAGTGAGAAATATTGATGGATAACAAATTCTACTAGTACCCTTCGACAAAAGGGTCACTCGAACAGTAAGCACCCTCCACCTCCACCTCCAACTCCTGAGTTTGTGGGGTCAAGTCACTCGACATTCAACTTGAGGTTGTGGGGTCGAGTCGCTCAACCTTCAACTTGAGGTTGTGGGGTCGAGTCACTCCACCTCTAACCTGGGGTTGTGGGGTCAACCTCTATATCCAAACGTGAGGTTGTGGATTCGAGTCACTCCACTTCCAACCTAAGATTGTGGGGTCCAACTCCACTTCCAAACCTCTATATCCAAACCTGAGGTCGTGGATTCGAGTCACTCCACTTCCAACCTGAGTTCGTGGGGTCCAACTCCACCTCCAAACTTGAGGTTGTGGATTCGAGGCACTCCACTTCCAACCTATGATTGTGGGGTCCACCTACACCTCCAAACCTCTATATCCAAACGTGAGGTCTCTACTTCCAACCTAAGACTGTGGGGCCCACCTCCACCTCCAAACTTCTATATCCAATCCTGAGGTTATGGATTCGAGTCACTCCACTTCCAACCTAAGATTGCAGGGTCCACTTCCACCTCCAAACCTGAGGTTTTGGGTTCGAGTCTCTCCACCTCCCATATGGAGTTGTGGGCTTGAGTCACCGAGGAGCAAAAAGGGTACTCACCATCATCTTTGAGGAACAAAAATGCAGGATCAATACAAAGCTCAAACAAAAAAATAATCAAATCTTTTACTCCATTTTCTTTCCAATATGGATTGATTAGTTCGAGTCATCGAGGGAGCAAAAAATTACTATTACCCTTTGATAAGTGTGAGGGAGAAAAGGCAACTAACCATCATCATTGAGGAACAACAAAATGCAACATCAATACAAAACTCGAAAAAGATCAAATTTTTATAATCTTTTCAAGATTTTTTTTTTTTTGCTTTTATGATATATATTTGTTACTATATGATTCTTGATAAATTTCAGAGAAAAAATAAATCAGAAAGCCCAACATACTAAGTAAAATCCATAAAAGGAAAGACACAAACTTTTCTTATAAAGGAAAATAAAGGAACACATTGAAATTAAGGAAATGAAGAAAATAACAATCTGATACACTAAAACTCCAACTATACACGAGTTCACAGAATGACCGAACTACAAGAATTTATTATACGTAAATTTACCAAAAACTGAAATGATGAAAAAAAGAAAATATTCAGTCCGGTGCACTAAAACTCTCTGCGCATGGCGGGGTTCGTGAAAGGATGGAACTACAAGAATTTATTATAAAGAGACATATCGATGCATTAAAGTTCCCGATATGTATAGGATCCGCAAAGACCGAACTAAACTGAAATGATGAGAAAGAAAAAAGATAACTCCGTACACTAAAACTTCCACTATACGCGTGATTTGCGAATTAACGAATCGAACCACATGAATTTATTATACATAGACTTACCAAAAACTGAAATGATGATAAATAGAGAATATTATTTCCCTCTACCCTTAGTTATTTGCAGCAACCACAGTTGCAGAAATTTTGGAGAGAAGGACTTATATATATATATATTACTTCCGCCATTTTAATTTATATGACACACTTTCTTTTTAATGTGTCTCAAAAGTTACCTTATTATAGCACTTAATGAAATGATTTATCGTCACATACATAAAAGAAAAAATGGTAGATTGGTGCACTAACGCCACTATGAAAGGTCGAACGATAACGGTGTACGCAATCTTATCTTGCAGTTGTGCTAGAAATTATTTTAACGGCTCAAACTTCATGACCTTCTGGTTATATTGCAGCAACTTTGTCAGTTACTCTACGACTTTCCTCGAAAGACAATATTTTATGTTAGATTTTTAGTGTAAGTGTAGTACAGTATCCGCAAGAAAAAGACGAGACTATAATTGTGTGAAATGAATACTATATATATATCCAGCTATTTAGGCTAGAATAAAGTACACAACTGGCTTAAGTGTGGATTTTTAATTTTATTAAAGTATATTATTATTGCAGTATTACTTATTTATTTATTTATTTGGATTTTCTAAAAATCCAAATGAGTTGACTAACTGAAAAACTGGATAGTGTCACGTGGCACTGTAAACGTATGGTGCTAGTTAGCATTTCTTTAATAAATTTTTATTTTATTTTTTTTAATTTTTTGGTTGGATATATTAAAGAGACTATCGGAAAACTGGTAAAGTTGTTGTCGTGTTATCAAGTCATAGGGTTAAATCATGAAAATAACCTTTTGCGGAAATGCAAGGGCTATCGTTTATCTATTATGATAACATACGTAGTGCAATCGTAAAAGTGAAGTATTGAAAAGGATAGAATGTACGCCCTTTTTCTACCTTTACATTACGAAGTTTGACAGGCTTTCAACTCAAGTAAAATATCTCAAAGTAATTTGAAAAAGAGAATACGAAATTAAAAGTCATAACAACAACGAAATAAATCACTATGAAAAACATGGTTTCTCATCTGGTGTCCTGTATTACCGGCATTAGAACCCGGGTAGAGCCCATTTGGGGGTAGCGCTCCCTGCATTGGAACCCAACTAATTTATTTGGATTCGTGCCGGGTAGAGCCCATTCGGGGGTAGCGCTTCTTACCAATGATTTTTTTATATCCAGGACTCGAACCCGAGACCTCTGGTTAAGGAAGAAACAACCTCATCCACTGCACCACATCATTTGGTGGTCAGTACATAGCAGTAGCAACAAAGAAACATATGCTTTTTATGTCTTTTTTTTGCATTGGAACCCAACTAAATCAGATTCGCGCCGGGTAGAGCCCATTCGGGTGTAACGCTCCCTACCAAGGATTTTTTCATACCCAGGACTCGAACTCGAAACCTCTGATTAAGGGAGAAACAGCCTCATTCACTGCACTACATCATTTGGTGGTCAGTAAATAGCAGTAGCAACAAAGAAACATATGCTTTTTATATCATTTTTTTTTTTAATTTTTGACGACTCGAACTCGATGAAGAGATCTTACTCATCTTATTACGACTTTTGGTGGTGTGTTCGATTATAGCGATTGGATCATAGGGTATTCCTCGATCGCTAAAATATATAAGAAATCATCAAAAATTATTTATCGTTGTGAATATTATTTATCGGTGCGATTTGACTTGTAGGGTGTATTCGATATGGAGGAAAATATTTTTCAAAAAAAAAAACTATCACATGATCCAAAACACTCATGCAAACTTTAAAACTATATCAAATTGACTAATTTATTTAGTAAATGTTTAGTAATTTTTTTTTCTCCTCATTAGTTTTGACCTTTCATGGAATTGTACGGACTATTAGGGTTTGTACTTTGTATAACTCTATTTTATTTTTTTATTTCTTTTTGTAGTTTGGACATTATGTTCCTTAATTAGCAACAAATGGAATATAACCCCCCACTATTAGTGGTTAGTCAATAAATTTAAATATTTTTTAAGCCCAAATTGGATTAAGAAAGAAGGATTTAAAATTGTTTACCTAAGTGTGTAGTTGAATTTTGACCAAATTTGCTACGACGTACACATTCCAACTTCACAGAGTCCTATTATCCCCCATGCCCCACCCGAACTAAATTTTAGTATATTTTTGTCATCTAGTTTCAGCTGACGAGACACCTTTTGTCAATCTTTCTAGCTGACGTGGCGCTTTTAATGTGGACTCCATTTTATGTAATAAAGGTGTCACGTCAGCACAAAAGGGTGATAAAAATACGCTAAAATTGAGTTCAGAGGGATAATAGAATCCCTGTGAATTTGAAGTTTGTCGTAGCAATTTTGGCTGTAGTTCAGATGGGTATTAGATGCTTATCTCGATTAGTAAATATCATGATTTGAGATCAAGTTAATTTAAAGATAGAAATTTTCTTTGGACATGGAATTTAATGCCCAAAAAAACACATATTGTTCTGATATCATATTTGTCACGATTCACGCCCAGGACACATATTGTTCATCTTGGCTCAACAAGCCTCACAGATTTGTTCTTCGGACTACGCTACCACTGAACCTAAAAACACATGTATTATGTAAACTTGTGCTCCGCCATATAAATTTTTGTAATTTTTTCTTATATTTCGATATGAAACTCGCTCAAGATATTAGATGCACCCTTTATTATGGTCGTCACATTTATAATATGTTATGTTTTAAAATATATCCACATAATTCTCCAAAATTGTTATTAAATGAATAATCCTATTTGAAAAAAAAAAATTGAAGAATGTTCAAGAAAACAAGAAAGAAGTAACTAATTGATCAATATAAAAGAGAAAAATATTCTTCATTATTTTTTTCTACTTTATCATGATTCTTTAACCACATTGTATTATTAGAAAGAAAAAAAAATATATTACAACCATAGGAAGAACAATATGTTCCCCACAAATTGAATTTTTTCAACTTTAAATGTGTACCAACTAACGTTAATAGATAAATTAATTAGTGTTTACATTAATCACCTTTATGCTTGAAAATTTGACTAATTAGTGCTAACAATAATTGCATCAATAGTAAAACTTCTAGAAGAATGAGAACTCCACACATATCATACAATTTACGGTATCGGCAGAATTTAATAATTTTGATTATTTTATTTTTAAGAATTTATTTAATATATATAAATAATAAATTCAAAAGTCAATAACTTTAATAAATTAGAATTCTGAACACATAAAGTTTAAATTATAAATCTGTTGATTTTGCACCCTACCCAAACTTTTTAAGAAAAAGGTTTGAAATATACCTAAACTTTGGCTAAATTTGTTGTAAAATGCCTCAACTTTACGGGGGTCCTATGACCCCCCTCGATTATTTATTACCGTATTTTTATGACATATATTTGCGATCAGCTGGACCACTACGTAAATACACGTGCACTGGCGCGTCAGGGTCTGAAGTGATCCAACTAGACAAATATCTGGCACAGAAATACGATAATAAATAGCCGATGGGGTCCTATGACCCCAGTAAAGTTGAAACATGTTAAAACAAATTTCGTTGAAGTTTAGGTATATTTATGACTCTTTTCCCAGCTTTTTTTTTTTTTAAGCACAAATTAAAATTTAAAAGATGAATATAATTTATTTATTTTTATTAAAGGAAAAGCATGTATATTGTATCCAACTGGATAGTTTGACAATAAGGCTACAAGTACTTCAATCATTGTTATAATTTTATTAATTTAATTTGGATTAGGTCACAAATTTCAAAGGGGTGTTTAGGTAAGATTGAAGTTTGTTAGGCTAGCTAAGAATTGGAATTGAATTATGACCATGACTTTTGGAAAATTCACATGTGTTCTTTTTTAATTCATAATTTCTAATCTGACGTTCGATATTCATATTAAAATTTAATTAAATTAAAATTCACGTTAGAAAGTTCAACATCAGAAATAAAATACTTTCTAATAAAAATGACTTTGTTCGAAAAATCATACTATTTTTACATGGTCAAAAATATTTTTTATGTATATATAACAGATGTTGAACCTCCTTCGACTGGTCCATATGTTTACTTCTGACCCCTCAATGAAAATTTCGATTGCGCCACTGCTCATATATATATAAATGTTAAAATTATTTTTATCGTCTTTTGTATGTATCTTTATTACATCTTAAGTCGATGATCTAGCGGAAATAACCTCTCTACCTCGCTTATGAGATAGTGGTTCATTGTTTTACTTTTTACATTTTCATATTCTCCTTTTCATACAACGCTCGGATGTTTTACTTTTTTTTTTTTTAGAAACTCTAGGAAAATCCGCAGACGCTGCAATCTCTGCCACAGTCTCTATTCTTCAGGTGAGCACTCTATGGTGCGCACTGAGTAAACTCCACACTGTGCAATTGCTCGTAAATCACACAGGAGATGTTAACCGCACTAGGTAGACCCCGTGCGACGAGCTAGATTGAGGAAGCATTAGGGGAATCAATACTGCGACCTCCGCTTTGGAAGTCACCCCTTAAACCAACTCCGCCTGAGCAGATAAAGTCTATAAAAAATAACTTTTTTTTATTTTTACGAGATAGGAATAAAGTTGTGAGATTCATGGGATATGTTATGGTTATTGTTGTTATTTGTTGTTGTAGTATGAAGCTTCAAATATATAGATGAGACTTAGCCTACCTTATTATATATCAAGTAAATGTTTGATCATGCAATTTGAAGCTCAAAATTAAATTGAAAAAATGGATTTATAATATTACTACTATTTTATTATTATGTAAGAAATTAATTAACCACCTATTAATTATGTAGGGTTATCTTAGCTAGCAATTCAATGCACAAGTACACTTAATGTAACACTATATATTAGGCTTATTTAAAGCACTATGATTATTACATTTTTTTATAAATAAATAAAGAGTAAAAGCATCTGATATCTCCTGAATTATGAGCAAATTTGCTACGACATAATTTTATGATAGTCTTATATATTACCCTGTTGAACTAAATTTTACTGTATTTTTTGTCAACCTTTTTAGCTGACATGACACCTTTTGTCAACCTTTTTAGCTAACGTGACACATTTGACGTGGATTCCATTTTATGTAATAAAGGTGTCACATCAGCATAAAAAGGGAACAAAAATACGCTAAAATTGAATTCAGGGGAGGGGAATAATAGGACCCCTGTGAAGTTGGAATGTATCGTAATAAATAAATAAATAAAATGTAACTTGTATAGTTCCTTGAAGAAACAAGTATGTGTTAGCCTTGAATAAGAGGGATGGCCAACAATAAATTCCTAGGAGACCATATATAATTATGCATTTTAGCTACACCAAGGTCCACACTGGGTCAATTGATTTTGTAATTTAAAAAAAGGAAAGTTTGATGCACTAAAGCTCCCACTATGCGCAGGGTTCGGGGAAGGGCCCCACTACTAGGATGTAGAACATTTGTTTTTGTTGAAAGGGAGCCTTGAAGTAACTGGTAAAGTTGTTATCATGTGTCAGGAGGTCACGGTTTCAAGCCTTGAAAATAGGCTCGGGCAGAAATGCAAGGTTTGTTGGGCAACGCCAACGTCTTACATATAGCAAGGTCCACCAGGGGGTTGGGTGATTCGAATCAGAGTCGAAATCCAATATATAATGCTTGATTGATGGGCTCAGTTAAGAAACAAAATTGTACCCTTGCTATCAACTATAACTTTTTGACACGATATGGTAAGTGTTTAATCCTAACAACTGATATCAGAATCAAGATCACATGTTCGATTCCCAATAAGAAAAACATGTTGCATGAGGCGAGTGTTGGAACGGGTGGAGATTGTTAGGTAACACCAATATACTACCCATGGCGAGGCCAACGGAGTCATAATCGAATATGACGTTTGCCTGACAGACTTAGTTAAAGAAATTCCAACACAATGAAAATACTAAAATTTACAAATAATCATAAGAGATCATTTCCTCGTTTTACATTGGCTATCAAGATTATGCAAATATGTGGTAGAGAGAGTAACGTTTCTTTTTCAATTATTGTACGATGATGTACTCTCATAGTACATTTTTATATCCATGAAGGTATTTACGGGTCGTTTAGTACTGGGATAAGGAATAATTAATTCGAAACAAAATACACATACAATTATTTCATTTTATGTTTAGTTAGAGATATTAATCTGTTTTAAGATTATTTTTATTAGTAAAGTTGTTAAGGGGTCGTTTGGTGTTGAGAATAGCTCCGGTGGCCACTGCTTCTGCCTCTTTCGAGGGGCAACAACCTCAAACTCCTAGGCGTACATCCGAATCCCCTTCGCCGAAAGATTATATTACATATAGATGATTAAAATTATTTTTTATGCATGTATAGCAGATGTCGAACCCCCCTTCGGTTAGTTCACTTGCGAACCCCCTAGGTGAAAATCCTGGCATGCACTGGCCCCCTCCCCCCCCCCCCCCAAATGAAACCTCTCCCTCCCCTTCCACACCCACAACATAGAGGAACTGCTCCAACATTTGCACTACGGCAAAGAAAATGTAGGATTATTTAATTCTATATTTGATTAAAGATGCTTGAAATTATTTTATTCATTAAGGTGACAGTAATTTCGATAAATCTACTTCAATATGAAGAATTTGATACTGCCTAGGTTTCTTTATTCCATAAATCTCGTACTGGTTCAAACTATGTCATATAAGTTGGGACGAGAGCGAGTATACAATAGCGTGACGGTGGGGGTATATTTGTAAATGCACATAGTAAGTTAGAACTGCCGGCAAAGAAATTAATGAAAGGTGTTGGGCTGGGCCCGACATTGACAGCGAAATCTCGCTACCCAAAGCCCATTCTATATGTATGGCCCACAGGATAATGCAAATGTTGGAGTGGGCCCATTTTATGTTAGCTTAAAAAAGAAATTTAAATTTCCCGAGATCTATCGGAAACAAGTTCATTATCTTGCTTCTGAAGTAAGCGGTATGGACAACGTACACTTATCTTCTCCAGATCCCACTGAAAAGTAGCGGTATGGACAGCGTACACTTACCCTCCCCAGATCCCACTGAGAAGTAGCGGTGTGGACTACTTACACTTATCCTCTCCAGATCCCACTGAGAAGTAGCGGTATATATGGACAGCGTACACTTATCCTCTCCAGATCTCACTTTGTTGTTGTCTAACAAATAATTAATTTTATATTAAAAAAAAAAAAATTTATATCCTTGTTTTTTTCATAAATGGGAAAGACCAAAAAATAAGGAATTTTGAGTTTAGACTTTAATTTTTTTATAAAGTGGGAAAGAGAATAAGTGATAGTATATCATATAGTTGTATATTTGGATTCCCATACACATTTATACATTGTTGTGGGCTAAGTTAAAAAATGATTATTAGGACATCCCGATGCATCAAAGCTCCAGCTATGCGTCTAATTAGTACACCCTCTAATAATCTTAATGTTAAAACTAGTTGTCATGTAACAACAAAAGTCACGAGTTTGAGTCGTGAAAATAACCTCTTGCGGGAAATGCAAGATAAGGATGCGTACAATAAACCTCTGTGATCCAATCCTTTTCGAACGACGCTCATTACGGAAGCTTAATGCACCGCGCTGTCTTCAAGTTCCATATATACATTACTCTATCAATTATACATGCAGTATACACTTCATAATTTGTTGATTGCTCTTGTATAACATATAGTCATGTAAAATTTGTATCTTTTTCTTTCCAGAAAATTGTATATCTAACTAGGATCATCATTTACAACAGTAAAACGACTAGAAAATTCCTCGTGAACTTGTTTACATCGATTGAAAAAAATGAAATCAACTGCCATTTGCGCGTAAGAAATGAAATCTGTGATGTTCCTACAGTGTACCGATTATGTTTTTACCTGTCGATGATCTAACAGTTGGCATATGAAATTTCTCAAAACGCGGTTCAGTTAAGTCCACTGATTCATCATCATTCGCGCTCCAACTTTTGGAATTTGAACCCTGGAGGAGAAGCTTCTCGATATATGCATCTGCGATAACATGTTGTTTCGGATGACTAGTTTCGCTACAATGACTGAACTCACAGTTTGGTAATAAGTAGTGCGTTGAGCAGTGATTCTCAGATGTGATTTGCTTGATCTCCTCGTCTTCAACAAAGCCGGAACTTTCTGCATTACTCTTGTTGTCGTAACTGAACGAGCCCTATAGATAACGTACATGTCTCTCAGCGCGATGTAACTATATCAAACTACTACAGAAACTGGACTTGCAAATACACGATGACATGAATGAGTCGTGCTCAAAGAGCCAAGTAAAACAAGACGAGGATAATGCTCAATGTGCTAGCGAACACAACTACAACGACAAAGCGCTAACCTTCATGTGCCTAGATGAAAAGCTTCTGCTAAATCGGAATGTATTCTTACCTCTTTTAGAAAACTATGATGCAGGCGTACGTGTTTGTGAAATGAACAGATCGATTAAGCGATTGCAGAAACATAAAATGGCGAATGAAAAGCATGTTAGTTAGTGCCATTGGTACCTTGAAGTCATCTCGCGAAAAATGTTTCCTTTTCGCTGTTTCAGGTGCGATAGTTGACAGAATCTGAACAACCTCACTCATCGTTGGCCGAGAATCTGGATCCAGTAGAAGACACTCCTTAGCCAAGTAAGCCATAACCTGCAATTCTTCTTCGTCAAACTCTCCTTTCAGCATTGGATCGGGCAATTCTGAGACCACGCGTCTACTGTCTAGCAGACGAGGGGTAGCCTGTATTCAGATGAAAATTAGTGATCGCCATTATCTTTCTCTCGATACATGGAGATATGCAAACTGGAGAGAGGAGGAAGACATTTATCGTACCCATATCACGAGGCTCTCTTCTGCTTTGTTGGCCGACTTATGTATTGGTTGTCGTCCAGTAATCAGTTCAAGGAGCACAACTCCAAAACTGAAAACATCAGACTTCAGAGAAGCTCGTCCCACAATCGCATATTCAGGTGCGAAATAGCCAAATGTTCCCTGCATTCGAGCAGGAGAACTCGGACAGCTAGGAATACCGTCATTTTGGAGGTGCTTTGCCATCCCGAGATCAGTAATCTGGACATGCATATTCAGCGGGATATTACACGATGAAAATAATAACGGAACATGAGACAGTTTGCAATTTGTGGTTAGCGTTAAAAAGTGTGTAACCATCTCATCTAATGGTGGCAGTAAAGTTTACCTTTGCTCTATAGTTATCGTCCAATAGGACGTTAGTGGATTTAACATCTCGGTGTAAAATTCTTGGTGCGGCGGCTTCATGGAGATACTCCAAGCCGCGTGCAGCTCCATAAGCAACTGCGACTCGTGTGCTCCAATCAAGATATCTCCCCGAAGTCCCATCCAGACAATCTCTCAGATTGCCATTTTCCATGAACTCGAAAACAAGCAGCCTCTCTACGTGTTTCCCATGGTGCTCGGAGCAGTAGCCAAGCAATGGAACCACATGGCGATGATGAAGTCTTGATATGAGTTCTATCTGTCAAACAAAATAAAATTTGAATAACCTTCTCATTATGTCTAACGTATAAAGTGAATGATCGCTGTAAGTGTTACCTCCGTCAAGAAAGCACAGTCAGCATCGCGCCCTGCCTGAGTTTTGATTCGCTTAATCGCAAGAGTTTTTCCATCTTTGAAATGACCGCGGTATACATGGCTACTTCCTCCCAGCCCGATCAAATTGGAATCGGAGAACTTACAGGTTGCGCTCTCTAAGTCAGCATATGAAAACTGAATAATCGTTCCGTAAAACATTTCCTGTTTTCTTCTGAAAAGAATGGATGCTTTCGGAACACAACCTACAAGATACAAAGTTCAGAGAGAAATTAACACAATTCTTGACATCAGGAAGCTCATACGACGTAGCGAAATCCAGTAACCTGCAATGCAGTTGGAGGAACTTGTGTCTCCGCCGTGTTCTCCATTTGAAGTTCCTTGGCTTGGGATTAAGTTTGCAGCACTGCTGAAACTAGTGTCTTTGTCGGATGAAAATAGAGGACGTTGAATAAAATATTTATCCTTTCGATAGGCATAGCACAACATCGAAGCAACAAATCCAAGAGTTATGACCGTCGCACATAGTAAAAGAATGACCAAAATAACTTTGCTGGATATCTTCTTCTTCGCGGACTGCATTTCAAGTTGAGTTCCTATCGGAAACAAACACATAATTAATCAACTGTTTGAACCTGTTAGCTAAGCAAACTCCGATGGACACTTTTTTTAGAAGAAAAACGGATAACTAGTTTGCAGGTTTTGTAGCGACAAAGAGTTGATGCAATGAATCACTCGGCAGACACGAAGAAAAGTACCATAACGGCAATCACAGGCGGTAAAACAGCTGTTGTGGTTATGATCAGCAGACACTCTAGGAAGGCCATCGGCTGCACATATACATATCCATTTGTTCTCGCTTAATTTGTCTGCGAAAATGCATAAGACGAATGAGTATTAGCAGTCCGAACACTACAGAAACTGTGTCACAGTACAGCGGCAAAGAAAATCATACCAATATTGCAATCACAGGATGATGAACAGTTTCCTGGAACGGCAAAACTTGGGTTGGCGAGACAGCTGCAGGTCCAATTACTTGTTACTAGTGATGCATTACGCCCGTCTGATAAAGAGATAGACAACGCTTCAGTTTACTGCGTGCACATTTAAACGAGAATTTACATTGTTTCATTGAGGTGAAACAAACTGACTTCGGTGGAAGACAAGATGTGGGAAGCAAGGTTGAGATCATTCGGGCATGTGATGAGAAGATGCACGGATGGATTCAGGAGAGGTAGAGATAGACCGAAGAAATATTGGAGAGAAGTGATTAGACATGATATGACGCAGTTACAGCTTACCGAGGACACGAACCTAGATAGGACGGTAAAAGGGAAAGGCTACTACTCTATTATGCGACCGTAATGCTCCCAACAATAACACTCACCGCCAACAACTTGCTGTATCCAGACCAAGCTAACGATGAAAGCAATCGCAGCTTCCTTTCCACTCCTCATTTCTTGTCGTCAAATCACTGAACTAAAACGCGAAATGACAATTCAGAATAACGACCAACTGTAAGGCGGACAACATCATAAGTTAAAGTACAATATTTGCAAATGTAATTGTCCTCCATGTTCTTTGAGGTTCACTGACTAACTTGTACTAATACTAAAAAACATTGTAAAAGCTTTTCGTAACAGTATAAATAATTCAAAACAATGAACGAAGAGAGATCTTACCAAAGAGTACGCAGTTCATTCACAGAATCTTCATCTCAAGTACCATTCTGCAGGAAACCAATCCCAAACAATTACACAGCGTAAATCCAACTAAATTACCATCAGAGCACCTAATCGACAAGATGGGTTGCTCGGATGGTAAACACCCTCCACCTCCAACCCTGAGGTTGCGAGTTCGAGAATAATTAAATATATATATATATATATATATCTGAGGTCATCCATAAACCATTATTCTTGTACAAAGAGAAAAGACAAGGGAATAAGAAGATTTCATATTATCCACAAACTGTCTTTCAGTGAAAAGAGAAAAGACAAAGAGAACAGCCTGGAAACAACTTTGGTTATTCTGTTTGGTCTAACATGATAATTAGACTCAATAAGAACAACATACCGAGTGAAATCGCACGAGTGGGGTCCCGAATAAGAACAACAACAACATACCGAGTGAAATCGCACAAGTGGGGTCTTGGAATTATAATAATCAAATTATGGAGCAGGAAGAGTGTCAAGTATAATTTTGACTTAATAGACGGTAGGCCAACAAACGTAAAGTAGGTTTGAACTTCTACAAGTGTACATATTGAACAATTTCTGCAACACAAACAAGCAGAATCTGTATTAGGTCGAGTGAATAACTAAACTCTATATGGAAACAAGCAAGTTATCATCGATGACAACCATGGATCGATAGTAAGTATCCTAAGAGAAACCGAAGCTCATCTACCAGGAGTAAATGAAGCATTCGAAGAACATCTAGCATTTTTGACTCTGTAGTTACATCAAACAATTATGACGACCCACAGTTCATTATTCGTTACTAACATGTACAACAACAACAACAACATACCCAGTGAATTCCCATCTCGGGAGGGTAAGGCGTATGCAGTCCATAGAGGTTGTTTCTAACAGACCGGCTCATGACAAATAACAGTATATCGTTCCTAACATTTGGTAGGAAAAATACAATTCCACATATACAAGCCAGAAGCATAAACCTAGACTACAATCTCAGTCAAAAACGAAAACAACAACAACATACCGATTATAATCCCACAAGTCGAGTTTAGGAAGGGTAAAGTGTACGCAGACCTTACCCCTACTTCAGAAGTAGAAGGACATTTCCAATAGAACCTCGGCTCAACGACAATCTCAGTTAAGAACAACAACAACAACAACATACCAAAGTATAATCCCACAAAGTGGAGTCTAGGAAGGATAAAGCGTAGGCAGACCTTACCCCTACCTCAGAGGTAGAACGCCATTTCCAATAGACCCTCGGCTCAACGACAATCTCAGTTAACAACAACAACAACAACATACCAAGTGCAATCCCACAAAGTGGAATCTAGGGAAGGTAAAATGTATGCAGACCTTACCCCTACTTCAGAAGTAGAAGGCCGTTTCCAATAGACCCTCGGCTCAACGACAATCTCAGTTAAGAACAACAACAACATACCAAGTATAATCCCACAAAGTGGGGTTTAGGAAGGATAAAGCGTACGCAGACCTTACCCCTACGTCAAAAGTAGAGCGCCGTTTCCAATAGACCCTCGGCTCAACGACACTCCAGCTAAGCCAGCAGTCAGCAACATGTATATCCTACCACATTTCTTGAATCATACACCAGCTACGCCCTCCTTTCGTATCAAACGAGTCAATTTTTGCGATGAAAACAACAATTATTGAACTGAAAAAGCAAGAGGATTTCATATAACTATGCTCATTAATCACCATATAAGGTAAACACATCAAAGATCAACAATAAAAAGGCCAAAAATATGATGAAAAAATAGTCATCTGATAGCAAACACCTTAGACAAAGACATTTGGTTTTCTATTAACATATATACATCCAAAGAAAACTACATTTCAAGAAATAAAAAACTAGTCATTTTAAAGAAAAAAAGGTCTGTTAGATACAAAAATATTAAATTACCAAACTCTATAAAGCAACCAAATTTCAAATCAGAAAGTGACTTATCAACAAAAATTCAAAGCAAGTATATATAAAACAACCAATAACAAATACATTGTCAATACAGTAGTAACAAACTAATCATTAAATACTCAATAGCTTCGGAGCCAGTATTTTCACTAACGAGGTTCAAAATATAAAAAGCAAACACACGAAAAACCAGAAAGTGACTTGTCAACAAAAATCAAAACAAGTATAAAACAACCAGTAACAAATACATTGTCAATACAATAGTAACAAACTAATCATTGAAATACTCACTAGCCGCGGAGCCAGTATTTTCACTAACGAGGTTCAAAATATAAAAAAGTGAACACCCGAAAAATTCAAAGATCGTTCAACATTTACTATATATAAACAATGTAACTTTTCGCAAAACGTTAAAATATGAAAAGTAAACAGACAAGAAGCCGCGGAGTCAGTATCTCCACTAACGAGGTTCAAAATATAAAAAGCAAACACACGAAAAATCCAAAGAGCGTTCAACATTTACTATATATAAACAATGTAACTTTCCACAAAACATTAAAATATGAAAAGTAAACAGACAAGAAGCCGCGGAGTCACTATCTTCACTAACGAGGTTCAAAATATAAAAAGTGAACACACAAAAAAATCCAAAGAGCGTTCAATATTTACTATATATAAATAATGTAACTTTCGACAAAACATTAAAATATGAAAAGTAAATATACGAGAAGTAAAAAGAGGTTCAACACGTATTATATTTACTATAAATAATGTAATTTTTTTGTCGAGACGTTAAATTGTGTATACCAACGGTTAGAAAAGACTTTGCTTCCAAGACATTTTTTAGAAACTAAAAAAGCTGTAGTAGTCTGGCCTGCAACATCAACTATATAAGTAGCAGATTTTTGTTTTTATTTTATTGTACTAGACTTTATTGAAAGTGATGTTATATGAAAATAAAAAAAAAGACGTGCATATAACAAATTTTTTATTTAAAAGAGACCCACAAATCAAAATTAGTGTCGGTTGTCTGTTAAAGACTAATAAAACTATATAGAAATTAACAAAAAGGAACATGACATAAAATCTATAATACCTTTCTTGTCTAGTTTACCAATATTTTTGATTCTCACAAGAGGGAAACATTACAAATAATTTTTTTTTAAAAAAAAAAAGTTAAATAATCTAAAAGAAAAAATATGAAGATATTCACTTTGCAAAAGTTGACACTTTATGTATACTGCTAAGTTTGCAAAATGGTTTGAACTCGAGACATCTGGTCATGAAATTTTTTTACTTTTTTTTCTGAGTTAAACTATGAAAAACACGTTTAGCTATAAGATTTCGAAAAAAATTATGAGGAATTTGAAAAACACCAAAAAAGTTGTTTTCGTATTTTTCGCTCCAGAATTCTCATAGAAATTAAAAAACAATTCTATATTATATTCGCAGCCAAATATTTCAATTTTCAAATATCACTTTTTACTTCATGAATGAAAATTACGTTTTTCAAATACCCAAGATTTTCATGACCAAACGCCTCATAATGCATTAAAAAGGATAAAAAATAAGAGCGATTTTTGCATATAGTTTAAAACACTAATAACAACAATAACATATTCAGTGAAATCTCGAAAATAGAATTTGAAGAGGATATAATATACGCAGAAATTACTTTTTATCTTTTGAAAATTAAGAAGAAATCAGTGTACATTTATGTTCTTTAACAATAAACGTGAATATTGGCTCTATGAATAATGATTCTTTTTTTTTTTTTTTTCCAAATTTGAATTTTATGAACAGTTCATGTATAGTGGCAAATTAGCATTTAATTTGAACAATAATGTGTGGCTTTTTCTATAGGTCCACAATGAAGAATTCAAAAATACTCATTGAAAGATAATATATTATCATTAATTCAATTTATCCATTATTAAATCTAACAACCAATAATCATGCAACAAATATACATAATCTTTATTATTTTTTCTTCTTTTTTTCCTTGTGCCGACACAGTTCTAAAATGCAATAATGTTTGTTTGTTTATTTCTTCATATTTCACTGTTGTCGATAAGAATCGAAGAAAGCTACTGGAAATGTCACGTGTATAAATAGAAAAAACTACATAAACTAAGATGACGAAAATTTCACGTGGTAACTGATGAGGGTAGAGTGTATGCGAGAGACTGTTTATTACTACTACTTAGTAGTAGTAAATATCAAAGCAATGATGTTCATTTGTTTATTTCTTCATATTTCTCCGTTGTCAATAAGAATCGAAGAAAGCTGACGGAAATGCCACGTGTACAAGTAGAAAAAAACTACGTTAACTAAGATGATGGAAATTTCATGTGGTGAATGTAGAGTGTACACAAACCTTACACTACTTGTTGGAGGTAGATAGACCATTTCCGATATATCCTTGGCTCAAGTAAAGCAACTCAGAGAGAAAAACGATCGTGCAAAAAAATATAATGACAACTAATAGAAAAACAGTGCGGAATAATATACGAAGAATTCAAATACTCTATTTGCAAAAAGTCATCATACCTAGAAATCATAGCGGTATTGCTCGTGTGTTTATTTCTTCATACTTCTTCATTTCTCATGAGAATTAGAGTTGTTAGACCGAACCAAAAACACAGGATAAGGAATCAAAGAATACAATTTCCTAAAGTCGTACAGCTTCTCAAAGGTAAATAACAGACGTCTTCATCATATCAATCTTCAAGACTTTACTACAATAACACGTGTAGCTCCGAGAAAAGAGTTATACCGACCCAAAAAAAATACGATAAAAAATAAAAGAGCAAAATTTTCTAAAGTCTTATAGCTTCTCAAAGGTAAATAACATACGTCTTCATATCAATCCTTAAGACTCTACTATAATAACACGTGTAGAAATAAAAAAAAAACTCTGAGAAAAGAGTTATACCAAATCAAAAACCCACGATAAGAAACAAAATAGAAAAAACTTCCTAACGTCTTATAGATAACAGACGTTTCCGTATCGATTCTCTCGAAGACAGATAACAAACGTTTCCGTATCGATTCGCATTATAAGAAAATGGCAATGCACTTTAGTAGTAGTAAAAGCTTAGTAGCTCGAAGAGCTGCTGCACAGATTTCGAGGATGCCACGTGTATTCTGATGGGCCCCAGGGAGCCATGTGGGAAATTTGGTCTTCCCAATGTGGCAGCACTTTTTATTGAACTGACACCTGCATCACCTTATTACAGTTGACTAATATTAAAAAAAAAAAAAAAACATGCGATTTCATCTCATGATTTGAATAAGATTGATGAAACGAAGGCGAGTATAATTTTTCTATAGTTATACGACAATAATAACGAATTCAGTGTAAACTTACAAGTGGGATCTAGAGAGAATAATGCGTATGCCATCTTATTTCTATATTGTCAAGTTAGAGCAGGGGCTGAGCCACCTTTTATTCAGGAGGTATTCGAACCCTCTTCCATAAAATTTTTATATATAATTAAAAGTATTTTTTTCATGTATATATAGTAGATGTTGAACCTCCTTCGGTTAGTTCGTATATTTACTTATGAACTCTCGCAATGAAAATTCTGACTCCGTCACTGAGTTAGAGAGATCGTCTCCTGTAGACCTTCACCTCAAGTAAAACATGTTAAACGATAAGTATCTGAAGTAAAAAAAAATGAAGAAGAGAATAACGACAACAACAAATAATATGATTACTGGACTGAAGAAAAATACTAGGTAATATTAAAGTCGAAAAATAAGATTGTACGAGAGTAATATTATTAAAGCTGAAGGAAAATACGTTCGACTACCTACTAACCTTCTGCCCTAATTCTCGATTTTTGTATCTTCATATTAAAGGTTGTGTCCTCGATAAAATGTTTTACTTATTCACCTCTCCGGAATACTTCTTCGACCTACCTCTCCTTATATTCAAAATAGTCGTTCTTTCACAACTCCTTATTTTTAAATTTTTTTTCTCACACGTCTAAACCATCTCGGTCTCGTCTCTCTTATCTTGTTCATCACGGAGGTCGATCACTCTGCTCGTGACCCCATATCTCTCCTAGTAGTCGCGCATCCGTCTCAAAGATTCTCATTTTCATTCTACTTACATTTTTTAGACGTGTGAATTCATGATCGACTAATACTTCACCTCATACAACATAAATAGTGAGAACGCCACTTTATAAAGTTTACCTTTAAGACGTGGTAACATATCTTATTACATAATACATCGAATGAAAGCTTCTATTTTATTTTTTATTTTATTTTTTTGATTTCCCAAGGTATCCCCACAGCCGGCAGCCGTGAGACTAATTCTCCGTTCCTCGGTCAGCACATTTTGCGGTAGGAAACTGGCCACAGAGTTTGTTCCGTTCGCCAGAGGCGGGAATCGAACCCCCAACCTCTTACTTAAGGGACATAGTGTTGAACCACTATGCTAACTCTGGTATTTTAATAAGATATATAAAATTTCAATGGACTCGATCCCAACCTAGTTTAGGGTAAAAATGAAAATGAATGAAGTATCTACAAGTAGGGCTGGACATAAAATATCGAAAACCGAATTACCGAACTGAACCGAAAAATTTAGTAATTGGTATTCGATATTTGGGAGTAAACTTTTAATATTTGGCATTCGGGATTGGGTTTGGTACAAGATATTAATACCGAACTGATGTTTATAAGTATGGTATATGACATCTATGTTCATATACCGATTATCGAATTCGAACTTTAAAAATATCGAACATAATAATGAACGCCCACCCCTATACAAGATTTCACTAACATTTTTTTATTATTATTATTTCATTAACATTAAACTCATTAATTAGCACAGATTTCAATTACTGACATAAGTGATTTTGTTATTAATGTGGTGTCATTATATTAATCCCAATATCATATTATTAATTAATACACTATTAGAACTTCTTTATTTTAATTTTGTATCGGGATCATGTCATTAATTAAGGAGAAATATACTAATGGTAAAATTTTATAATTGTATATATATATACTCACTCAGTTTCTAAATAATTTCAGATTTTGTTTTTTAGTTTTGTTTTTAAATAAGTATATATTTAAGTCTTCTGAATATTTTAATCATAATTTTTACTATACCATTAATGTCTAACTCTTCAGTTTAAATGTAATCAGTGTCAACTTGAAAAGAGGTATAAAAGTACAATGTCCGACAGAGGAAGTACGTGCGAGAAATGGCGATAGTAGATTTTAGGAGAGGTAGAAGTAGATCGATGAAGAATTGGAAAAGTGATTAGAACGGATATGACTTGTCTTCAGCTCACCGACGACATGACCCTAAATACGAGAGCATGGAGTAGATCGTTGGGGGTGAGCCCAAGATGTTTCGCCTTAAACACATTCGGACGCCCACATCCACCCGTCAATTCATAGGCTAACACACACGAAAAATCGTAAAAAATCCTCAATTTTTAGCATCTCAATAATCATTTGTCTTAAAAAAACTCGGCCCACTGGTCCAAAACAACACGATCCATTTAATAGGTTATTAGGGACACGCCCAAAAAATTTTGCTCAAAATTCATTTCGGACACCCACACCCACCCATCAATTCATAGGCTAATAATACACACGAAAAATCGTAAAAAATCCTCAATATTTGGTATGTCACTCATATATCTTTAAACAAACCTCTTCTATCCCACCAAACAAACACAATCCATTTAATACGTCGTCAGGAACGCGCCCAAGAAGTTTTGCCTAAAACTCACTCGGACGCTCATACCACCCATCAATTCAAAGGCTAAAACGCACAAAAAATCACAAAAAATCCTCACTTTTAATATTTCGCTCATATGTCTTTATAAAAACCTCAACCCGCCCATGCAAACCAACACAGTCCGTTTAATTGGTCGTCAGGAGCGATCCCAAAAAATTTCGCCCAAAATCCATTCGAACGCCCACACCCATCCATGCAAAGTTGAGTTGGCATATTATAAATACTGACTACTGTACCCATGCAAATAAATATTTATCGAAAGTAGGATCATAGATTATAATCTCAAAATTTTGCACATTTCATCGGGAGGTTACGAGCTCGAGCTGTAAAAACATTCATACGAGATAAAATCGTGTTCAAAAGACCCTTTCAGTCCGAGTCTTTTCTAGACCCTGTGCATAACGGGACTTTAATGTGCTGAACTGCTGTTAACAAGTGCATAATCAGTATGTACAATAATCACACACTTTATTTGGCTAAATATTTTAAAGAACAAAGTTTTCTTATGTGTGTTGATTTCCATTTCTTCAATTGTAATGTACCACCTTCAAGTAGGTACAATGGCAACATCTTGCTAGATAAGTTGTGTGTGGTTTACGAACTATTGCACCCATGAAGCTTTCAATGGTTTACGCTCTATCGACAGTTCAATGTATGAAGCATCTTGAGATCGAGAGCATAGTGTACGTAATCTATATTCTGGTGACTTCACAACTGGAATTGTCGACCTATATGTCACAAGGAAACAACTTTATCATTGGTCCTAAGACTCACTCGCCTTGGAGTTTTAAGATGTTAGGTTTCTTCGTTTCCTTGTGGATCACGGCCTTACACTCGGTCCATGATGGCCGGCCGCAGAGGGACTCAGTGAGCACGTATTTTTTACATCATCGAGTTAAGTCAACGAGTAACTCTTCATATCAAGCCTGATACGATAACGTAAAAAGAGTAATAATATGCTTTCACAAAAGAATAGTGAAGAAAACTTTCATATATAAAATCAAGAAAACACCCCCTTGTATACCCACAATTACAATGGACTATACCCCAAAACTCACCAAAAGAGAACTCAGGATTACTTGCCAAATCTTCTTTATTAATGTACATTTTACTAGAAATATACCCCCTTTAGCCCATGATGTCCGAAAACCCGAAAAGATTGAAACAGGAGAGAAAACAAGAGTCTTGACAGAACCGATTCTTGGAAGTTGCGGGAAGAAAAGGTGTGTCGAGGATCACCTAGGTTGTTGTCGTGCAGGAAATGATCGTACTGGCCTTAGTGGTGGTCGAGGAGCTGGACTACCGAGGTACATTGTTTGTGATCGGCTAACCATGTCAGTCATGGATGGTGTTTGGTAAGCCTGAATCAGGCTAAAACAAGAGTCTTGATAGAACCAATTCTTGGAAGTTGCAGGAAGAAAAGGTATGTCGAGGATCACCTAGGCTGTTGTCGTGCAGGAAATGATCGTACTGGCCTTAGAGGTGGTCGAGGAGCTGGACTACCGAGGTACATTGTTTGTGATCGGCTAACCATGTCAGTCATGGATGGTGTTTGGTAAGCCTGAATCAGGCTTGTACTATCAGTAGAATCACCGCGAGCTGTTGCCCTCTGCCATGAATGTGAACTTAGTCCGGACAAGACATAAGCTCTACCTGATGTTTCATAAACACGACGATTTGCCATCCTCTCTTGCATTTCCCTCAGCTCGGCGTCGAGTGCAAGACATAGCCTGTCTCCAGCTTGGGCAGATACGGTTTCTGATAATTTTTTCCGGCAATGCTCAAGAACGGATACTGCAGCTCCTAAATCACCGTTTTCAGCTGCAGCTCTTGCTTCCGCCATAGCCTCTGCTGAACTAAGCCGGTTACGCTGCTTGTCAACTTCCATTGACAAAACAAGTTGTCCGATTGTGTCAGGCCTCTCGATTTTGATATCACCAATGTGATCCAAGGTTACTGAATCTTTCGATATAGGGTCTTTATATGTACACTTAACTTTTACAAGGGTCATATCATTGCTTGACTGATCAGCCGGTATATCTATCATGACCAAGAAATCTCTTTCTTCGTCAGCATATAAGTCTCCAACTTCAATATCGCCACTTCTGTTATCCGATGCTAAACTGGCCTTGTAACTTCCAGCTTTTATTGAACTGAGATGCAAAACAGGGTGAACGCATTCAACTTCCACACGCAATTCCTGGACCACCACGCTTAGAAGGCCACCTATGCACTGAGCAAAAGCGTCTTGAATAACGCTTTCAGCTTCTATGAAGGAAAATGTTCCGCCTGAAGTTTCTGAGATTGAGTGCATTGAGACTGCATCGTGATCAGCACCAAAACCAAATGCATGCACTGGGATATGGAGACCTGAAGCTGCATTGCGCTGCATGGAGACGGGAAGTAGTGACTGGTAATTCACCTGTGTAGCAGCTACGCTAGGACTATTAACGGTATATGTGTCTTGTCCATCAGACAACAATATTATGCTGCTAACTGGATTCTTCCACTTGCGATCAGTCATGATCTTGGCACTCTTCTTTAGGGCCTCGGCAATGTTCGTCCCACCATTGGAACTGAGTGAATTCACTGCTTGTAATGCTTCTTGCTTACCAGTATCACTCATCCTACGAAGAGGGAAGAGACGACGAGCAGTAGAAGAGAATGCAATGACCGAAAGCCTGTCAGCAGGGCCTAGGTTTTGAATCACAAACCCCATTGCTCTCTTTAGCAAAGCAAGCTTGGTACCAGCCATGCTGCCGCTAACATCAAGAACAGTCACGAGATCAACTGGAGCTCGGGAATTCTGACCGGTAACTGCCATCTCACTCTGGTTAACCCGGAGGCCAACGGTGTGCGGGGCTTTCAGATGCACCAAAACAGCAAAATTGTCATGAGATGCTGATTTTCTAACTGCAGAGATCTCCGGCCATGTTTTAACTTCTATTGCCTCCATAGAACGATGATTAGCCACGTCAGTTGACGAGTCTTTCTGGCTGCCCATGGGTTGTTGATCAACAACTTCATCATCATCAAACACACCTGGTTCCACAGTTTGAAAAAGTGTAGAAATGTTGCGATTGGTATCCAATCGAACAGGAGGAACCCGTCTTACAACTGTCATCCAGGCATCATCTTGAGGCCAATGTATATGTCCGTTCCGGGACCTTGGCTGTGATATATCAGTAAGAGGACTCTGAAAGGGTATTTCTTTCCACTTCGCTCTGCAAACTGGACAAATTTGGTTGCCATGTTTTACATTCGACGTGATACAGTTGAAATGGAATGAATGTGAGCATTCTGCCGTAAAGATTGCATGACCTTGGCCTGGTTTCATGGTCATCAAACATATTGCACAAGTACTCTGCATCGCATATACGCAAAGTGTTAATACGCCAACATGAACATATCTCGAAAACTTCAAGAAAACGGATGTCTAAAATCCCTTCTAAAAGCACATATTCGTTCAATTCAATCATTAATCCAGCTCCAGAATACAAAAAGAGGAGGGCAATGGCTGTAGTCCAATGTTCATCAGATTTAGGCGTTCATTTCTTTATACCGAGGGATTAAATTACAAAAAGTTACATCTTTCGATTTGCAATTCTCATAGTCCAACATCTTTTAAATTCTGCATTATGTATTGCACAATAGAGCCCCAGGAACTAGTTGATTTCTCATCATATGTCCAAGTCTTGGTGGACAGAATAACCGGTAACTTGTGTTAGTGGGAGGTAGCAGGTACCTATGGAACTAGTCGGGGTGAGCGCAAGATGGCTCGGACACTACATATGGAACTAGTCGGGGTGACCCAGTAACTAGTTGATTTCTAGTCATACGTCCAAATCTTGGTGGACAGAATAACCGGTAACTTGTGTCAGTGGGAGGTAGCAGGTACCTATGGAACTAGTCGGGGTGAGCGCAAGATGGCTCGGACACTACCTATGGAACTAGCCGGGGTGAGCGCAAGATCGCTCGGACACTACCTATGGAACTAGTCAGGGAGAGCGCAACATGGCTCGGACACTACCTACTGAATTAGTCGGGGTGAGCGCAAGATGGCTCGGACACTGCAGTTATAAAAACATAAAATAAAAAGAGTAGTGTTCAGCTCACCTACCACCTCTCAACCAGTTACATATACTTAGTAGGCACTATCTACAGAAGGCTACAGTTAGATTGCCATCAATACAGCAAAGATTACTGTTATTATAAAGTGTGGCCCCCTTATGTCTGCATGTCAACTACATTATCAAGACTTTGCTGCATAAAAAGATGAAACTGATGATGTCTACACAATTACTTTTCACACTAATGGCTATTTAATAAGAATAATATTACATGTGCAGACTGGTCTACCATTTCAATAAAGTCAAATGTTTTGAGTAGTCAAATATCAAAGCAAAGTAGTGGACATATACTTAAAAAAAACTTTTGAAAAGTAGGTATAAATCACAGAAACTCTGAATGATGAAGAATTTCAAGACAGCTAAATACAGTGTGTTATGTTTAATATAATCAACAACCCCACATTATCAAAAGAAATAGAAATCATTGTTTCATTCATTAATTAAAAAAGAAAAAAAAATCATTCTTATTTGATTTGTCCTTGAGTCGAGAGTCTATCGGAAACAGCATCTCTACCTCCCGGCCATGTAAAAACAAATGTTCTTTTTTTGCTTTTCAACTCTGAAATTGCTTTCTTGATTTGATATTTTGTCCTTGAGCTGAGGGTCTATCGAAAACTTATGTTGCTCGGACCTTTCAAAAATGTCAACGGGTGCGTGTCGGATTCGCCAACACTAGTGTATTTTTGGAGAATCCGACACGGGTGCGGCATCGAAAGTGAAGAGTCCGCACAACTTAATCGAAAAGGGGGAATACTTGCATACACGCTACCTTATCCGGACCCCAAGAGTCCGCACAACTTAGTCGAAAACGGCCTCTTTGTCTATCAAGGTAAGGGTAATGTTTACATACACACTACCCTCTCCAAACCCCAAGAGTCAGCACAACTTAGTCGAAAACGGCCTCTCTGTCTATCAAGGTAGGGGTAATGTTTGCATACACACTACCCTCTCCAGACCCCAAGAGTCCACACAACTTAGCCGAAAACGGTCTCTTTGTCTATCAAGATAGAGGTAATGTTTCCATACACACTACCCTCTTCAGACGGCGTTGTTGCCTCCCAAGATAGGAATAATGTTTGCGTTACACACTACTTTCTCCAGACCCCACTCGTCGGACTTCACTAGATATGTTGAAACAGCTTTCTTGAAAGTACAAAATGGTAAGAAAGCTCTCAATCAATGACTCAACAGGCTTTATTTTCTTGTACTAAAGCCATGAAAAGGGGTGATAGAAATTGGCCAAATGAGTTAAAAGTCATATATATATATATATATATGTGTGTAAAAAATAGTGCAGTTGCTGACCAAGCAAAGCACTTTCCACATCCAAGAACAGTAACACAAAAAAAAAAAAAAAAAAAATTTACTCTGATCCATCTGGTGTCTACTTTTAACAATGAAAACCCAGTGGACCATTTATATGGGGTCCCTCCCCACCCTTTCACAGATACCTATCTACTTTATCCCCACCCAACATGGAGATTCTCAAAAACTACATTAAAATACAAAGCCATCAACATCTTCTACACTAACACAACTTTCTATATAGCAATAACAACCACTTGAAAGGTAGGGAAATAGTGTCCTCCACACAATAACGGAGCAAGTATTTTCGCTGAGGGGTTCAAAATACGAAAAAATAGATACGAAAAAATAGATATTCAGTGTATTCTCACAAAGTAGAGTCTGGGGAGGGTAAAGTGTACGCAGTCCATACCGCTACCTCAGGTGAAGTAGAGAGGTTGTTTGTAATAGACCCCCGGCTCAGAACAGATAACAGATATAACAAACAAAAAAACATAAAAGCAAACAACAAGGGAAAAGTAACAACTTAAGTTGCTCGGACTCTTCAAAAATGTCCTCCAAAAATAGTGTATTCCTGAAGGATCCAACACGGGTGCGACAACATTTTTGAAGAATCTGAGCAACTTAGACAACAACACCATACCTAGTACATTTACTATATATACGAAGAAAATAATTTTAATCATTTATGAAAGTTGACCCTACGAAGGGGAGCCTTGGAGTAAAGGTAAAAGTTGTTGTCATGTGACCAGGAGGAGGTTACGGGTTCAAGCCTTGAAAATTGTCTCTAGCAGAAATGCAAGGTAAGGCTACGTACAATACACCCTTGTGGTGGGGCCCTTCACCGGACACTGCGCATAGCGAAAGCTTTAGTGTCACTGGGCTTCCTTTTTATGAAACTCGACCCTACCTAGCTCGGCTCCTACCCCACGTCATACACATCTTATCAGGGGCGGAGCTAGAATGGCAAAAGTGTCCTTCACAATCCGAATCGCATTATATATACAAGGTCACATCTTTTTGTACGTCTATATAATATATGTTGAAATCCTTAATTGAAAATCCTGACTACGCCGCTACATCTTATAACTTGCCTTTAATTAATAGAAAAAAGCAAAAGAAAATCAAAGCTACTTAAATAATCTCATTAAAGACAAATAAGAAACTTACTCTAAAAGAGTTGAAAAGTAGCTCCATTTAAGATTAAGTTGAAAATTAGTTGAGAAAATTCATTTCACACTTAAAAATTTAATACTCAAACACACTTTTACACTCAAACAAATACTAACAAAATAATATAATAAATAATTTCTTAAAAAAAACAGTTTCTACATTGAACATTTCTCCCAATCAAACACAATCAATTTTCACTATTGAGAATATACTAATAGAGATTCTTGTTAGATGAACCATATGCCAAAAAAAAAAAGTTAAAAAAGGTAAAAAACACACCTAAATTACATCGAATTTCGAGTTTCCTACCGAATCAACTGAATATTTATCGAAATCCGCCTCAACTATCGATCGTTAACAATTTTTCCTACCTGAAATATCACGTTCACCATTATTCAAGTAGGAAAACTGAACAACTGATAGTTAAAGGTGTGTTTCAATAAACATTTGGTGACAGTTCACGTAGAAAACTCAGACACATCAAACAAACAATAAAAATTGAATCTTTTTTTTTCCCAACTTTGCAAATTTGGAGATCCTATGATAGTTCGGGTATAAAACTCAAAAAATCGTGATACTTCACTCCAAAAAGTACAGTAAAAAAACATCAAATACAATCAAGAAATAGTTGATGTGTATTTCGATAAATATTAGGAGATAATTCACATAGTTCACTTAGAAAACTCACACACATGATAGTTTAGATACGAAACATTCACTTAGAAAATTCATACACATGATAGTTCAGGTACGAAACATTCACTTAGAAAACTCAGACACATGATAGTCAGATACGAAACATTCACTTAGAAAACTCAGACACATGATAATTCAGATACGAAACATTCACTTACGAAACTCAAACACATGATAGTTCAGATACGAAATAAAAAAAAAAACATGAATACTTTAGGTGTTTTTCAACTCTTCACTCCATTGAAAAACTCAGACACACGATAGTTCAAATACGAAACAAAAAAAAAAAAAAAAAAAAACATGAATACTTTAGGTGTTTTTCAACCCTTCACTCCATTTAAAAAAAAAAGTGAAAAACATCAAATATAAACAAGAAACCACCAATCCAATTCAACTTTCTTTAACATCAATCCAACCAAACAAAAAAAAAACAATAATTTTGTTTTTGCTAACCTTGGAAGATTTAGCTAATCTACAAAATTGATAGTTCAGATATAAAACTCATAGAAACAAAACAATGAAAAAACATTATAAACAAGAAATGACCAACCCAAACATCAATCCAACCAAACACTACTAACCTTGGAAGATTTGGAAGTAGTATGATGTTGTTTTTGCTGCAAACGAAGACCAGAAGAAGAAGGTGTAGGTGTAGTTGGCATATCAACAACAACATGACATTCTGAGTTTCTATTTGGTGTTGTTGGTGACAATGAAACTGCATCTGAAAATCTTCCTCTTACCATAGTATCTGAATCATCTTCATGTGTTTTTGGTACATATAAACACATGTTTATACCTAATGCTAACTTTGCTTTTCTCCATTTACTTCCCATTTTTTTCCTTCACTTTCTTGAAGAAATATTAACAAAAAATCATAAAGTTTTAATGGAGTTTTTTTGGTGGCTTTCTTCTTGCTGTTGTTGTTGTTGGTTGAAGTGTTTGTGTTATCTTTGAACACAGTGAACAATTCAATGTGGCTTTGTTACAACTTGGACAAAATAAATGTTTGTATATGTAATACATTTGTTTATCTATATGTATTCTTATGCCCCCATCCCCACCCGCAAGTATTTTTCTTCTAATTTTAAATGGTGGGAAAGGTCCAAATTTACAACTTGAGAAATGCTCCCAAAAATGTATATACTCCGTCCGTTTTATTTTATGTGGCATATTTTGATCAGACACGAAATTTTAAAGATAAAAAAACACTTGATAATATTTATTGGATTATTTTTTATTAAAAAAGCACTACAATCTTTAATTAAGTAGGATTAATAAGGGTAAAAATAAAATTATATCTTTAAAATGAATGTTCTTTTTGATACAAACCAAAAAATAAATAGCGACACATAAAATAAAACGAAGGGAGTATATATATACTCGCTCTCTACTAATTGATATGAGTTAGTTTGACTGGATGCAGAGTTTAAGAGAGAAAGAATTCTTTTTTTTGAAATTTGTGGTATAAAATACAATGATAGATGTTTGCGTGCCTATAAATCATTTTATTAGGAATGCAATAGGCATTTTAAAGTGAAATTATTACTAAAGTAGAAATGTGTCATTCTGTTTAGGACTGACTAAAAAAGAAAGTAAATCATATAAATTGAGACAGAGCAAGTATATATTTTTGGCATTTCATTCGTTAAGACAATAACATTCTCAATGTAATTCCTCAGTAATAAGTCGAAGAAGGCGGAGCTAGAATTTTCACGAAGGAAGTTTAAAATTTGAAGAAAAACTAATCGAAGTAGGTTCGACGTCTATTATATATACATAAAATATAATTTTAGTGATGTATAAATAATATAATTTCTCGCCGAAGGGGATTCGGTGAACTCCCGTTCCAAAGGCTAGCTCCGCCTCTATCGAAGATGTGTCGTGTCTTATTTAATCACCTCTTCATCGACACCCTACCTTCCTTTCATGTTTCATCCTTGATCAAACGCTTTCGTTTGAGAGCATCATTCTCATAAATAGGTCTTGTAACACGTGAATTCAAATTTACTTCAATTCAAATATAAATATCGAACATCGAATATTTTTATTTTTTTTTAAAAAGGGTAAAATTGGAAAAGAGTGGATGATTAGACCTTGGGATTGGTGGTTAAGTGAGTGGGTCAAAGTTATGTATTTGACCTTTCCCTTTGTTAAGATGTATTTGGACTTTGTAATAGTCATGGGTTTTACAAACTCCACTACTTTGTGTCTAGTATCATCAATTTGAAATTGGAAAAAAAAAAAAGGGTTAAAATATATTTGAATTTTGGCGAAATTTATTGTAATGCGTCTTAATTTTGCAGGGGTCTTACGACCCTCCTCGACTATTTATTATCTTATTTTTGTAGCGTATATTTGCTCAGCTGAACCACTGCGTGAATATACGCGCCAGTGATCCAACTGAACAAATATATGTCACAGAAATACGATAAAAAATAGTTGAGGAGGTTCATAGGACCCCCTGCAAAATTGAGACGTGTTACAACAAATTTTACAAAAATTTAAATATATTTTTGATTTTTTTTCTTTGAAATATGTTACTATAAATTATTTAATTAAAGATGAAAATAAAAATAAGAGGGTCCAACAACAATAGATAACAAAAAGTGATAACAAGCAAAGAAGGAAATGAATTTTTCAATTTTTTTCATATTTTATCATTAGCATTAATTACTTATTTTTTAAAATTATTTTTTAATATTTATTACTCCCTAAACATTAATTAATAGAAATAAAGTTATTATATTAATTATTATTTGTTTTAATATTATGTAACGTCAAAATGTAACAAGTAAACTCAAACAGATGTAAGTATAAACTATTACAAAATATAAACTATTACAAAATACTAAAATCCCAAAGACTTTTAAACAATTATGGATATAGATCACTTAGAAAAATATTGTTGGTTATAGGTCAAAAAAATCAAAGTTTGTTTTAAATGGTTTGCTAAAATTCAAAATCAAAAATTGCATTTTTAGTCAAATATCAAATCGAAACAAATAGGAATATTAGTAATGATAATGGCAAACCTAATAATAAAGTGAAGATCCAATAATAATTCATTTTTTATTTTTATTTTGGCAACTCCCATAATAATCCACCAATGATATTTATTTTTTGAGAATTGTCAAATCTTTTAGTAAGCAAATACGGCTATTAATTAATTTTAAGTAAATGAAAATGACAGCTTTTTTGCAATTTAATGTTGATTTTGATTTGACTATAATAAAGGTAGAAAGAGACAATATTTTGTAAGGACCAAGAAGATATTTTGTTAATAAATAAATAAAATAAATGTAGACTAATTATTATTTAATTTGAGAAATTATGTACCTTGATAAAATTTCTTTAATTTGTTTAAGAAATATTCAAATTTTTCAACTTTTGAAATTCAACGAAAGACTTTAGTTAATAGAAAATTACACAATATATATAAAATCAAAATTATTTTTAATCATGATGGATAATTATATTTTCTTAATTACTTCTTTATATATTAATTTTTTTATGTATATATTTTTTCTATCCCCTTAATAAAAATTTTGACTCGATTAATCATTATTGGTAGCTTTGATTTCATCTTCAATATTTGGTACACCAAATTAAAGATGTAAAAAAGGGTAAACATTAACCATAAAGTTTATGTTGGTTGAGACTTTAATTATTGGTTTTATTCAAGACATATATATAAATTAGGTGAGATTTCACATTAATTAGTTGATTTATAAAACTTTCCAAAGTCCCAATCTAGATATTAGCATGCTATTTTTTGATTATTTTTTCTTATGTGATATATGGTTAAATGCATACATTTTATCATAAAAAAAAAATATATACATTTTCAACTATGACTTTTATTGGAATGATCTATTTTACTTATAATTCAAAGTCTAAATTTATATTTAAGTCATATAGAATTTTGGAACCATTGACTTCTATTGTGTTGCGTATACTAGGAAAGATACGATAACTAATTTAAATTTGTGTTGTATAATTCTCATTAAAGCAGAAAGTATTTCCTATCGGTTTTTTCATCGTTAGGACTCGTACCAGAAACGTGTGATTAAAAGTAAAATAATGTCTCATACATTCCATCACAAACCTCAACGCACTAAAAGTGAAATGTCTCGTGCATAGGGGTGGCAATGGAGCGGGGCAAATTTTTTCTAAATCCGCAAATTTAAAAATCGTTCCGCGTCACCTTTAAATCCGCATAAATTCATCCCACACTCATACCTGCACATATCTGCACCGCATCGCGCCACGTTTTTGTTCTTTTATATTTTAAAAAATTGTAACTCCACTGAAAAATTTGCTACTAGGAAGTAGTAATAACCAATACCGTTATATCACTTTTCACTATGAAATTATCAGAGAAGTATCATGTGTACAAACAATGATCAGATATCAGATTTTCATTAAAATGAATAAAGAAATTAAAATTAGAGATCAATCAGTTTATCTGACTATTTAAATCCTTGCTACAGATAAGATATGCACGACAAAGTAATTTAATTAACAAAGAAAAATATTTAAACTTCTGTTTGATATTTTGAGTTATAAAATTATTTTACCGATTTCAAAAGAAGGTTATAAAATTATTTATATGTAATGCTATACATGTCATTTTTAGTATCATAATATCCAAGTAAAGAATACATATAATTTTAGATAGATTCACATGAATAATACTATTTTTTAACCTTTTTTTTTTTAATTTAAATCCGCATATACCCGCAACCCGCTTCGCCCCGCATCATTTTAAAAATAACTTACTTCAACCCGTCCCGCTTCCACATAGTCTACAATCTGCCCCACCCTGCATAGTGCATATCATAAACCGCCCCGCACCCACCCCGCACCCACACAGTCTAAAATCTGTCCCACTCCGCATAGCCTAAATCGCACCGCACCCACATATTCTAAAACCTGTCCCACTCCGCATAGCCTAAGTCGCACCTCACCTACCCCGCACCCACATAGTCTAAAACCTATCCTACTCCGCATAGCCTAAAACGCATTGCACCCACATAGTCTAAAACTTGTCCTACTCCACATAGCCTAAACCGCACCGCACCCACATAATCTAAAACTTGTCCCACTCCGCATTGCCTAAATCGCACCTCACCCACCCCGCACCCACATAATCTAAAACCTATCCCACTCCGCATAGCCTAAAACACATTTCACCCACGTAGTCTAAAATTTGTCCCACTCCACACAGCCTAAATCGCACCACACCACACCCGTACTGCTTCATTGTCATTCCTAGTCATACATTCTTTCATAATTTTTAGCGTGCTGAAAGTGAACGTATTTTATACATCACATCACAACCCTCGACGTGGTAAGGAAGGCATAGTTACTTCCACTATATATTTTTGTTTGGTATATAGTTACCAATGGCTTATAATAATTTAGAATCATTATGAAAATTGACTAATTTTAGTTAAAGGGATTATCATAAAGTCACTTTCATAAATACCTCACCCAATAAAGTATAAACATATATAATGTCTTTCTCTTAATAATAACACTACATGTGATAAACGATATGCCAATTTCTAGTTTGAACTTTGATCACAAATGGTGCATGACACTTGGTCATTTCTCATTTGATGGAAATTAATTATTATAAGTAAAGTATTCACTTTCATCACATCAAATTTATGTGGTTCCTAATCATATAGTAAGTCATATATATATATACAACTCCTTTGTTGTATAAAAGAATAGTACTAATCTTATTCATAAATGAAATAAGAGATAGGTTGTCAATCCGGTGACTGATACTCGTATCGGAGTTTCGACTAATTCGAATCGCATAGTACACGGCTCATTTTGTGGGCGATGTCCCCAACAAGATTTTTCTTATACCCATGACTCAAATTCGAAATCTCTGATTAAGGGTGAAGTAGTTTCACCCTATGGCACAACCACCTTTGCTCCAGGGGTTCATTCGAACCCCATTTTATGGAAAATTATATTGTTTTTATACTATTTTTACATGGTTAAAAATAGTTTTTATGTATATATAGCAGATGTTGAACCCTCTTCGACTAGTTCGTATACATACTTTTTAACCCCATCAATGAAAATTCTAGCTCCGCCACCAAACTTTCACCCCTGCACTACAATCCACGTTGATACTAGTTATATGGAATTAGTTATAATTTATTTTTTTATTCTATCAAAAATGTTTCGTATCTAACAGAATTTTTTAATAGTCGATGACTAATTCATTGCTAAATAAAATTAATTATGAATTTTATTTATTGATGTATAAATATATATATATATAAAAAAAAAAAAAAGGAACAACAAAAATGCTTCAACACAAGAGACGTGTGAGGCTATTAAATGCCAAAATTTAATTTTTCTTGTTTAATTTTGTAGGGGTCACAACATATAATAATAATAATATATATATAAAGGTCAATATCTCATAAGTGATGGCACAAGTTTCATGCTTTTATTATACCTTTCACCAACTTGTATTTTTTTTTTTCCTCCTCGATATTTGGTATCTTTTTTAGGTTTGATTAATTCAAATTTACACGCGAAAATCTCGTTTTGGAGGACGACTTCTCATTCAGAACTCGAACTTAAGACCCCTCGTTATACATGGAAAAATACTCACCACGACCGACATATCATCCAGGGGCAATTTTTTGTTTGCAATAAATATTATGATTTAAGTCATAGTACCAAGTGGGACTTTATGTTATATTTTCTATATAATAATTGTACGATATTAAATTCTTAATTAATGTCTTATACCTATGTCATCGTCACTCACTCTATTTTTATATTTCAAACCCTCTTAGACGTTAAAAAAAATAAATCGATGAGCGTTTGCCTTACCTGATAGTATAGTCGATTGAGGGCTAGATCCTTATGAATCGACCCTTTTGACTTGTTAAAGTTAGGTCTTCGTAAAAAAGTTCATAGTGAGTTAAGTTCGTTGAGGTGGGTTTGAAAGATAGCTAGAGAGTCGACGAGGAACTTTTCAAAGTAAAAAGGGCGCGTTGTCTTCACTACGAGTAGGTTGATTTTCAAAATTTTAGGTAGATAATAGGAATATGATATTACCGAATACCGAATCGAACCAAAGTTTAATTTATCAATTACCGAATTATCGTACTGCGATGTAAACATATAGTATTTGATATCTACTTTTAATTACCGATTATCAAATTATCGAATCTAAATTTAAAAATACCAAACCAACCGAATACTGAATGTTTACCCCTTACTTATCGGATAAAATTTTTATCCATAATTAATATTTACGTCAAATTTATATATTTTATAATTAAGTAATGAATGAGGTGAGAATATATATCGTTAGTCAAAGTTAGGTAATAAAGTGTAAGCAAAAAAATATGTCATATTAATATAAATGTGATGTAAATATGGAATGGGAATACATTTTTGCCTAAAATGGTAATACTTTTAACAAGAAGTCTCAGATTCAAATTTTAAAAATTAAATCTTTTTTAACGGAAAATGATTTATTTTTAAAAGTAAGACTACTTAACGTGAATTCGGATTAATTAGGTCCAAAATAGGACTAGACACTAATGAATATTTTAGTAGCACTCTCAAAATAAAGATATTTTGATAAAACTTTTATATTAGAAATAACATAAAAATGTATTATGGATCATAATACTTTAATTTAGAAAATTATGAATAAATAGAGGGCAAACAACATTAATTCCGACAATATGGAGCTTCATTATATAAAATTTTGATATTTTGCCTAATTAACAAAAATCTCGATTTTAAATCTATCGAGATACATAATTAGCTCATGATACATCCGACAAAGACACATTTTTTTCTTTGTTAAAGATACATAATTATCTTCCCATACATTTTTCCTGATTTTTGGTCTGTCGAGATACATAATTAGTTGAGATTTTGTAATTACTTTGTAAGAGTGAAAATTTGTGTAAATATAGTACATTAAGGTGTATGTTTACGTTATTTTTTCATAAATATATTCTTTAACTGTTTGAATAGTACAACAATAATAATATATTCAGTGTATTCCTATAAAATAAAATCTAAAAATGGTAAAGTACAGCGAGGTAAAGCGACTGTCTTCGATAGACCTCGACTCAATTATTCAAATTATAACTAAGACAAATAAATTAAAACGGACGAATTATGTATACTAAGTAAGGGCTCTCTACACCAAACAATTCAAAAGTGAAGTTGAAGATGTTACTATTGACAAGATAGGTGGCTGATGTCTGTGTTGGAGTCTCGACTTATTTAAATTACGCATTGTAGGGCTCATTATGGGGGTAACGCCCCCAATAAAATTTTCTCTGTACCCAGAACTCGAATCCAAGACCTCTAATTAAGAACGGACCAGTCTCATCACCGCACCAAAATCCATTTTGATTATTCAAAAGTGAAGTTGAAGATGCTACTATATTGACAAGACAGGTGTCTGGTGCCCGCATTAAAGCCTCGACTGATTAAAATCACGCATTGCAGGACACATTATGAGAGTAGCGTTCCCAATAAAATTTTCTCCATACCCAGAACTCGAACCCAAAACCTTTAATTAAGGAAGAAACAGTCTCATCACCGCATCACAATCCATTTTAGTTATTCAAAAGTGAAGTTGAAGATGCTACTATTGACAAGACAGGTGTCTGGTGCCCACATTAAAACATCGATTGGTTTGAACCGCGTATTACAAGGCTTATTATGGAAGTAACACCTCCAACAAAATTTTCTCCGTACCAAAAACTCGAACTTAAAACCTCTAATTAAGGACGAAACTGCGCTGCATCAAAGTCCGTGGTGGTTGTTCAAAAGTGAAATTGAAGATGTTACTATTGAAAAGACGTGTGACAGCCTTTTTAAGTGACCAAAAAAATTAAACTTTTTTCCTTATAAGTTTTCAAGTTCCAATGCAAATATTTACTGTGTATATATTATGGTTGGAAAGAAAATTAGATGTCATTAAAATTCAACAATTGAATCTATGAGGAAGAGGAAAGTGGTTAATAATAATAATAATAATACACACAGGCTGTCATTCATTTATAGTAAAGTGGCCAAAATTATTGGTGAATGTTGAAAAAGTTTGGCTCCACTTTACACACATTATTGAGAGAAACATTGAACAATTTTGAATTATTTTTTAAGTGCTAAATTTTGTTATATTACACTTTCTCTAATTCATTTAGGTATACGTAAACGTATCATTTAACTTGGCTTCAATTTGTAATGTGCAGAAGTAGATATACAGTTAAATAAGTGAACACATGCATCTTATGCGGCATAATATGTGGCTAATTTGGAAAGAACACCAACGGCAAAAGCACTCTGCTGGACCGACACCGACACTGAGAGATGAAAGCTAGGAGAGAGAATGAAATAGATATCCCAGTAGTCCTAGCCGTAAACAATGAATACCAGGCAATGTGTGTATTAACTCGTGCGGTGCTGTAGCTAGCGCGTTAAGTGCCCCGCCTGAGGAGTACGTTCACAAGAACGAAACTCAAAGAAATTGACGAAAGCCTGCACAAGCGATGGATCTTGTGGTTCGATTCAATGCAAAGCGAAGAACCTTATCAGGACTTGACATGTCATAAATCCTCTTGAAATAAAGTCCTGGAACAAGCTCAACCCTCGCGTAGCTTGATTCCTATCTACCCTCAAACTCCACTTAGTGAAATTATACTAGATATACCATTGTACCCTATCTAGCACAACGGAAGTTATTTTCGACTATATACTATTTCCCTCGGAGCGTGCTTTCTGGTGTTTCTAAATCAAGAGTTTGTCGAAAACAACCTCTCTGCCCCACAAAGATAGGGATAAAATTTGCATACACCTTACCGTCTCTCAACCCTACTTGCTGGATTACGTTAGATTCGTCGTTACCGTATGTTTTCGGGTGTTCAATTGATGAATGAAAAATATTCCTACTACAATGTATTTATATGAACAGTTGTGTATAAAAACATTCTCCTGATAACCAACCACCATAAAATAACTGTGCTGCTGGAAAAGTAACATCCGAAAAATGACTACTATCGTACCAAATACGGGTGCTATCATATTATTTCCACGAATATTTTGGATAACGATGAAGAAAATGAGCTATTTCTGGCACTGAAACTACGATTATTAGTTGATTACTTCATTGATATAAGTTATAAAGAGCTGTTTTCATCGTCTGTTACTTTCTGCACAAGTGACACTGGAACCAAGCAAAAAACTTCGCTTTGTACATCGATTTCTTTTCCCCCCGCTATTCTGTTAACATCATTGATAAATAGTTCGCGAAGGGAAATGCATTGATTTATGAAGTAGCTAAAGATTACGCGTATTTTTACCTGCGACTGATAAAGGGAACCAACGTTGCTTGCTGTGTTACACAAGTCCTGCAGACAAGTGAGTAAATCATGCATGATGAAACGAGAAAAAGCGTTGATTTTTACTTAAATGCATTGAAATGCGTTCGAACCTGAATCTGTTTTTTAAGAGCTTTAATAGCGTTGCAAGTTTCGCGGAGGACTGGAGCAGTCTCAACCTGCAATAGTCTCCGCTTTCTGAGAATTGGCCATATGATGTATAAGCCTGTTCGGCCAAACTTCAAAAATCGGCTTAAAATATTTTTGGCGAAAAGCGGGTTGTGTTAAGCTAATCAGTTTGAAAAACACTTTTGAGCAGCAATCGGTGTTTCCATGTATATTTTCGCAAAAGTCCTTTTGGGGAGAAACTATTTTTTCCAGCTTCTACGTCTACTGAAACACGCAGCCAAACACCTCAAACTTTGAAAACCGAAGCACTTACTTTTAACCTCGGAAAAACTTGGCCAAACCAAGCTAGTCATGAAAAGATGATCAAACGCGGAACGTAGTTTCTGCCGATTAAGTACCTTGCCGTTGGGAGAAACTAGCTTTTGCGCAGCTGCGATCTTGTCCTTTAGGCTTCTCTGAAGCTTCTTTCTTTTTTTTACCTCGCTGGCACCTGCAACACAAGCAAGAACAACACTCTTCATGAAGCTAGTCACTTAATTTGAACTGCCGATCAAGCTACTTTTTTGCTGGAACACGTACGGGAAAAAGAAGAAAACACACTAAGGGGTCGTTTAGTTGCTGATTAGAGTTCATACATGGATTAGTTATTCCGTCTTCTATCTTACTAACCAAACAGCTTATTTGGTGTGTTGAATTCTATACATAGCAAAAAAATGCTACCAAACATGGCATAAGTTACGCATGATTTAATACATGAATAAATCACCTCCAAACCAACAACCAAAGACCACTAAGGGAGGGGTAGGGGGTTCCAAATTACGGAGTATATTACATACCCTTTCTCGGCCTCATATTTATCGGATTCCATATTGTATTGGTCTCATGCCAAAAGACGCAAGTTGAAATTTCATCAATCTGTACTTACAAAAGCAAAAGAAGAGGCCAAGTTCATTTACGAACACCCCTTGTTAGTTTTGATGAGATTTTTCACAAATAATAACGGGCTTCTTTGTCCTTATAAGATAGGGGCCGGAGAAGCAAGATTCGGGGAAAGAACGACTGAAAACTAGAGTGAGTTGAAAAATTGGGAAAGGCGACGACAGTCAATCTTCTAATGGATCCGCAACTGTCGATTTGAATTGATTTTTAACCAAACAAACTAGAGTGAGTTGAAAAATTGGTAAAGGCGACGACAGTCAATCTTCTAATGGATCCACAACTCTCGATTTGAATTGTTTTTTAACCAAACCATGAACACCCCAAATGAGGATTGAGGACACACTACAAACAAGTCATTCTTGAGATTCCGAGACAAGGGGTTGGAAGAGCTTCAAGGAATGATCAAGATTCAAGAATGCATTAGAAGGATAACGTTGAGTTCTCGAGAAGATGCAAAGCCAATTCACCTCATTGAGACGCATCTGGAGCCCAAGACGAGAGCATAGAAGAGTTCAAAGGAGAGGACCAGTGACCACCCCCGTCTTGCAAAGAAGTCTATAATTGCAGGGTTAAGTGGCCCGGGCAGAATACACCCGGGCTGCACCCATAAAAGAGCTGCAACCACACCATAAAGAGCGTGATCGACTACGATGACAACTCTAATGTGTTCAACATACTTCCTATCTTTGGGTCTTTCTATTTTTAGCCAACTAGACTTCTACTTAGGGGTTTAGGCCTATTTCATAAGACCATATAAATATTAATAGTCGTGTGATTTTTCTAAGTTCATACGATTGAAGACGGAAAAACCATTGGTAGGTTGTAGAGAATCTAGTTCTACTTTAAGTGACTTGTTAATGAACATATATTCAGGCTGGCATTTTCCGGGTGATAATATAGAGCAGCAGCCACTGCATTGTCCTGTTGCTTCTGAAAATCAACCAATTTCAATCGTATTTCCATTCTCCAAAATTAAAACGAAAAATCGGTTACCATAACTCAATATTCTAAGCTTTGAATAATACCAATACAGAATGAGTCATAGAAAGTTTCGACTTATTGCACCGAATGATTGCAATTGCACTTGTGAAAAATCAAACACTCTGAAATCCAATGACACACCCGACCATTCACAACATAGAAATGATTCAATGATAAGAATAACCTAACACACAAAATATAACCAACACCGCATAGAGATGTTATATCAAGTTATAATAAAAATAATAAATATTATAAGGTACAACACCGCATGCCTATAGTACAACAATTTCTAACATAGAAATGTTATAATCCACTCAAAGAGAAAAATTCAAACATAAGTATCTGAAAATCTAAAAAATAGAGTAACTCCGACGATTAAGGCCATGATTGCTTTGTTAAAATTAAGTTTATTAGACAACAAAAAGGCAAAAATTATTACAAGGTAACATGTGATGGAGGCAGAGAAAAAAATTACCAAGTCATTTCGCAATTTTATTGAAATTGATATAAATGGAGTGACCCTTCAATCACACAATAAAGAAACGCAAATCTACTACGTAAAGAATTAGCAACACAACAGCCAAGTTCACCATATAATTGTTCCCAAATCATGAACTAAGTACGTACAAATAATCAGCAGAAGGTAAAATTAAATACTCAATGATTCTCACATATCAACAAATTGTTCATATCAGATAAACCTAAGCGGCTAAATTCCTAAAGCCAATCACTCTCCAGAAAAAAGGAGAAACTAAATTAAGGAATTTTAGTACCTTTGAAACTTTTTAACCGGCCAATTTGTTGCTTCTACTGATTTCTTCTTTGTAATGGGTTAAATTTGAACAAAAGGAATTTGTTGAATGTTTGTGTTAAGCGGTTAGTATTTGCAGTTAATGTGCAATTCTGATTAAGTTAAATTGCTTTTATTTTATCCATTTTCTTTTTGAATTGTAATTCAAATATTTAAGATTTTGAATTTTAAAAATAGTAACTAACAACCAACATAACTAATTTTTGTAACTAAACTGGTTATTCTTATGCTGCCATTTGGCTTAATGGAAAGGATTTGTCCTCTCCTTTTAATAATATATAGATATAGATGATTTTAGTTGTTTAGTGGAATTCACGACTCTGAAATATTGAAGCTCAAGCTATTGCTACAAATTCACAGGATGAAAAAACAAATTCTCGAAAGTGAAAAAGATGGAAATCATCTTTGGTAGTGTCAAGGTAACAGTGGCGGAGTCGGGAATTTTAATGAGGGGTCTCAAAATATAAAAATGTAGACACACTTAAAAAATATGGGGAGTCAACATATAATATTTATAACAACAACAACAACAACAAACCCAGTGTATTCCCACCTGGTGGGGTCTGGGGGGTAAGATGTACGCAGGCCATACCTCTACCTCTAAAGAAGTAGAAAGGCTGTTTCCGATAGACCCCCGGCTGAAGACACAAAACACCAGATTCAACATATAATATTTATAAATAAAACTAAAATTTTAACCTAGCTAAACGGTGTAATATTCTAACGAGCTGCAAGGTACAATAAATGAAGCATGCCTAGCTACAATCATAGCTTCAGAAACATGGTATTATGAGAGAAATAAACATTCAAGTGAAACGTAAACCGAGGAACAGCTGATATTCCAATATAAATACAGACATATAATTGGAGCATACTCAACTACGTTACTCATGAACCCTAAAAAATATAGAGCACGGTGGGGAAAGGAGGTACGTACCCAGATACTTCCCCAAAGCTTCCTCTCCCAACGCTAAATTTGGTTAGGCCTCCGTTACTGCCGCTGACAGCTTTCTTTTCCATTCTGCTTTTTTCATTTTTCTAAAAAGGAAGTTTCTACACATATATACATATACAAGAGGTGACCCACAAATACACACGCAAATCCACTTCATTATCCAATAGTTCAGTCATCATCGGACAGACAAACGACACCACTTACATTAGCAACTGTCTCTGAAGAGATAGCACCTCCCTGTACACTGCCCGGTGAATGAAATTCAGATAGGTCTAATGAATCAAAGTTACAGCCAATATCTGGTAAAGGTGGCATAAAATTAGGCCTGTTTGCTCGAGATCGATTTTCCATTTCTTGAAGCAGTTCTCGTGCTGAGAGAGATGGACTCTGTATAGCAGGCATTCCTACTCCAAGGCCACGGTTCGATGATGCATTTCCAGTATCAGGAAGATTTACAGGTAATTGTTGCACTATGGGTGGCTGTATTTGATTTTGCAATGCTGGTCGAAGAGATGCAGCCACGTAAACGGGCCGTGGATGAACTGTCATACCATTAGGAAGGGTTGATGAACTGCTAACAGGGGTTGATGTGGGTCCCTTGAAACGCTGAAGATGCGGGGCTGGAGCACGAAACTCGCCACCTAATCGATGGTTACCCCTGGAAGGGGTGATTGCACTAATGAGAGGTGGCGGCGGCGGCGGCCTGCTTACACTTCCTGCAGAAAATACGGTTGAACGACTAACAGCAGCGGGTTGGATAGATGATGAGCCAGCAACAGCTGAAGATCTCAATGGAGGCAAAGAAGTTTCTGCCGAATGTACTGAACAATTAGCAACTGGTGAAGATGAGATAGAAGTCTGCCGGGCCGGCACAGGTTGGCGAGCTGGGGACGAACTACTGATTGGGGAAGATCTTAAAATCTGCTGCTGTCGTACCGGATGTAGATGCGGCATATAACCAGGAGGCGCAACTGGAACGAAACAAAATTTCATTGGTTAAAGAAAAACGATATGTACTAAAAATCAAGTTTTTCATGTCGTGCTGATAGCTGAAAATTATACATGTATGCACTATCCGTATAAGCGATAAAGATGAAATTTTTATGGGCCTTTGAACTAGATCCAGACCACGTACAACTGTATACTATAAGCAAATTCGAAATCTGAGGCATCATATAACACAACTTTAAGAAGATACCAATGGATTTCAGGTTGTAGTTTGAGATACACGAGGCCTCTGCAAGAAATAGCATTTGGTTCAAGACATTAAGCCTGGGAGGTAGAGATTATGGTTCATCACAAAAACGAGACTTAATCAAGAAGATTTGGCTGCTAGATATGTTGAACAAATATGTGTGTTTAGGGGACACTAGAAATGTTGAAGTCAACAGCACGATTCCCCTATGTCATATTTAATGTCGGTAAACAGGAAATATGTGACTTCTTGAGCCAAGGGTCTAGAGGAAACAGCTTCTCTACCTTCATAAGGTAGGGATGCGGCTGCTTACACCCTACCCTCCCAAAACACCACTAGTGGGATTACACTCGGTATGTTGTTGTTGTAAACAGGAAATATACAATTAGGAACACATAAATAAAAATATTTAAATATCTTGCGGTATACCTGGAAAGTCAGGAATTTTGACATCCAAGCACGTAAATCTGAAAGCATCAGCCAGAGCTTTATTCATGAGAATTTTGCTCTGATTCATATCAAGCTCCTTCTTCTTCAAAAGATACACTGCCTCAACCTCTTGAAGCTTTAAATCATATTTCTTACTGATTGATGATATAGCCTCCTCTATCTCTTTCTTACACTCAGATCTCAAATGCAATTTCTGTTCAAAGAGAGGAAAACAGGTTAACAAAATGATGCGTGGAGTCCTGAATATATAATCACGGAGGATATTGGACACCAACCAGATCCTCAAGGCCCTTTGTCGCTTGTTCTTTTTCTTTATGTATTTTTTCCCATTCTATATGAAGAGGGTCAGCATGGAAAGGAAGAACTAAATTAGTATTGGCCATCTGATGGACAGGACGCACAGGCATGGTGCTAGATCCCTGAACAAAGGAAACGTTAGTGTTAGACTGAGAAATTGCTTGACTAGGAAGTTCGGCAGAACGCTGAACCACTTGAAACACAGTTTCAGTATTCCGAGAAGTAGAACATACACACAGATTCGTAGTTGATTGAGGATGCACTCTACTGACTGCTGGTAAGCTAGATTGATTGTTGGTAACCCTAACGTCTGACCGAACAGATGTACAAGGCTCCGGATTTCCCCCAGCTGGAGAAACAACTTGACGTGAAGGTTCTGTTGCATGGGGGGAGGATCCAGGGATTGGAGTGGAGTTCCTTTCATCATGAGCTTGAGGTGCACATTCCCTGTGAGTATGATGAGCAGCAACGGGAACACCATCATACACTCTATGATGTTGCTCACAACTACCCGCTAAAATTGCTTCAGAAGTATTGTTTATCGTATGTTCAGAAACAAGTTCAGTTTGCATTCCAATCTGATTTTCACCAAGTGGCATATCGTTATTGTTTGTATCATTATCTCCTGAAGACCGGGAACATTCATCTAAATTTACCTGATCCAGTAGAAGTGAAAAACTATCAATAACATATTAGTCTGGTTATATCCATAACTCATTGAAAGAAAATGCATGTGCTCGCACAACATGTACACAATTTTTGGGAGATATAAGTGAAAGACACCTGAGATAACTCGAACTTACTTCACTGATACAAAACACCTATCCGCTATTTCAGAAATTTTAACTTGCCAAGGGAAACCCTTAAACTACTTGTGCCCAGATTTAGAACTAAACAGACAACAGGATGATCCGACACACGCATTAATAAAAAACGTGCAACACAAAAAGCGAACATACAAGATTTTGCGGCAAAGAACTAGCATCATCTGAAGAAGGAACTGCTGCTACACGAGGCAAGTCTGCTGGCAATTCCTCTGGAGTTGTTTGGTTTCTGTCAATGGAGCTAACCTCATCTCGCTGTTTTCCAACAACATTTGGCAAAGAAGAACTATTTACTTTAACCAGTTCTTGAATAGTGTTATTTACTACAGAAATTTTATCATGTCCAACAGCTTCATTAAAAGAAACTTCAGATATTTCCAAAGAGTCTCTACTTCGCTTATCTGATGCAACTTCACCAGCATGTTCTTTGGGAGACGGGGGAACCTTGCGGACAATGTTTTCTTCACTGCCACCAGAATTACCTGCGTCATTGAACTGCTTAACAGCAGCAACAGATGCTCTCTCCGTGGATGTGATCTCAGCTGGCTCTTCTGAAATAGAAGCTGCTAAAACATTAGTAGATTGAACAGGAAGCTCATCACACGCGTCTGGAGAAGATGCAGGTGCATCAGATGCTGCCATGTCACCCTGAAAGTCGGAGACAGTTGTCTTAGGAATACTGTCAACGACATTTAAATTTTCCTGAGAGCACTCCAGCTCGTCCCCAGAATAGTGGCCCCTACCAGAGGAGTTTTCTCTGGTCCGCTGTGATGAAACCTTCTGCATTTCCTCATTCCTCGTAGCAGCGTATTTAGCCTCAAGTTCTTTCAGTTGCTGGTACTTATCACGTGTATGCGCTTCAATTTTCTTTGCAAACTTAGATTCTAATGATTTTTGTCTATCCTTAGTCACTGCATTCTCACCATGTATAGCACGAAGAACAGCTATCTCCAGTCTGCACTCATCCTCTATCACTTCTTTTTTCTTCTCCCACCTTCTATGGAACTCCTCAATTTTCTCCTTTTCCTCTTGTTCCAGCATGGATATTCGCTTTCCATGTCCACACTGAACCTCCTTAACGACCTTTTCCCTTTGACTCTCCCTAAGTTTTTCCATAGGAGTAACAGTGCCTTCTCCACTTAACTCATTATCTTGTAACCTGTCTATGGTATCAGTTTCCACGTTCAGTTGGGTAGATTTTACAGCTTGCGATGTGCTGTCCTTAGATGGTTCTTCTCCAACAGATTTCACTGGTGATATAGGATGTCTTGAAGAGCTTGAAACACTACCGTTCTGATCCAATCTCTGCAAAAACATCTTCTTTAAGGAACGCAGCTTCAGATAGACATTGTTTGCCTCTTCTTTAGTGCATCTGAACTTTAACTGTTGTTTTACGAGCGAAAATATATAGTCTTTGTCAATCTTTTCCTTTAAGATTGAAGCGGCGGTCCAAGACTGAAAAATTACAGTAAATTAACAATAATGAGAATGCAACTATAGTAAAATTCTCTAAAATGAACATGCAAATTTAAGGCTACTTTAACGATATCTCAGGCTGCAAGACGATTCATAAACTGAGACAAACCCTTTCCTCAAGCTTTCACTAAATCATGCTTCTCTATTTAAACTCATTGCATGCCATAATCATAATGAACAACAACAACAACAACAACAACAACAACAAACCCAGTGTATTCCCACCTAGTGGGGTCTGGGGGGGGGGGGGGGGTAAGATGTACATAATCATAATGAAGGAATCACAAAATATTTTTCCCTTAAAAATTGTTTATAATTTACCTCATCTACTAAAAGACGATGAGAATTTTGATTTATGATATGTTTTATTTACCAAGTACACGCCCAAATCAAAGTTAAGAGGTGTATACCACGTGCCGCCACATATATGTTTTCTTAATATTTTCCTGTTTTTTATTTGTTTCCTGATTCTCTTTTTCCCTTTTTGACACTTCACCGTCCCGGCAAGTACCAGAGGCCAAACACTCAATCCATTGCACTGCCAAATGACCCCATAGATCGATCATTTACCACCCACCATCAACGATAGATCCACCACCTTCTTTGTGATAAAAAAGACAACTGCAACTGCTCCATTTTTTTCGCGTTCTCAGTAATAGAAAACTAATTTTAACCGACATCCGCTGTCATTCCACCCTTTTTGCAGTATTACAACAGGAAAAAAAGTTAATAGGAAAATTCGCTCAACCTATATCTACACAGTCAATAACCTATAAAGCTTGGCTTAACCTATATCCACACAACCAATATACTATATATTTAATATAAACAATGTCTTTTCCAAAGGTCGATAAGTTCCAAAAGCTAAAATATGGATCTCCTCAAATACAACTAAATTCAGATATGTCAAGTCTCTGGTCGTTTCTAAGAGGCAGCCTCAACCGCATAGAAAATAAAGAAATATAACGAAATTCATCTGCGCTTAAAAATACAAAATATGCCAGAAGTACTTTATTGAAACATAAAATACAGACGAAGAGATACCGGAAGTGGATGAGAAAAAAAATACTAACCACAGATATCTGGAAAGCCTGTAAAATTGTTTCAGGTTCCCTGCTAACACGATGATTCTCCATAATATATTCCAGAAATTTTTCTGCCATGCGTTTGATGACTTCCTGCATTTAGATTTTAGAGCCATATCAACGTGAAGTAAATGACTGGGAGGTCATGACTAAGGTTGCCATGAGGTTCCTCATGAAAGATTAGGAAGGGCGAGATAAAATTCTTAAGAATTGAGTTTTAAGCAAACACAAAATTCTTTTCAAAAGCATCTTCGAGGAACATAAAGATCATAGAAGGAGTAATGGGCAGAAATGCAACAGTAACGGATCAACCGTAAAAGATTATGTCAAAAAATTTCAAGAGTTGAATGATACAGAGCTTCAAGGGAAGAGTTACAACAGCAAACACGAACATTCCAGTATGTTTCTCCTAAATGTTCTATTACTCGGACAATTTGGTTAAAACGACTAAAAAAGCTCTAGTAAACACCGTGGTAAGCTAACAAGAACGTAATCCTCTCACCTGAACAGAAAATTGACACTTGCTACGTTTCTCAGAGTACACACAGTTCACACCATTTTGTAGATACCATATTGGCATGCCCTTCTAGAGGTATGTGATAAAACTAAATACAAAAACAAATAAAATAGAAGACGTGTAATGTGAAAGTCAATACCGAAACTTTTATCACTCCAAATAGTTTTGCTATCTCAGCTTTCAGATGGATATGGAGGCTTTTCTGCTCATCATATAGCATTCTTCTTTCTTCAGGCTCAACCACGTCTGTGTCATGCAACGGACTAGATTGAGATTTCGGAGGCTCAACCAGGTCTACGTCATGCAACGGACTAGATTGAGATTTAGAACCATGCTCCCCATCAGTACCATCATCTTCACAAACATCTGAACCCAACAAACACATATTATAAGTTGTTACTAAAGAGGCGCTGCACCACATGTGATCTATTGAATATGGTTGACTCGAAGAGATACGGCCTTTCGACCAACGTTTTTTTAAAAACGGAAAATGCAAAAAAGGACAAGGTCCATGACGCATCAAGAATGGATAAGTGAGGTGCACGCTTTTACTGACGATAAAATAGTGCTAAGCATTTCACATATGTTCATAAATAATGATAATCGTACTTGAATTAAATACTTATATAACCAAATTGCACTCAATTCAGCATTCAATATTAATCTAACTCTTCAATGAAGCTCCGTTAAAGTACAATTTAAGCAGGGCCACCGAAAGAATTACAAAATTAATTTTGAACTTTCAACTAATCAACGATGAAAAGATTAATTTGCCGCACGATTTCATATTTGATTGCTTTAGTTAATTGTAGTAATGCAGGAGAGAAACCCAGATTTTAAAAGTAGTTAACGAGAAGGACGTACAACCTTGAAAAGAAGAAAGGCGAAGGAAAACGGAATAATAAAATGAGAATTTCAAGAGAACAATTGGCTTACCTGATGCAGTATTTTCTTTCTTTCGCTTTTTGAATAACAACCTGTAAGCTCTGCTATCCATTTTTTTCCTTTTTAAATCAACGGGTGTTGTATAGTTCTTATTCCTAGTGCTAACACTTTCTGATTCCATTGTCAGCTTCTTCACAATCTTCTCACGTTTCTCCTCCTTTATACTAGACGAACTGGATTCCCCGCCCAAGTGCTTTGATACTGATGAAGTAGAGAACCTTTCAGACCTTCTTAAAGGGCTCGGAGCACTCTGTTGTTCAAGTCTGCCAGACTTCTTCTTAGCAGAAGGCATGGGTGGGGCTCGCTTTTCGAGGCGCTCAGACTTCCTTTTATACGCAGGTCTTAAATCCATTTGTTTAGATGAGGTTGCCTTAACCGAGGATCTTGTCGATACACCTGTCTTTCCCAAGTCAAAACTTGATGATCCTTTACTAACGAATTTGTTCTTTGAGTTACTACCGTTGCTATCCTTGCTTTTGCTCCCGGATCCAGCATCGATAGCCATCTTCACCTGTGATAAATAAACCTTGAATTACATCAGACGATTCTTACAATTCCAAGTACTCAAAGATGCAATAATCTGATACAAGGAAAAAAAAAAAAAATGCTCCCCGACAATAATTGATGCTTAAAAATAAAAGGCTGTGAGCCTGTGAAATTAAACGCCATTCATGCTACTAGTTGTTTTCTTCTTTTACGTATTGAGCCGAGGGTCTACCGAAAACAGCCTCTCTACCTCCCAAGGTAGGGGCAAGGTCTGCGTATACTCTACCCTGACCAAACCCCAGGTGTGAGATTACACCGGGTATTGTTTGATTTGTTAAACCATACCAAGTCAAAACCAGCCAAACAAATTTTCTTAAACCCGGTACCAAGTCAAAACTAGTCAAACAAATTGAAACGGAGGGAGTACATCACACAGATTAGACAGTTCGCACAAACCTCAACTCTAAAAGAACATGACAAACTACTAAACAAAACCAACCATAACAGTGCAAAACATGCCACATTCAAATTCAGCTTCTCCAACTGAGCTACTACGATTCCCGAAACACAAGTAACAACCTAGAACATTACAAAAAGACAACATCTTTACACCATGCATGTGGTCAGTAACACCAACATTGCAATTACACTCAAGAAAAACATCATATAAACAGTTAAACACCAAGAAATTGTTATAACAACTCAAGAAACTTACTTTAAAACAACCCCAAATAACTTAATGTTCTAAATCTTGCTCGCTGCTATGAAAAAGTAGAACATTTCACCCAATTCGTTCTGATGAAACCCAAAAAAAACAAGTAACAATCTTTTCTTTATGGTGTAGGGGAAATTGGTGGAAGGGATTACAAGATGGAAACCCGAACCTTCAATTCAAGTAGCCAACCAACTTAGCTACTAAAATTCCCGAAACACAAGTAACAACCTTTCTTTTTACGGGGTATGGGAAACTAGCGAAAGGGATTACAACATCGGGAATCAAACCTTCACCAACAAGGTAAAAGTTCAAGTAGCCAACCAACTTAGCTACTAAGATTCCCGAAACACAAGTAACAATCTTTCTTTTAACGGGGTATGGAAATTGGTGAAAGGGATTACAACATAGGGAATCAAACCTTTATCAACAAGGTAAAAGTCCAAGTAACCAACCAACCAACTGAGCTACTAAGAAAGATTCCTGAAACACAAGTAACAACTTAGAACATTACACAAAGACAACATTTTTACACCAATGCATGAAGTCCATAACACCAATATTGCTATTACACTTCAAGAAACATCACATAAACAGTTAAACACCAAGAACCTGTAATAACAACTCACGAAACTTACTTTATAACGCCCCCAAATTGTTCTGATGGAAATACTAGTTTTGCAATCCCTAAAATTGGTCTTTAGTTGCCGGAATTTTAACACATAATGGGCCAAGATAACCCAGAAGCCGTTTCACTACAAGTTCCAAAAATCACAACTTCAAAAACTCAAATTTTGCAAGTTTCAACTTCAAAATCTATGGCTAAACACGAGCAAAAGAATGCATAATTTTATCTCAAATTCAAGAAATTTAGTTGCACTCAAACAAAAAAAGAAAATCCCAAACATGAAAAGGGTACCCCAAAGAAACAAAAGCAACAACCTTTTTCTTATTGGGTAGGGGATTACAACGTGGGGAATCGAACCTTCACCAACAGGATAACTAACTAACTGGGCTACTAACATTCCCGAAACACAATAACAACCTCTTTTCTTTTACGGGTTAGGGGAAACAGGAAGACAGAAGAATCAAACTCTCACCAACAAAGGTGAAAATTCAACTAGCCAACCAACTGAGCTACTAAGATTCTGAAAACACGCGTAACAACCTAGAATCTTGCAAAAAGAAAACATTTTTTCTTATGGGGTAGGGGAAATTCACATAGGGGTTGTAGGGGTAGGGAAAATTCACATAGGGGATTACAACGTGGGGAATCGAACCTTCACCAACAAGATAGCTAACTAACTGAGCTACTAAGATTCCCGAAACACAACTAACAACCTCTTTTCTTTTATGGTGTAGGGGAAACATGCAAACAGAAGAATCAAACTCTCACCAACAAAGGTGAAAATTCAGCTAGTCAACCAACTGAGCTACCAAGATTCCTACAACACAAGTAACAACCTAGAATCTTGCATAAAGAACACATCTTTAACAATGCATATGTTCAACAACAACAACATCACAAAAAAGACAACATTGTTGTTACACTTCAAGAAAAAACATCATATAAACAGTTAAACACCAAGAAATTGTACTAACAACTCAACAAACTTAATTTAAAACAACCCCAAATTGTTTAATTCTATGGAAAAAAAGTAGAATTTTACTCAAAAATTGTTGTGATGGAAACCCTAAAATTGGATTTTTGTTGCCAGAAGCCGTTTCACTTCTGAAGCCTTTTGAGTTGGAAGTACACAGTAGATGTATGTGTACTCATCAAATTCAACTAAAGCTTTTTTATTACTCTATCTGTGGTTTGTTTTAATATTTTTATTTATTCATAATATATTTTTAGCAAAGAATATTTCTTTCATCGGAGTTCTTTAATTCTAATTTTTGACGTGTTATATTTAAGTCGGTAAAATTTTAACATAGTTTGGTTCATCAGCTTATTTTTATTTGTTACGTTATACTTTACGAGAGTTAGTTTGACTAATTTTTGAAACTAAGTTAAATCAAATTAATTTAATATTATATATAAAAAACACATCTTAAATATTGATTAAAGTTGTATAATTTGACTTTCGATAATTACTAGATGTGTCTGAACACTTGTACTCATAATTCAACAAATCTTTTTTTATTACTCCATCTGTTCGTCGATTTTAATATGTTTGTCATATTTTTTTTTTCTTTTTAGGACGTTTAAAAATGAATAGAATATTTTTTTCTTGTTTTTTGGTACTTTATTAATTTCAACTATTTATATCATATATAAACGATATTTTGATATATATCATTTCTTCCATTTGTTTTTTACATGGCTTACGAGAATCATTTTGATTGATTTATAAAATTAAGTTATATTAATTTAATATTTTAAATTTAGATTTTTAAAAAATAAATAAAAAATATTATAAGTTTCAATTCTGCTCATATTAATATGATGAAAAGGTACATCTTAAAATATTAATAAAAATTTATATAATTTGACTCTGAATAAATCCGAACGTGACAAATAAAAAATAAATGAAAAAAATATATATTTTAGTTTAACATCATAAAATATTAAAATATTTTTTATTTTCTTAAAAGTCGTATCAATTTAAAATAGTTCCATTAAATTGAAATAGAGGTAATCGTATTTGATTTAGATCTATCTTAGCAAATTTTTCTACTTATTAATAGTCAACAACTTTCAATCATTATTAAACTATAGAATATAGGAGTATATAATTTCATTAAAATAGTAGTATGAGGCCCACCAATTTATAACTAGAAAAAGAAAAGAAAAAGATAGCTTTGTTCACAATATTACAATTAGTTGATGATAACTAACAAATAACAATACATGGTACTAAATGGTACTAAATTAAGTTAGATCTCGATACAAATACCGAACATTAGATGTAATGAATCTAAATTAAGTTAGACCTCGATACAAATATCGAACACTGTAGTGAATTTAAATTAAGTCAGACCTCGATACAAATATCGAACATCATATGTAATGAATCTAAATTAAGTTAGACCTCGATACATCAGATGTAACAACTCTAAATTAAGTCAAACCTCGATACAAATATCGAACACCAGATGTAACAGTCATATCTTCTTGCAAAGACTTAGACCTCGATTCAAATACCGAACACATCAGATGTAACCGTCATACCATTCTTGCAAAGACTTAGATCTCGATACAAATACTAAACACCAGATGTAACAATTATGCCATTCTTGCAATGACTTAGACCTCGACACAAATACAGAACATCAGATATAACAGTCATATCATTCTTGCAAAGACTTAGACCTCGATACAAATACCGAACACCAGATGTAACAATCATACCATTCATGCAAAGACTTAGACCTCGATACAAATATCGAACACTAGATGTAACAGTCATATCATTCTTGTAGTGACTTAGACCTCGATACAAATACCGAACACTAAATGTAACAGTCATATCATTCTTGCAAGGACTTAGACCACAATACAAATAGTAAACACAAGATGTAACAATCAGGCCATTATTGCAAGGACTAATGATAATATGATATCATCCATAGATGGTCCATGAAGATAACAATACATGGTACTAATGGTACTATGTGTTTTGCGGCACGAATCTAAATTTAGTCAGACCTCGATACAAATACCAAACATCAGATGTGACTATCACACCATTCTTGCAATGACTTAGACATCGATACAAATACTAAACACCAGATGTAACGATCATACCATTCTTGCAAGGACTTTAATGATATCATCCATAGATGGCCTATGAAGAGGATCATCTTCAATACAAGCTTTAGCTAAAACAGCTAAACACAATGCCTCAGCTAGAGGGTAATCTTCCATAAGACATGGATCAATGAAATCCTTCAATTGTTCAAAACATCCTCCCTCATTACCTCCCCCTCCCAAAAATGTCATTGAATCCCTCAAGAAGTTCCCATCAACATGTTCTTTCCCCGATATGAGCTCAAGTAGTACTACTCCGAATGCAAATATGTCCGCTTTTTCAGACACTGAGCCATGTACTAGATGTTCGGGGGCAATCCATCCTCCAAGACTACCGATACTTCCAATGTCTCTTGTCGTTCCCATACCTACTTTAGCTCCAAAAACGGCTAACTTAGCCCTCCATTTCGCGGTCAAGAAGATGTTTTTGCTATTGATGTTCATGTGTGTGTAAGGTGGAATAGTGCAAAAGTGCAAGTAATGTAAGCCCGTGGCAATGTCAAATGCAATTTGAGTCCTTTTGTGCCACTTCAAAGAAACAACAGAGGCATTCGACAAACAGTCCCTTAATGTACCGTTGGATGGATACTCGAAAACAAGATATGATCCTGTAATATCATCTTCACCATAACAAACACCTTGAAGTTTAACAATGTTAACATGATTGATTCTTGAATGTACATCAATTACTTGTCTAGTATCCTCGAACCGTATCTTCTTGATCAATACTTCAGCATTGTCAACACATCCCTTGTATACCTTGTCACTCACCTTATTCTCTTCGCGAAAACTACATGTCGCGTTTGTCAATTCATCTATGTTGTATTCTCCCAAAGTGTACTTTATCCCTGCAAGTAAATCAGGTGACAAGCAAGAATTCGTTGAGGTTCTTGTAGTCGCTGGACCGGATATTGCTGGTGAGCTTCGTGAAGTAACAGACCCCTCATGTATCGAACAATGATTCTTCCCCCTCTCCGCTTTGAATTTCTTTACTGCTCTAACATATAAGGCGCAAGCGACTAGAGTTGCTGCGAGAAGAAAAACACCAACAACTGATCCTGAAATGTAGAGTTTCTTTAGTTTAAGATTCTTGGTTGATTTTTCGACTAGTTGTGTTGGTAGAAAACCAGGACTAGGAGGTTCAGAATCGCGATAACTGAAGTTGATTGATGGTTCGTTTGTCAATGGAACTAAAATCGCTGTGTTTGCGAAAACAGTAGGGTTAAAACTTAGATTATTAGCTCTCCATATATCTTCAACAGGAATCTTGAACTTTTCGCTTACTTTTTCTGTATCGTCACCTGATATAAAAGGATACGTAACAAGGTAATCGAATCCAGCACCAGAAATACTATCAGGACATGCACATTTGACAGGCACAATCAACTTTGTTCCACCTTTAACATCAGACAAGTTAGTCCTCCTGGATTTGTTTTCTTGTAAAAGTGTGACAGACTTAACTAGACCTTCAAAAACACCACAAGCAACTCGGTCGAAACTGGTGTTTGTAGGTGCAATGTAGGTAATATTTGCTTGAAAGAATTCATCCAAACAAGAACATTGTATTGGAACAATCACCTCTCTACCAATTTCAAGAATCTGCAATGAAGACGTGACGTTGTTCATGTTGAGTAGTTGTTGATGATCATCAGGATTCAGTAGTATCCCAAACAAGTAAGCAACATCAGAGATTGTTGTGAAATCTTGATTAGCTCTATAGACTAAGAATGTTTGACATGAATCATTTGGTGAAGTACATGTGTATCTTGTACCTGGTGAAGTTGTACTAGAATGACATGAAGTTGAATCATAGTATTGTTGGCCATAACTTGAGCCAATACAAGTCCAAATTACTGCTAGAAGACATTGAAAAACCATCAAGAATCAAGAATTTGGCAAATGAAGGAATGTGTTGGTATGGGAGAAAAGGAAAGATGATGGAAGAAATAGTATAAAGAATTTAAAGGGAAGTTACACATTTGACGACGACGACGACAACGACAACAACATACCCAGTGTATTCCCACAGAGTGGGGTCTGGGGAGGGTAAAGTGTGCAGTCCATACCACTACCTCAGATGAAGTAGAGACCCCCGCTCAGGACAGATAACAAAAGTTACACATTTGACAGTTCGGCCAAAAATATTTATAGTCCCTAGTCGATATACATAGATGATACCTACATTGTATATAACATATATTATACATCCCGTGCACAAAGCATCTCGTATTAGCAGGGTTCGAGGAAGGGTCGTGGCCCAAGGGTAATGATGTTCACAGCGTACTATAATACAAACATTAGTGACTGCTTTCCACGACTATCCGGTAACCTAGGTGATCTACTATTTATGTTAATTTTTTCGAAATGAATATTATAAGTCCAATTCATCATGGCAGGCCAAGCAGTGTAGTATAGTGAAAGCAATATAATGACCATTAAATTTCAATTATTTTTGTTTATTGCAATAGTCTAGTGTGACTAAGTTGTTTGGTTATGGAAAATTGTATATTAAGGGCAATATACTTCAGCAGCCGGCCATAACTTGTATATATATCCAACTGTTATCTTCTCGGAGTAACTGGTAAACTTATTGTCACGTACCACCAAACAATGTGGTGCAGTGGATGGAGCTGCTCCTCCATTAATCAGAAGTCTCGGGTTTGAGCCCTGGGTATGAAAAAATACTTAATAGGGAGCTCTACCCCCGAATGCGGCCCTACCCGACGCGAATGCAGATTAGTCGAACTCCAATGCGGGTATCGGACACCGAATGAGAAACCCCCCCAAAAAAAAAGTTGTTGTCACGTGATCAGGAGGTTACGAGTTCAAGTCTTGAAAACAGTCCCTTGCAGAAATGATGTTGCGTGATATATACTCTTGTGGTCGAATCTTGCGTATCGTGGAAGCTTAATGCACCGAGCTGGCCTTTTTTGGTTATCTACTTGGCAAGTATAGACAGAAGAAAGTATGGAATATTTTGGGGTGCTCATCGGTTTGTTCGGTTTGAATGTGAACTAGCAGCGGAGTCAGAATTTCTGTTAAGGGGTTCAAGATACAAAGAGTTTAACACACGAAGAAACCAGGGGATTCAACATAATATATATACATAAAAAAATAATTTTAGCCTTATCGTATATATAGTGCAATTTCTCAATGAATACGGTACCCTGGCGTGAACATTAATTATCGATTTGGCTTAACATTAATTTATTAAGATTGTAGCATGCAAAATCGTTAACCCAATAACCTTTTAAATATATGTAATGATAAAAATAGCGAAAATTCAGATAATCTACCAACTCAACTGCTAAGAATTATTTCTCTTCTTGAATGTTTGAAATCCAAAAATTAATTATTTGATGCCTTTATTAATTTATAATTAATGAACCTTCCTACATTTGTTGCTTTTTGTGGAGTTGTTGAGAGAATAATTGATTAAGATAAATATGTCAAACAACATAAATATTGAGGGTCCTAATGATAACAATTTACAAAGAACTAAATGCCTTCAATTATTTTGATAAAAATAAATTTAATATTTTAATGATCAATATATAATACATCAAAAGAAATATACTATAAAATGGAAATAATTCCAATCACGTTATGAAAAAAAAAAAATAAAGGCCATTTCTAGCTCATATATTGAGCTCGTTTTTTGTACTATAACCAAAATCGTCATGATAATTATAATTAGAATTATATAAATTTATATTTTATTTTCAAAATTATATCGAAGAATAATTTCAATTATTCTTTAGGATCATTTGGTCTATAGAGCTGGATCGTTCGTTTGTTTGTTGCTTGAACTGGTCTTGAATTTGTTTCAGAATCCTGCAAAAGAAAAACAAAAATAATTGAGAGCATCAGTCTACAAGTTTCAAAAAATTTCTTTATTTATTAACGTCGACTTTTTTTTTCCAGTTAAATATCACCTCATAAATTGAGACGTATGATAATATCATATAACATTATCTAAAAAATTACATATATAATATAATACTTGATAAATTATTAGATATATAATATAATTCTAATTAAATAACTTACATCATGAACCGCCTCGCGAATCAGCTTCATTTGTTCTCTTGTAATAGTCCTCACCTGATAAAAATATAAATCAAACAAAATCAAATATTAATTACAAAATACATTACGATAAAACAACTTCGCTTATATTTGTATATATAATGACTGATTTTACGATTCAAACTCGTAACTTTTATAATTTTGAAATTACCTTTCTTACAATAGTCCAAATAACATCTTGAGTGCAAGGAGGAACAGTCAATGAGCCAATATATCTATAATATTTTCTGCTACCAAATTTCACTTTTTTTGGATCAATTATTCCAATCTTTTTCTCCACATCTTTGACATGTGCTAGAGCTTTTAAATCACTGTCAATCTGAAATTAAATATATAATATTATCAGTGACGTACACAAGATTTTTTATAGATAATATCGGCATGAAGTATATATCAAGATCAAAATCAGACCGTCCAAAATCACTGTTATATATATCTCTGTTTATATTATTAGTGTAATTTACTTGTTGTGTCAGATTACATGTCTTATTTTTCAAGTTACTAGTTTCACTAATTATAACTGGTTAGTCGTACATAACTGAAGGAGATGATTCCAAGACCGCGTGCGTGAGAAGGTATTGAGCGTTCGAGTGGCTCCCGTAAGGCACCAGCCACATTTTGCACTCTTATGGATAAAATTTTCCAGTCATACCTTGATGAGTGTGTGGCGGTATACTTGGATGACATAGTCATTTATAGTAATACCCCGGAGGAACGCAGGGAGCATCTACGTAAAATCTTCCAACTACTCAATTTTACATCAAGAAAGAGAAGTGCTCGTTCGTTAAGGAGGAGGGTGTCATAAGCCAAATCAAGATGAACGAGGCCAATGTGTCTGCCATAAGGGAGTCGGAGGCGCCTACTTCCGCGGCCGAGTTGCGATCATATCTGGAGCTCGTGAACTACTTACTATCGCTCATTTATTTAGAAAGGAGGCATCATTTCGCCACGACCCGTAATCATCTTTTAGATATATTAAATAAATTTATAATATTATTCTACTGTCAGCGTATAAAAGTTAACTCGGAATTATACCATAGACAAAAAGTTATCAGCTCTTCCAATCTTGTACATTATTCCAACAACTGCAGTTTTCCCATCTTCACTTTCATGTACCAAATGAATCTCCAAATCAAATCTGTATTTATTTAATAAAATAATTTTGTCATAATTTAATTCACTATGGAAAATATAATATTAATACAAATAAGAGAAAAAAAAAAAAGGATAGCTCGATGCACATGTAGTATATATCTCGCGTTCATGCAAGGTCCGAGGAAGAACCTCGTCAGGGATGTGAGATGTAGACAACATATTCTAATGCATGCATAGTGGCGGAGCCAGGATTTTTACAAAAAAGGTTCAGAAGTGAACATATGAACTAGCCGAAGGGGATATAACGTCAACTATATATACATAAAAAATCATTTTAACTATGTATAAATAGTATAATTTTTCGTCGAATGATATTTGGATGAACCCTTGAGCTAAAGGTTGCTCCGCCCCTGCCAACATGCAGAGGTGGAGCTAGCCTAGTAACGGGGGTTCGAACGAACCCCCTTCGACGGAAAATTATATTATTAATACATGGTTAAAATGATTTTTATGTATATATTGTAGATGTTGAACCCCCTTCGGTGAGTTTTTCGGATTTTGAACCCTTAAGCAAAAATCCTGGTTCTGCCTCTGCCAGCATGCAAACATTAGTAATTGCTTTCACGGCTTGAACTCGTGCCTGTAGGTCAACTTATCCTTATGCTAGCACATTAGTAATTATTTTCACAATCGAACCAGTGACTATAGGTTACACGAAGACAACTTTACCGTAACATTGTATAATAATAATAAATAAATAAATTAAAGACCTTCTTCCATTGATAGTATGTTCAGAAGGTGAATGCCAATGAGCTTGATTGAGTTGATATTTTGTTCCATTTATTTTAATATGTCCAGCTCCACCTTCCCATCTTAACTGCATTAATAAATAATATTCATCAAAATTTATCACAAGAAAATTAAGAAAAATAAATAACTTGTTAAATATCATGGAAATTTATTTTCCAAAAAATGTACACATATTTTTACTAATTAATTATAAGTTACTATTCATATTGTAACATCCCTATAACTTCCCCCTTAATCTCAAGTAATTAAACACCTAACTATATACTATGATATATATTGTTGCAAAATTCAAAAAGGTAAGGTGGTAGGTTAAATAGTAAATAACAACAAACAAACAAAAAAATGATTGTATATTTGATTAATTAATTTCATGTGTGGTAGGTTAATTGTTGATTTTATGTACTTTAGTTGGTAAAATGAAAAATATTCCAATATTAACAAATTAGATATATATTGTTTTGGTGAAACATTTAGGTACATAATACAATAACTACTATCAAATTTACTCTTAACTAGAAATCTCGATTTTAGATACCAAAAATGAAGAGGGAATGCTTCCGCCCGCCCCATGAGACATGCGTAGCACGATTTAATTCAGATTAATTGAACGAGTGAAGTTTGAATATATATCAGACAATATACGTTAAACAAAGATAATTTATAAGTGTTGGTCGGAGAGCAAGTGATGGAACAACAACAACATACCCCGTGTATTTTCATAAAGTGGGGTCTGGGGACGGTAATGGGTATGCAGTCCATACCACTACCTCAGATTAAGCAGAGTCGAGGCTGTTTCCGATAGACCTCCGGCTCCGAACAGATAACAATATAACAAATGAAAAAACATAAAAGCACACAACAAAATGGGACAACACGTTGCTAGCTAATACAAAAAACAAGACAACCACAAGATAATATTAGTATTACAAACTATCTATTCGAAATCACAGACATCACCAAAACACCACAAACATGAAACTCCAGACACAGATACAAATTAAGTACTCTTGCACACTGTTACATATAAAAGAATTAAGCTTATATAAGAAAAATAATTTCCGGAATTTTGAGAAATGACTTCTGTCGTGTCAAACAAGCACGAAATGACTTTTGTCGTATCAAACAGGCACGAAATGACTTATGTCGTATCAAACAGACACGAAATGACTTATGTCGTATCAAACAGACACGAAATGACTTATGTCTTATCAAGCAGGCACGAAATGACTTATCTCTTATCAAACAGGCACGGAATGACTTATATATGTCGTATCAAACAGGCACGCAATGACTTATACCGTATCAAACAGTCACGGAATAACTTATCTCTCATCAAACAGGCACGAAATGACTTATATGTCACATCAAACAGGCACGAAATGACTTATATCATATCAAACAACACGAAATGACTTATGTCGTATCAAACAAGTTCGAAAACTTACCATCATATCATGTCCTCTATTCAAAAGAGTAGCATGGGATGATGATTTATAGCTTTTATGAAGTCTTCCCATATTAGAAACAATTTCAACTCTTTCATTCAAAAGATCAATTGGAGATTGCAATTTTCCAGTATTACATATTTTCCATTCTGGATGAATTTCACCCCAATGTGTTGGTCCATTCTCACTTTTATTGTCATAACTAAATTCACTTTCATCATCTGTAAAAAAAAAAAAAACATGAAAAAACATTATAATTAGAATATATTTAGGGAAAAAGGCATCATTTTCACCTCATACTATACAAGAAAAGTCTAAGTCACACCTAAATTATATAAGTGACCTATTACACACCTTAACTATATAAAAGTGATATTATTACCTCCCGACGACCCCCATTCTAAGGCGCGTGTGTTAACACTTATTTTAAGCGCATCCAGCCTATTAAATAACAAAAGTAAACGGCTAAAAATATTAAGGAAAAAGACATCGTTTCCACCCCAAACTATAGTCGAAAAGTCGAATCCACACCTAAACTATATAAGTGACCTATTACACACCTTAACTATAAATAAGTGATACTTTTTACTGACGTGGTGCTGATATGACAGCGCATGCAAAACACTACACCACATGCAAGTGGTGGTAGCCTGACAGGGTGTAAATAGTTTCACTTTTTTATAGTTTAGGTGTGTAGTAGGCCACTAGTATAGTTTAGGTGTGACTTCGACTTTTCGGATATAGTTTAGGGTGAAAACGATGTCTTTTTTCATATATTTATAATAATTGAATGCTAAGAGCTCTGTCAATCTGTTGTTCATCAATAGACTAAGTTCTTTCTTAATCATCTCGTGTCAGATACAACATAAAGCAGTATATAAAGTGAATGTCATTAGAGCTCCGTCAATGCGATGTTCATCGATAGATCTTGTGTCAGACACAACATAAAGCAGTATATAAATTAAAGTGAATGTCAATAGAGTTCCATCGATTCGATGTTCATCGATAGACGTAACTCTTTTTTTTATCATTTCGTGTCAGATACAACATAAAGCAGTATTTAAAGTGAATGCGATTAAAGCTCCGTCAATCCGATGTTCAGCGATAGACGAAGTTCTTTGTTTTATCATCTCATGTCAGATACAACATAAAAAGAAGTATATAATAAAGTGAATGTAAATAGATCAGCTCCGTCGATCAATTATTCATCAATAGACGAAGCTCTCTATCATTATCATCTCGTGCCAGATACAACAAAGCCACATATAAATTGAATGTTAATATACTAGAGCTCTGTCGATTCGATGTTCATCGATAGACGAAGCTCTATTTTACCATCTCGTGCCAAATACAGCAACAACAACAACATACTCAGTGTATTCTGACGTAGCGGGGTTTGGGGAGGGTAAAGTGTCCGCAAACCATACCACTACCTCAGGCGAAGTAGATAGACTGTTTCCGATAAGGACAGATAACAATAGAGCAAACACAAAACATAAAACCATGTGAACTAATACAGTATGCAGAATAAACTAACACAACTAGTTAGCTAATACAGGAAACAATACAACTACAAGATAGACATCATCAGAACACCACGAACAAGAAACTTCAGACCCAAACAAATTACTCTTCCTTACTATTACACACGCAAACATTATATAAACTAATGTCAATATAATAGAGCTCCATCGATCTGATTTTTATTAACAAACAAAGCTCTCTCTTTTATCATCTCGTACCAGATACAACATAAAATACTAAAATGGAAGATAAATTAAAGAATACTAACCAACTTCATGACATGTTGCAGTGAATGCACTTGTGAAGAAAAGCAAAGAATAGAACAATATTTTGTTGGTTCTTGGAACCATTGTTTCCATAATATATTTTACCCACTTTTAGAAGAAAATAACTATGTATTTTTGTTGTTAATGAAACTTTACTAATTAAAGATTACTTATATAGAAGAAAAAGTTAAAAGTATAGTATTAGTGGGAATTGAAATGTGAAATTGACCAATAAGATTTTAAAAGTTGTCTTTGACTACACATGAATGGAAGAAGTTTCTAGGCTCCAGCAATTTTCAGGTGAACATGTTTTTTTCCTTTTTTTCTCTCCGATGTTCGATATTCATATTAGAATTATGACTAATTTAAATAACGTTGTGTAACATTCAATTTTTATTGCAATTTTTTTTCATTTTTAGGACTCAAACTCGAGAACTATCATTAAAGCCGGTGAAGTTTCGTGGGCTGAGTTAGAGCCAGTAGCGGAGCCACCTTTGCTCCAGGGAGTTCATTCGAACCCCCCTCGACGAAAAATTATATTGTTTTTATGAAATTCTTACATGATTAAAAATATTTTTTTATACATATATAGTAGATGTTGAACCCCCTTCGATCAGTTCGTATATATACTTTTGAACTCCCGCAAAGAAAATTCTGACTTCGCCACTGATTAGAGCCTTAGGGGGGTTCATTAAAGGATCGGAGGAAAAACGTTTCCTACTAAGAGAGTGTTTAAATTGACTTTTTTTAAACATAACTTATAAGCTAAAAGATAAAATAGCCAATTTTCGACTTTCGACTTATTTTTGTACTTTTTTTTTGCCTAAAAGTGAACGATTAAAATATTTTTATCTTTCTCAAACACGAAAAGAAAATTTTAAAAAGGAACTTAAAAATTAAAAATGCTTAAAATAAGCCAATACAAACACGCTTTATGATTTTTATTTTAAAATTTCAAAGCTAAAATTGAAGATTTCTGATTAATCTTTTATTTATAATTTCAACATATATAATTCTTGTTGATATAGCTGATCAGGTTTGAAAGCATATGTTGTTTTATTTTTAGTGAAAACATAATATATAGTTCTTTTGACTCTTCATGTTGGAAATTCTAATTCAATTTTCAATCAAATTTATTTGTTGAAAAAAAATCCCATTTTGATTATCAAATGCATGTATGTGATTTACCTAAATTATTCATTTGTGTAATTCATTTTTTTAATGCGTTAAATATGTGCAAATTGAATATTTTATCCGTTTTTGTTTACCAACGAAGCAACTTAAAATAACTATAATATAATATGTAATAAAAAATATTAATAGTAGCCTATTGCGTTAATTTTAACTTCTATACACTAATAGCGTAAAAAGCGTAAATAACATTTAGAAGTAAAGTATATGTTTTTTTTTTTTCTAATTTGACACATTAATTCTAATTTTTATTATTTAATTCTTTGATGCTTGAAATCATTCTTTGATTGACCAATGATGCAAGTAAAGTATATGCTGATCTTTGTGATGACCTAACTAAGTATTTTTAGAATAATATTTCATTCTTATAGTAAGCATACAAATCTATAAATTGATTTTGTAATCCTTTTGTTTCATTTGTATGTATATTTAATTTTTGAAATGAGCATTTTCTATCATTGTTAAATATTTAGCAAATTTTGTATATTTGAATTGACTAGAAATATAAAAATAATAAAATTTAGTAAGAATCATTTTTCGAATTGCCTTTTATTTTTTGGTCGATTTTTAGAGTTTGATGGAACATTTTTGAATGCAAATTATTGTCAAATGACTAAAAAACTTAATTATTAATTCCAATATATATAATTATTGTTACTATTTCTGAAAATCACTTTGGATTTATGCCAGGACATTCGACTACAGAAGTCATCCATCTCGTCAAGAGACTGGTGGAGCAGTATAGGGAGAGGAAGAAGGATTTGCACATGATGTTTATCGACTTAGAGAATGCCTATGATAGAGTTCTCAGAGAGGTTCTTTGGAGGTGTTTGGAGGCTAGAGGTGTACCTATAGTATATGTTAGGGCGATTAAGGATATGTACGGCGGAGCCAAGACTCGGGTTAGGGCTGGGAGAGGGGGCTCGGAGCATTTTCCTGTCTTGATGGGGTTACATCAAGAATCGACACTTAGTCCATTTTTTTGCCTTGGTGCTGGATGTTTTGACGTGGTACAGGATGAGGTACCTTATTGTTTGCTTTTTGCGGATGATGTAGTCTTGATTGACGAGACTCGTCGTGTAGTTAATACTAAGTTGGAGGTTTGGAGGTTTGGAGGCAAACTCTTGAGTCTAAAGGATTTAGGTTGAGTAGGTCCAAGACGGAATATTTGGAGTGTAATTTCAGCGAAGTGTCTCATGAGTCCGATGTGATTGTTAAGTTTAACACTCATTATCTATCAGTAAGAGAGATAGTTTTAAGTATTTGGGATCGATGATTCAGGATAATAGAGAGATTGACGAGGATGTCACTCATCGGATCGGGGTAGGGTTGATGAAATAAAGATTCGCCTCCGGTATCTTGTGTGATAAAAAGGTACCTCCCAAAACTTAAAGGCAAATTCTACAGAGTGGTGGTTAGACCGGCTTTGTTGTATGGGACGGAGTGTTGGCCTGTCAAGAAGACCCACATCCAGAAGATGAAGGTGGCGGAGATGAGAATGCTTCGTGGATGTGTGGTTGTACTAGAAAAGATAGGATTAGAAATGAGGTTATTTGGGATGAGATGGGAGTGACTTCGATGGAAGACAAGATGAGGGAAGCGAGGTTGAGATGGTTCAGTCATGTGATGAAGAAGGTGTGAGAGGTTGGCTAGGGATGATTTCAAGCGAGGTAAAGGTAGACCGAAGAAATATTAGAAGGAGGTGATTAGACATGACATAGAGCAGTTTCAGCTTACCGATGACTTGACCTTGGACAGGAAGTTGCAGAGGAGAGGCGAATTAGGATAGAAGGCTAGTCTGAGTTAAGGATGTTGTATGTTTTTGTGGTTACTTGGAGTATCTTCTTGCTTTTGGTATTATTGAGTATGTTAATTTCAGTCTTATCTTGTTCTATTACTATTCCTTATCTTATCTTAGATTTCTTTATTTTGATCCGGGGGTCTATCGGAAACAACCACTCTATCTCACTTTTGAGGTAGCGGTATGGGTTGTGTACACTTACCCTCCCCAGACCCCACTTGGTGGGAATCAGGGGTGGAGCCAGCCTTCTGTTCGGGGGTTCGGCCGAACCCCCTTCGACGAAAAAATATATTATTTATACATGATTAAAAAATTATTTTTTATGTGGTTATAGTAAGTGTTGAACCCCCTTCGACTAAGTTTTCTTTGAATATGGGACCCCTTAGTTGAAATCCTAAATTTTCCTTGAATAAGAAACCCCCTTCGTTGAAATCCTGGCTCCGCCTCTGATAAGTTGTTGTTGTGTATAATTCTAGTTAATATTGCTGATCAGTTTTGAAGTATATATTGTTTTTTTAGTAAAAAACATTATAATACAAACATAAAAAAGACAACATACAGCTCCTCTTTCAAATATATTTTCTTGACCCTTCATGTTGGAAATTCTATTTCAATTTTCACATCATATTCATTTGTTGACAAAGGTCCTTTTTCAAATTATTGGATGTGTTTGGTAAGGAAAAAAATGTTTTCTAAATAAATAAGTGATTTTTTTTGTGTGTGTGTGTTTGGTATACATGAGTAATAAATGTTAGGAAAAATAACATAAACAATAAATCTTAACTCCCCATATTTATGCAAGTTCTCACCCTCACAAAGTAATTACAAAACTTTCAATTAATTATGTATCTTCGTTGGATATATCGGGAGCTAATTATGTATCTCGACATATCCAAAATCGAGAAAAATGTATCGAGAGCTAATTATGTATCTCCACAGATTCAAAATCGGGATTTTCAATAATTATGTAAAATATCAAAATTTTTGTAATTAAGCGACAAGCTGTCAGAATTTATGTTGTTTGTCCATTTATTCCAAATGCATTTATATATAATTTAGACAATTACTATGAACCTTGGGGGTGGGGACGTTGGGAATGGAGGCTACGGGGGCGGAAACGAAAGATGAGGTGTGTTATGTTCGATGGTCAGAGAACACAATCACGAAAAAATAGATTTTACGTCTAACTCAATCTCGACAGCTAGGTTATAAAGAAAAGATGACGCGTATTATATCATGTAAAAAATAAATTACACATAATCATATTTTTGAAAAGTGAATTTGACAACCTAAAAAATTAAGACAAATTAGTTGCTACAATATTATATTAATACATTAATGTTAGTTTTTCTTGTAATGATTTTTTCTTTGACTTATTTTAGTTGATGCTTGAAATATAATTATTTTTAGTTTGACATAATGACATCTATAAGTAGGTATGTTGATCATTTTGATGACCTATACAGTTATTCTAGAATATATAATTTTTTTTATAATAATAAGCATACAAAATCTAACATACATAATTTATTAGATTGAACATATGGTAGTTGAAAATAAGTATAGATTAGGAGATTTTCGAATAAGGCAACCTTTCGAACTGCTACTGAATTCATGGGCAGACAAGAGATAATCTAGCGAAGTGAAACATCTTAGTAGTCAGAGGAAAAGAAAGAAAAAGTGATTCCCGTAGTAGCGACGAGCGAAATGGGAGCAGCCTAAATTGTAAAAACGGAGTTGTGGGACAGCAATTCCAGCATTGTACTGCTAGGAGAAGCAACCTGAATGTTGCACCTTAGATGGTGAAAGTCCAGTAGCCGAAGCCCAAAAGCATCACTAGCTTACACTCTGACAGTATTCGTTTTTGACAAACTTAAATGATTAAAATAGCTTGAAAATATATTTGCACCAAATGAAGTATAATATATAGTTATCCTTAAAAGTCAAAAGTTAAATAGCATATACATGTTGTATATGTAATTATTAATCATTATTAACTGTTCAATATTTCCATGTTCGATTTGTCAAAAGAAAAATTAAAAAATATTTTTTTATAATTAATGAGGAAAATGACTTTCATAGTAGCAATAGAAAAAAAAATTATTTTTAGGATAATAATTTTCTTGCTTACGTATCATCACTTATTTTTCTGAAAAAAACATGTTTCAAAAAATTAATTTTCTTTCTAAGTCCTAACACGCCAAGTTAAAAAGTCATCAATTTTTACTAGAGCACTTGGGAAAAAAAAACTATAGCCTATAAAAATTGAAGTTGGCAAAATGGACTTAGAAAAGTTTAATATTGTGAAATGACAATTAGTCCTAACTAAGGGAGATTAAGGAAAATGATAATCACAATTAAATATTTATATTTTCTTAATTCTTGATTAGTTGTTATTTGTGAGAAGGGTTAGTTTGAAATTCACCAAGACTAATTTTTTTTTCCAACTTTTGACTTTCTCTCTTTCTTTCTGTAAATTGTTATATAATTATTTACTTCAGGATTTTCGAAATTTAATATCAATTATTTAGAGATAAATTTATAAATTGTAGAATTTGAACAGAAGTTACTAAATTGATCCATGTTCCTACTATATATCGTTATATAATTATTTTCTTTCTATCTTCATTTATTTTACAACATTCTTGGTGGACACATCCAAAAATTGAAGGTGGCGGAAATGAGAATGTTGCTTGGATGTGTGGGCTTACTAGAGGGGACAGAGTTAGGAATGAGATTATCCGGGAGAAGATGAGAGTGACTTCGGTGGAGGACAAGATACGGGAAGGAAGGTTGAGATAGTTTGGGCAGGCATGTGATGAGGAGGGACGCAGATGCCCCATTCCGCAGGTGTGAGAGGCTAGAGTTGGATGGCTTCAAGAGGAGTAAAGGTAGGCCGAAGAAATACTCGAGGGAAGTGATTAGACATGACATAGAACAGTTTTATCTTACTGAGGACATGACCATAGATAGAAAGGTGTGGAGGTTGCGGATAAGAGTAGAAGGCTAGTGGGAGTGTGTGAGTTACAGCAAGCAGTCAGGAGGGATCTGGCATAGTCGGGTTAGTATTCCTGTATACACATAGGTGTCTTTGGTTTGTGAGTGCATGTACTACTAGGTAGGTGTCCTTTTCCTTATTTCTTGGTCCTATTTTCTTTTTCGTGTTGCCTTGTAACCTTGTTTCTCGTATCTAGTATTTCTCGGATTTCTATTTCTTTATTTCTTACGCCTTATTTCTGTTACGACATCCATCCACTTGTTTATTATTCCTTATCTTGAGTTGGGGGTCTATCGAAAACAGACTTTCTACTTCTTCGGAGGTAGCGCTATGAACTGCGTTCGCTACTTTTTATTTGTTTCCCAAGGTATCCCCACAGCCGGCAGCCGCGAGACTAATCCTCCGCTCCTTCGGTCAGCGCACTAAGCGGTAGGGAACTGGCCGTAGAGTTTGCTCCATTAGCCAGAGGTGGAAATCGAACCCCCAACCTCTTGCTTAAGGGATGAGGTGCTGAACCACCACACCAACTCTTGTGGTTAAACATGTTCGCTACTTTTATCAAAGGCAATTCATTCTTAGAGCTCGAATCGGAGACTTAAAAATATTTAAATAGAAAGGAAACTTTGTGGTAACTTTAAACTTAATCATAATTAGTATTTAATTCAGCAGGTTAAGATTTTCTTAGAGGCTGATAATTACTAGTCCATGTGAAACATTTTTTAAAAGTTTAATTTGATATATTCCAAGATGGAGAAAAATTTCAAATGTTTGTTATACCTATAGATATTATTTGAAAAATTAATATTGTTTTCACACATGCTTTAATTTATTTATTTTTCCAAATCACTTACCTAATTCTGGTTTACTAATAATTAAGGTTAATCTTTTTGTTTAATCTTTCAGTTAGAAATATTGAACGAGAAATTAAGGTTATTGTCCGTTAATTTTAATTTGTTTGTTTGATTTTTGATTTGGTACGGGGTTTAAGAAAGTAAAGAAAAAAATTGAATTTTGTGCTCTTAAATAAAGACATGTTTAATGTGCAAAAATATCTTTTAATCTCGTAGTCAACATGTCGATGTATAAAGTTAAAAGACACTTAAACTATGTATTTTCCACCCTCTAATCTATACGTGTTGTGTATAATAAATTTATATAATTTAAGAGTGCAATTTCTTAATATAATGGTTAAAACCACATTACAAGTGAAGTGTTTCTTTTTGCGAGTTTCATATTTAAACTATCAGATGTCAATATTTTTTACTTGAACTATCACCAGTTATTTAGCAAAATACACTACCTGAACTTTTTCATATTATCCGTGTACAAATATTGAACTTGTACTACGCGCTAAGATATCAAGCATGTGCGACAATGAGAATGTGTTCTAGTCAATAGCGAACCCAGGATTTAGGTATCGTGGGTGTTCGGAAGGTTCGAACACATATATTGAAATCCAAAGATTTCAGATTCCGCCTAAAAACTAAAGCACCTAGCTATCTTCTTGGTTCACAGTCTGCGTTGGACTTAACAGGTGCCGGAGGCTGGAGCACCAAGATATTAGCTATAGATCCGCTCGGTGGCGAAGCTACCTTATGATTAGATTCAAACCTCTTTTGATGAAAAATTATACATTATTTAGATATGGATAAAAATATTGTGGTGGCCCATTTTATTTTATACTAGATTAGTGTACGTGCCTTGCACGTGTCTCTCGCGTCAATTAATAAAATATACATAAGAATTAAGAATAATATAATTATAAAGTAGCAATTTATTAACGTTAAAAAATCACATATATCTATTTAAATTATATAAATAAATATTTTATCTCAAATATATTATTATGTGATGTGTCTCACTTCAATGTTTATTATAAACGGAAATAACAAAGTTAATTTGAATATCATGCAAATAAAACTATTCTCAAACCCCATTACTCCTTTCACAGGAGACACCGTCAAGAACACCCAATAAACTTCAATTCTCTTTGCCTCCATTAAAATAATATAATTAAATCTAATTTTTACACACAATTTTTTTTTAAAGTCGTCTGACACTCGTCTACTACCTTTAAACAATAATAAAATAATATGAAATATCAAAATAATACAATTAAACTTAACCTTTACATAAAAAAAATTCTCAAAGCCGACCAACATTTATCCATCACTTGTAAACTGCAACAAAATAATACGATAAAAGTGATATCAAAATAATATGATTAAACTTAAATTTTACACACAAAAATTTTTCAAAGCCGAAATTCATCTACGAACCGTAAACTACCACAAAATAACAAACTAATAGAGATATTACGAGATAATACAATTAAACCTAATTTTTACCGAAAATTTTTTTTCAAAGTCGACCCACATTCATCTAGCATCTGTAAATTAAAATAAAAAATAAGCTAATAAATATATCAAAACAATACAATTAAACCTAACTTTTACACAAGAAATTCTTCAAAGTCAACCGATATTCATCTACGATCTATAAACTATAATAAATAAATAAATAATAGTGATCACAAAGCTTTGATTTTGATCCAACTAATTCTTGTCTCGTCGAAAATTTTGACCTTAAAGAATGATTTTGAATGAAAACAAAGAAGATATATATATATATACGCACATGTTGAATTCTATTATGCTGACAAAAACAGTGACGAAGTTAAGGGTTAGAAAATCAAATATCCACCAATCTAGAAATGCAATCGAATCAAGTTAGATGAGCATCAATCATATTCCCCCATTAGGCAAACCGATTTGTTCTCTAGTTTAACGTACATTTCAATATTTATAGAAGTATTTCCTTAATAGAGTCCTATTTTAGGAGTATTTTTCTAATTGAATAGTAGAAAAAAAATATTAATTAATTTTCCTACCATATATTTTAGGAGTCCCACATATAAATATTAATTAATTTTCCTACCATATATTTTAGGAATCTCATGTATTTTAGGAAGTTTAGTTAATATAATAAAAATAATTAAATAATAAATTAAAAAATAGTGAAAAGATAGTCTTTTCTAAAGAAAAATCTTTTAATGAAGGGTAAATAATTTAAATCACAATTTTTACACTTTAAATATATTATAGATATAGATTATATTATAGTAAGGCATAAATATGTTTGGTTGTTGAATAAAAGACATCAGTCACTCTTGTTCCAAGTGGTTGTTGGACTTCTCTCCACACCACTTGGTCATGAGTTCAATACTGGTACAAGAGGATGAGGATAAAAATAAATGAGGTATTCTAAAATACCTCTTTTGTTTTTCTTTTCTACAAAATTATTTTTATATTGTCACGTGATCGGGGGTCATGAGTTTAAAGTCGTTAAAATAGTCTTTTATCATGATACGAGATAAGATTATATATTAGTCCCTTGTGATCCAACTCTTTCTTCAATACAGCATGCAGCAAGAGCCGTAGGGGTCGTTTGGTAGAGTGTATAAGATAATACTGAATAAGGTGTATTAGTAATGGTGGAATTATATTTTATGCAGTATTTGATTTGATGTATTGAAAACAATATGTATTGTTATATTTTAAAAAGAATACTATTTGTTTACAAAAAAATCCTTGACATACAATAACTTTGTATATTTACTTTGCAAAGCTTTATTATTCTTTTTTTTTTAAAAAAAATCAATAATATAACTATAATAACTTATTTTGGATTTTAAGATTTAATCATTCACTTGTAAAAAAAAAATTGTTATCTTTTCTTTATTTTTTTTGTTGTTCGCACTTTGTGGTGTTCTTAAGTTGGAGGGGATACGTGTAACTTTTGAATGAGACAATTGCATTGTTGTTAACATAAAATTGTGTTCCGTAAAGTGTTAAATCTAAGCAATTATTTTTATTTGTGATACATTGTATTTACAAAAATTAAAGCTATATGCAACCATGCAATTTGTTTCGGGCTTTGACAAATAAGTATTTTCTAAGTTAATGGAGTAGTCTTTTTAGTGATTAAAATTATTTAAAGGAATATTATCATCTTGAAAATTGAAAATAAATAACTCATATTGAATAAAGTAAAAAAGATTTAAAAAACATTTTAAAAGAATTTAAGGACATTTTTGTCTTTATAAATATTTATTAATGGATTACTAATCCAACCAAATTGGGTGTATTAGATATACACCCTAAAATATCATGTAAGGTGTATAACTAATTCATGTATTAATTATATATTGCTCCTTATTTGCTACCAAATATTGTATTAATTTATCCCACAGTTTAATACATGGATTAGAAAAATAATCCCTCCTTCCAAACGGCTCCTTAGTGTAGTGAGATGCGCTTCTATAAGTGCTTCTCACATGACATTATTTTGGTTATTTATTTCGAACCTCCAACAATATTGTCACACTCGTGAATCATGTCGAATTTTATCAAAACATAATTTTTGATTTTGTATTCATCTATTTGGCTCTACATCGCTAATCCGAGAATCCAGAAGCAAGCCTGCATATACCCAATGAAATCCCGGAAATGGGTCTGGACAGGGTAGGATGCATGCACACATAACTTATCACTATCCTTTGTGGGGATAGAGAGGCTGTTTCCGATAGATACCTGGAACATGAGCGACTGATGTCCTTTATTCAACAAGCAAATATATTTATTCCATACTAATATAAAATGGGCCAACCCAATAGGTGATAAAATGTATTATGTATCTCGATAAAATTAAAATTGAATTTTTTTTTTCAGGTGTTAGTCATGTATTTTTGCAGAGGAAAAAATGTATCTTTATTGGATGTATTATGTACCTCGCAAACCCCAAATCGAAAAAAATATATCGGGAGCTAACTATGTATCTTTACAAAGGGAAAAATGTATCTTCATTGGATGTTTTATGTATCTCGATAGACCTGAAATCGAAAAAAAAAAATATTGGGAACTAATTATGTATACTTACAAAGGAAAAAATGTTTCAGGAGCTAATTATGTATCTCGATGACTCAAAATCGGGCTTTTGGTAATCATGCAAAATGTCGGGATTTTCTATAATTAAACCCCAATCTGTCGGGATTTATGTTGTATTTCCATTTTTTTTCCTTGGGCCGGTTCACCAATACAAGTCCATCCCAACAACAAAAATAGAAAGCCCAAATAAAAACACACACTATATAGTATTACTAGGTGAAAAGAAAAAAAGAAACGAAGAGCAAGAAAGAAGAACAATGAATGCTCCAGATCGTTATGAGCGATTCGTAGTTCCTGAAGGCGTAAAAAAGTAGTATTTTTTTTTTTTTTTACATATTTAGATACCCTTTTGGATTTTCTATCATGGGTTTATTTTATTTTATTTTATTTTATTTCTTGGGGATTTTTTGTTTGATTTTTAGGGTTTCGTATGAGAGGGATACGAAGATTATGAATGCAGCTACTTTTACTGTTGAAAGAGAGGATCATACTATTGGAAACATTGTTCGCATGTATGTACATTGATTATTACTCTTTTTTGTTTGTTTTTGCTGATTTTAATGTTGTTTTTGTTGATTTTAGTGTTGTTTTTGCTGATTTTAGTGTTGTTTTTGTTGATTTTAATGTTGTTTTTGTTGATTTTAATGTGTAAAACATGTAATACACGTTGATTAGCTCTCTTTTTGTTTGTTTTTGTTGATTTTTTGTGTTGTTTTTGTCGATTTTAATGTTGTTTCTGTTGATTTTAGTACGTAATACATGTAATACACGTTGATTAGCTCTCTTTTTGTGTGTTTTTGTTGATTTTTTGTGTTTTTTTTGTCGATTTAATGTTGTTTTTGTTTGGTTTAATACGTAATGCAAGTTGATTAGCTCTCTTTTTTGTGTTTGTTTTTGGTGAATTTTATGTTGTTTTTTGTTTGGTGTAATGTGTAAATGGACACTTAAATTTGGGGTCAGCTGGTAAGTAAGTAAGGCGACTTTGAAAGTGCACGTCTAGCCACCTCGACTTTTGTGTGTGTGCGTGTGTATGTGTGTGTCTGTGTTAGTGTTGGGTGTCCAAGATTTGCTTTTGTTGCAAAGTTGCATTCTTGGTGTGTTTTTTTGGCTCCCAAGATTGCAAGCACGGTAACTGTGAGAGCGCATTTTGGACACTTGACTTGTTTCCATTGTGTCAGTTTAATGCTCTTGACTCACAAAATGCCATGTCATCATTGGTTTTCCATGAGATATATTGGGGAAGATTTCAAGTGTTTACTTGTCCATTGTGTTAGTTGAACGCTCTGACTTACAAAATGGCTATTTAGATACCTCCAAAATTTATGTGTCAATGTTAGGTTCAGGTGTCTATGAGACATATTGGGGATGAGTTGGAGCTGTTTTGTTGTCAGTTGAGACCAAGTTGAGGTCATGAACTCAGCTGGCAAGTAAGTATTCCAACAACTTTGAGAGTGTCGGTCGAGACACCTTAACTTGTCTCCGTTGTGTTGGTTGAACAATCCGACGTACAGATCGTGTCACGGTGGGGTGACCACGAGACACATTGGGGATGAATTGGAGTGTTTAGTAATCACTTGAGATCAAGTTGAGGTGGCTAGATATGCATTCTCAAAGTTAAGAGTGTCTACTTGGCAGTTGAAGCGAAGTTTGAGTGATTCGTTGTGTATTATGCCCTTTTTTCATTTGAATCTGGAATACCGATTTGGTCAATAACTGATTTTTTTGGTAATGTTGACATGATTTTTGATATTAACAGGCAACTACATAGGGATGATACTGTTCTGTTTGCTGGGTACAAGTTGCCTCATCCTCTTCAGTACAAAATCTTACTCAGGGTTAGTTTCTATGCTTTTGTGCCTGTTTCCTCACTTTCTTGTGTTCTTTTGCTCTATGTTGCTCAGACTCTTCAAAAATGTCAACGGGTGCGTGTCAGATTCGCCATACCTAGTGTATTTTTGGAGAATCCAACACGGGTGCGGCATCAAAAGTGAAGAGTCCGCGTAACTTAGCTTTTGCTTGTATAATTATGGCCTAGTGGTCAATGAATTTCTGGCGGCAGTCGTAATTCTGCAGGTGGGAGGTAGTAGGTATCAGGTGGAATAATGGAATTTCGGTGCTCCAAAAGGAAAACGACGTGGTTGCATTTTCAGTACTTGCTTTGGTGGATATTCCTGTGCAAAAATGACCGATTTAGATTTCAAACTGAGAATTGAGTAGAAATAAGAAAAAGCTCAGATTATTGAAAGTTAAAAAAAAGTTCCTTTGAATCATTTTCCTATAGAAGCTTTTGCGCTTCAAGACTGTCCTTATGCTATCTTGCACCTCGAACATGACGAACTAACAAAAGAGGATGCTAATATAAATGAAATATTTTGAGTGGATCTTTGTGGACGTCTCTGTGTGTGTGTGTGATACATCGGTGTGCTTTTCCTACTGTACTTGTAGACTTGTAGGTAATCTCCTTACGAAGTGCTTATTATTTGTCTGTTGGAAACGATCATGTTTTACTGCAAACTTGCTTATTTATGCACTTTGATCACTCTGGATTTGATCTGCAGATTCAAACAACAAGCCAGTCCTCACCTATGCAGGCATATAACCAGGCTATAAATGATCTCGACAAGGAACTTGATCATCTGAAGAATCAATTTGAGGTACGGTTATCTTTTAATTTAAACTATCATAGCATTAAAGCATGCTTCTTTTCTGGCTTTGAATTTTAAGATGTTCTGCAAATATTGATTGTTGTAAGAAGAAAGAAGTCGAAAGAGTTGAAATATTTTTGGACGTTTTCAATATTTAGAAAATCTTAAATGGATAATCCAGCTCGTCTTCTAACAAGTTTACTTTTTACTTGAATGATTGTATGGAATGGTTCTTCAGCACTTCTTTCCGTTTCTTCTTTTGGTTGAATTTTTATGGTTCCCGTTCTTCCGTACTTACGATGAAGCATCAATTTATACTGAAGCTCTTACAATTTCTCCGCTCGTATGAGAGAATGTAAAGTGATATCTATTCTTCCGTTCCGTGATACTTTTTAAAATGAACAGCTACGTCCTATGACAGTTCTCCTGGTTGAAAATACATGACGGGACAGCTCGCTCTCAAAGAAACTCCTTAATATTTCCTTTTCTTCTCATGCACTGACATGCCCAGTTTAGTCTCGCGATGATTATCTTCCCTTTCACCTCCTATTGATAGACCCTTGAGAGACAAAACGTACTAGTTACCGTTCTCTCCCTTGCCCATTGATATTAAAGAATGAGTCTGCTATTTGCTATCGGTGACCCTGTCCTAGAAGCTGCTGTTCAATTACGCTTGGGAAAAGCCCCTCTAGGTCTTGAAACTTTGAGAGCAGAACAGTGGTGGCCATGGACTCGTTGGACGTTTTCCGACCACTTGCTTACTTTGGTCATCTATGTCATAGGGAACATAAACAATATTTATTGACTTCGTTACAAAACATATGTAAAAGGTTAAAATGATCTAGCCATATGAATGGGAAGATTGAACAAAAACAATCATTTTATCTAGCTTATTCAACCTAGTTGCAACGGAGAGTTGAAATAGAGAGAGAATAAAAGTCGTTCCCAGAGGAAGAGCTGCTGGCTAGTCCGAGACTAACCCCTATGGCTTCTAACTCGGAGGAATTTTTGGAGAAAGAAACTCTAGAGAAGGGTCTTAAGACGTGTCCATGGCCATTAAGCTATAATTCAATCTCGTGAGAGGTTCTTGAAACGGTTTGAGAAGATGAATGAAAATTTTGCTTCGTGAAGTTTAGTCTTTGCCTTTTACCTTTGATTCTCTAATCTTGAATTGTTTGTTTGATAAAACCATAGCAGGGTAAAAATTAAATAGTGAAGACGAGTTAGCGCTCATTGAAAAACTACCTCCCCACCCCCAGCCCCGAGAAGCATCAAAACAGCGAAAAGCTATATTTAGATGGCGTTTGAGTCTCCTAAGCTCGGTTGCTGATTCACCTCTGTAGCTAATTCCATTGTTACAGACGAGTGAACCTTTTCCACTTGGAACATTTCTTTACTCGTCCATACTAACGATGCTTAGTTTGTTTTCTTGACTGTAGGGTGAGTTGGCCAAGCACACGAGGGACTACTAATCGTTCAACAGTGATTCAACAACGGTGCCTCAAACAGTTTCCTATCTCGGTGTAGCCTGTATGTAAGTCTTGGTCTCTGTATGTATGATGTTAACTAGCAGCTGCAGTTTGGCTCTCGGGCGATAGCCCAGAATTCATTTTGAAGTTGGTACTTTGAGGTCTGCTATAATATGCTTCTAGTTTTAGGTTCAGTTGTGCATGCTTTTCGTATCTATCGAAAACAACCTCTCTAACCCCACAAAGGTAGTGGTGAGGTATGCATGCATTCTACCCTGCTTAGACCCCCGCTCGTGGGATTACATTGGGTATGGGCAGAGGCTTGCTTCCGGAGTCTCAAATTAGCAATGTAGAATATCTAAATAGATGGGGCCCACCCTCGAACCGTGGGTTAACACCCACCGAAAGTCGCCAAAAACAGTCCGTTCATGTCGTTCTGCCCATTTGATTTGCAAAATGGCCCCAACGGCCTTGACAAACCAACCAGATCTGCTCAACAGCTCGGCGGGGGCCTTCGGACGATTTTCGCCCAAACCTGTGTTCGTACTTCGGACCCACCCTTGAACCGTGGGCTTAACATTACATCCATCGAAAGTCGCCAAAAATGGTTTATTCGTGCCGTTTTGCCCATTTGACTTGCAAAATGGCCTAAACAGTCTTGCCGAACCAATCAGATCCGCTCAGCACAAAATCAAAAATTATGTTTTGATAAAATTCGACATGATGCATGAGTGTGGCAACATTCTTGGAGGTTTTAAATATATAACTAAATAATGTCAAGTGAGGGTATTTTCGAAGAAGATATTCGTAAAATAAATTACTAAATGTGTAAAATTTTGTAGGACAAATCACTCAATAGAGTAGATGTTCACAAGGCACAATTTAAGTTAGTGAATTAAAATGAGGATGTTCATGAAATCATAAATCTCAAAATATTTTAAATTTATAGATTGAATATAAAATATAAAAGGAAATTTCAACTTTCTAATATTAAAAAAAAAAAAGAGAAGCACTCATAGATGGGCAACTTCACCGCACTACCGCTCTTGCTATGTGTTGTATTGGAGATAGATATCGATCACGAAGGTCTAATATATATCCTTATCTTGTATCTCGATAAGAGACTCTTTTAACGATTTTGAACTCATGATTCCCTGGTCACACGACAACATAATATATAGCCTTATCATGTAACTCGGTAAGAGATTGTTTCAACGACTTTAAACTCATGACCTCCTGGTCACACGATAGTATAAAAATAATTTTGGAGAAAAGAGAAAAACAAAAGGAGGTATTTTATAATACCTCTTTTTTTTTTTTAGTTCTTCCCTTCTACCAGTTTTGAACTCATGACCAAGTGGTGTGGAAGGAAGTCCAACAACCACTTGGAACAAGAGTGACTGATGTCCTTTATTCAACAAACAAATATATTTATGCCTTACTATAAGCTATAAGATGACTCATCATTATTAAAAATAGGAAAAATAAATCTCGATAATTTGGAGCTTAATTATAAAAGATTTCGATATTTTGCATCATTACTGAAAATCTCAATTTTGAGTTTGTCGAGATATATGATTAGTTCTCGATACATCCAATGAAGATACATTTTTTCCGTTATAAAGATACATAATTAGCTCCCGAATAAACATTCTTTTCGATTTTAGGTCTGTCATGATACATAATACATCCAATGAAAAATATATTTTTTTCTTGTAAAAATAATTGGTAGTTCCCACCGCCTGTCCAGGGTTGAGCCCTAGGATTTGACGGCGGACTTAAAAAGCCACCAACAGATGCTTTACGCCCAATCATTCGGATAACCTTGCATCCTCTGTATTATCGTTGCTGCCGGCACAGAATTAGTCAATGCTTATTCCCTAAATACCGTCATTGCTTCTTCTCCGGGAAAAGAAGTTCACAATCCGTGGACCTTCCACCTCCACGCGACATTGCTCCGTTAGTCTCTCGCCCATTGCGGAATATTCTCCACTGCTGCCTCCCGTAGGAGTTTGGGCTGTGTCTCAGTCTCAGTGTGACTGATCATCCTTCTGGACCAGCTACTGATCATCGTCTTGGTAAGTTATTGCATCATCAACTAGCTAACGAGAATATGGTAAGTTAAAGTGTATGTTTATGTTATTTTTCCAAAAGTGTTATGTTAAAGTGGTGTTGAGAAGAGATACTATTAGAGAAATAATAACTAATACCAATAAGAAGGATTATTTACCCTTATATAATCATCCAAATTATGAAAATTATACCTAGTAATTACTAAAAGTACATTTTTCTTATTATTTCATAATTTAGATGATATAATATTTAATTAATTCCTGATGAAAGTAGTTGAAATAGGAAGGTCATATATATACCTACCAAGATTCCCCCCCCCCCCCTCTATTTGTTATTATATTGCAAATTTAAAACTCAAAAAAAGGCAAAATAGAAACATCTAGTTGCCAAAATGGATTGCATAAGTAAATTCAAATCAGTGGAGAAGCATGATGTGTATTATACTGTGTTTGATACTAGCATTAAAGTTCGATTAATCTATGTTCGCGTATTATAAAGTCTTTTTCCGATGGCAATACTGTCAATATAACTTTTTCCATTTTCAAAGCTCAAATTCAAAATCTAAGACTAAAAATGCAGAAATTCCAACCATCCCATCACAAATCCACGAGCCACAGGGCGGACCTAGGTTAAAAAATGTGGTGCTTCGGTACCTGTTAAATCCGATGCAGAATAGGTATAATTATATAAGATATGTATAAAAATTGATATAAGATGGAAAAAAACACTCACGAAACCAAGAAAATAGCTGAGGTCTTTAATTTCCAGGCAAAACTTTAAAACTTTAGATGTTAATATGTGTGTCTAAATCCCCGAGCATTCATGACCCCTAAATCCTGAGTCCGCCACTAACTAGCTATATTGGTGCATGATGTATATAGATCATAAAGAAGTAAAATTTATTTTAGCAAAACAACTAGGCAAAGCGCAAATTTACTATGATCAATTTTTATAATGCTAAGTTTTATAAGTCTGAAATAATTTTTACATTATCAGGTCATTTTATCTGTTACAGTCTCGTAGTAGGTAATTATCTTATTTTTTAGCTATAAATTTCACGTTTTAAGAATGTTTACTTGTAAATACTCTTCAGGTCATCTGATAATATATATTAAAAAAAATTATATTAACAATGTATATAACTTAAACTCGGGTTAAATTAGAACGTGGATATAGATAAATACCAAAAGAAACATCAGAGATTATGCTAGTCATAATTAGGCATGTAGTATTACAGTAATTTAACTATTTACTTGTTGACTTTTTGGTTTATCAAAAAAAAAATCCACTTACATTAATGTGGGGTTAATTTAAATTAACATTTTCATAAACTTCATCATTTGCCATAAAATATTATGATAAAGTGGTAAGTATATCTTCATCGTTAATCAGTTATTTTTTTATCGAGTCTTATGTATGAATTGTTTTTGATAAAGAACGTTTTATTCAGTAAAATGAGACAGATTCTGATACGAATCCTGATTATTCAGATTCCGAATAAGTACCGGACACGGAGTGAGAAACCAAAAAAGGAAAAAGGTACATCATTTATTTGTCTAAAATGGAAATCCCACTTATTTTTGCCTCATTTGGTGGAGTTCCCATTTCTAAATTAAATTAATTTAAATTTAAATGAAATAGTAATTACATTATCTCTAGCTAATTTCACTTACTATATAAACAATGTAGATATATAATTTCATATACCTAACATCAAATTAACTTCAAATATCCTCTAGTTCTTCTTATCTTTAGCAAAGGTATGTTTAAATTACATAGCATTAATTAACTTATATTTGAAATAAATACGAAGAGATTAATGATACTTCTTTATCTTTTTAGTTGTTCTGTAACAATTAATTAGTCAAATTGTCAGAAATTTTTGACCAAAATAATTTATTTTTTTAAATTAATTCACTAGAATAATATGTTTTTTGAAAATTTTACAAAACTAGTATAAATGTTGTTTGCAGTAACGTATTAGGTTTTGAAGAAATTAATGGATCAGAGCGACGTTAAAGTAGGAATCGTTACTGAAGGTAACGTTTTTGGCTTAAAACGTTACGACGGTAACAAGACTTTGTAACTCTGCCACATTAGACTCTGCAGAGTTGATTTGGCAGAGTGGCAGAGTTGCAGAGTGTCGTTACTATTGGTAACGTTTTAAGCCAAAAACGCTATTATCAGTAACGACTCCTGCTTTAACATCGTCTACAGTTCATTTTGGTTCGTTAATTTTTTTAAAATCTAATACGTTATTGCCAACAACATCGTTTATACTAGTTTTGTAATATTTTATAAAAACATATTACTTTGATAATAGTTTTAAAAATAATTTATTTTGGTCAAAACTTCAACTGTCAGTATACATATATTTCTTTACTAAGAAAGCATCTGTACACGTTCATAATTGCGTATTTTCTTAATTTACAGGGCCAAAAATTACAAGTATACATAAATTATGAGGTTCATTGTGGTAATTGTTTTAGTCATGTTGGTCATGACAACAACTTCTAGCATTGCTAGGGACCTAATAGACAATAACAAAGACGATAATAATGATTTATGGCGTGAAGGAAGTAGAAATGTGAATAATCACCATTATATACCTCGACAAGACTTCAATAGTGGTGACGGGGGTCCTGTTCCTAAAACTGAAGGATCAAGGACATGATCATATACAGACTAAATTCTGCAGAACTCGTAACTATATTGAGAATACAGACTGAATTCTGCAGAACTACTCGTAATTATATCGAGAATACAGACTGAACTCTGCAGAACTCGTAACTATATCCATCAAGATCTTGGATGAAGTTGAAGTTAGATATATGATTATGTATCTATATGCTTGCATGGTACTTAATTATTATATGTATTTTAATTATGTGGTACGTAATAGATAGAAATATGATAATATAGTAAAGCTTCATGGTTGTACGTAGTAATTAAATATGTTTTTTTTTTTTCTAATGTTGCATGCAATGGTAAGTGTTGTGTAATTTGTAAGTTAAAGATTTGTATATAAATAAACAACGTAGTAGTAAACATATCATGTCTCTATGTTTTTTTTTTTTTTGTACAAATAAAAAAAGGTTGGGATCTTTAGTAAATAGTGTGAGTGTATATACACACACATATATATATATATGATCAATTCGTTATCAAAGCATAAATTAGTTGTATGTGTGACCAATTGTATATGTATATGTATGTGTTTTCAAAGCAGAAGCCGAATATATGTATATGTATGTAAAGACAGGGGCGGAGCTAGCCTTTGGAGAGGGGGTTTATATATCCAAACCCGCTTCGACAGAAAATTATACTATTTATAAATGACTAAAATTATTTTTTATGACATATAGTTGATATTGAACCCCCTTCGACAACTGTTGAATCCCCTTAGTGAAAATCTTGACTTCGACTCTGCAGTGAAGATATTGATTGTATCCAATATATGTGGTTTCAAACTATATGTGCACGACAATCTCTGTCGTCGAAGCAACAACAATTTTTCAGCGGCCAACTAAAACACCGATGAACTTCGACTACGATGAAAGAATGAAGTTCAAGTTTGTATATATAATGTATATAACCATAAAACTCTAATGCAAGTATGAAACATTCAAATTGGGCTGTATATTGGGCCTAGTTTTCTCATGAACTTGACTCAATATTTCTCGAAAAATAACGTAAATATACACCTTAACTCATCATATTTACACAGATTCTCACCCTTACAAAGTAATTACAAAACTCTGAACTAATATGTGTCTTCGTTGGATGTATAAGGGAGTTAATTATGTATCTCGACAGACCCAGAATTAAAAAAAAATGTATCGGGAGCAAATTATGTATCTTTACAAGGAAAAAATATGTATTTTCATTGGATTATTATGTATCTCGACAGACCTAAAATCGGAAAAAATTATATATAGAGCTAATTATGTATCTTTACAAAGTAAAAAATGTATCTTCGTTGTATGTATCAGGAGCTAATTGTGTATCTCGACAGACCCAAAATTGAGATTTTTAGTAGTTAAGCAAAATATTGAGATTTTTTGTAATTAATCTCCAAACTGACAGGATTTATATTGTATAAGACCCAAGAAGTTTTTTGGAAAGAACTTGTTTATGTAATAAGGCCCATTAAAGAGGAACGCGTTCCTATTATATTATTTTTCATGAAAAATAACTTAGTTGATCGTTTAAACTAAAAAGAGCCGGTGAATATTGTACACTATACATATAATTTATATATAATCTTTGCTTACCAATTACCAAGTAGAAAAAGTAAACATTAAATTTGATCGCTTATTTGTGTAGGGTCCGTTTTTATTAAGGCTCGAACTCCAAATCTAGTGTTAAGGAGAGGAATCGGTTTTAGATGCTGATAGGGTTTGTTTGGCTTAAATGAACGTCCAAATTGAATCGAACTTTTTGCCCGACTATGATTTCCTCAAAATTATAAAGTACGATATTCTAGATTATAAATTATTCAAGAAGACACTCGAAACTCGAAGGATAGACAAACCTATCCCAAAAGTCTCTTTCTTATAGGTGATTGACTATGGGAGACAAATAGATATAATAATGTATTTAGGCAAAATCCCATAAAGAAGAGACACAAAAATTCATCATTTTTTTTTTTTTTTGATATACATAAAAGACTAAATTAAAGTGGAGACAAAAAATAAATAAATTAACAGTGCTAGATAGAACCAAACATTTCCAAACATGGTCAAATTTGATGATTATTCTAGTGGGGAAAAAATGGCTTGTGTCCTTTATTTTTTTTGTGATTTTTTATTCGGTATCTGATACCCGCTTTAGGATTAAATTAATTCAGATTCATGGCGGAATATTTTATTTGGAAGAGTAAATGTCTCTACTAAAGGCGACTTCACGCTTAGAATTCGAAGTTGAAACTTCTGATAAGGATAAAGAAGCATTTATCACTTCGATAGTCCCTTTCATTTTTTCCCCTCATTTCTTATTCGGTATCTGATACTCGCTTTAGGATTGGATTAATTCAGATCTATGTTGGAAAATTTCACTTTGAAGAGTAAAAGTCCCTATTAAAGGCGACTTCATGCTTAGAATTCGAAGTCGAAACTTCTAATCAAAGATGAAGAAACATTTATCACTCCGATAGTCCCTACTTTCGTTTCTTTCTTTTTTAATTTTCTCTATGGTGTCTACCGCTTTAGGGTTCGATTAATTGAATTCATGTCCGAAAGTTTCACTTGGAAAGGTAAACGTCCCTACTTAAGGCGACTCCACGCTTAAAATTCGAACTCAAAACTACTGATTAAGGATGAAAAAATATTTATCACATCACTCCGCTAGTTACTTCCGTTTTTTTATTTTTTTATTCTCTTTGTTGTCTACCGCTTAGGGTTCGATTAGTTGAATTCAGGTCGGAAGGGTAAACGTCCTTACTTAAGGCGAATCCATACTTAAAACTCGAACTCAAAACTATTGATTAAGGATGAAAAAATATTTATCATCACTCCGGTAGTCACTTCCGTTTCTTTTTTTTAAAAAAAAAAATTCTCTTTGTTGTCTACCGCTTTAGGGTTCGATTAGTTGAATTCAGGTCGGAAGTTTCACTTGGAAGGGTAAACGTCCTTACCTAAGGCGACTCCATGCTTAAAACTCAAACTCAAAACTACTGATTAAGGATGAAAAAATATTTATCATCACTCCGGTAGTCACTTCCATTTCTTTCATTTGTTTTATTTTCTCTTTGTTGTCTACCGCTTTAGGGTTCGATTAGTTGAATTCAGGTTGGAAGTTTCAGTTTGAAGGGTAAACCATCCATACTAAAGGCGACTTTGTTAATAGAACTTTATTGAAAGAAAGAAAGGCTAAGGTTTTCAATATAATCTGAAAAGCATAAAAACTGACTAAACCAAAAGGAGGCTATATATACATAGCCAATAACCTAAAGGTCCATAAACTAAAGGCCCAATAACATATGGGCTAACATCCCCCCTCAAACTCACAATGCAACAGCAATAAGCATTGAGAGTTTGTCACACAAAAAACGAAATCGAGACGCCGACTGAGCCTTCGTAAAAAGGTCAGCAATCTGCAAAGACGATGGAACAAAAGGAAGCGATATGGTCCCGAGCTGCAAATGATGACGGGTGAAGTGACAATCAATCTCAATGTGCTTCGTACGCTCATGGAAGACAGAATTCTTTGCAATTTGTACCGCACTTTTGTTATCACAATGCAGGGGAGTAGGCATAGAAATGTGAACCCCCATATCTGCAAGAAGATCAAAATTTTCAGTTGTATCATCGATAGGTCTTGGTTTTACTCCAGTGATATAACCCCACATATTCTTCCCACGAAGAAAATTCTTCATGACATAACTCCAATAGGCATAGTTCTTACCATCTAATTGAGTACTAATGGACTGGAGAGAATCATCCTTTCCAGTCATTGTAAACACAGCAACACACAAATAATTCAAAAAATAAAAAGATGCAAAACCCTAGGTTGAACAATTCCGAACGAACAACAATGGCAGCAAGCAAAAGAACGAAAGACGAACAATACCAGACAGCAAACGAAGACAGCAACGAATCAATCCAACCAAAAAAAAAACCCAACGAAAACAGCAAACGAATACAGCAGCACCTCAAAAAATCTTCAACCAACAAATCAAAGGACATGGATCGAACTAGCTTTGATACCATGTTAATAGAACTTTATTGAAAGAAAGAAAGGCTAAGGTTTTCAATATAATCTGAAAAGCATAAAAACTGACTAAACCAAAAGGAGGCTATATATACATAGCCAATAACCTAAAGGTCCATAAACTAAAGGCCCAATAACATATGGGCTAACAGACTTCACACTCAAAATTCAAACTCAAAACTTCTAATTAAGAATGAAGAAATATTTATCGCTCCGATATATATATATATGATAGTCCCTTCCATTTAATTCTTTCTAATGTTACATATATAGAATCCACTTTTTCAAGAAAGTTTTTTTTGTAAGTTAATGTGATTATATATTGGCCGTCCAAAATTGTGTGGTTGTCAATTTGGTACATAGGAACATTTTTTTTTTTTTTTTTATATAGATAGGTAGAAAATATATATTGATTTGTTATAAGGTACCCCACTTTGATTTGATTTGTTATATAGTTACATAATTGAAAGTCTATATATTCTATGAATGGTCATTGTGACTGTAAAATCAATTAACTTGACCCTTTATTGTACAAAAGCATATAATATATGATTTAACTTTTACATACATGTGAGGAGAATATATAATTTATGACCTTAAAAGGCCAGAAATTCAAATCGTAGAAATATTCTCTCGTAGAAATGTAAAATTCTGCGGCATACGTAAACATACTTATGGGGGAAATAGATAATTATGACTTTAAAGTCAGATTTTGCGAAGATTATTTTTATCTATTCAATTTATAAATGACGGAAATTTTATTTCGTTAGATTTTCTCATGACACACTTCTTCAACACGACCTACTATTCTTTAACACATTATTTTTATGTTTTATCAATTTTTAAAAAAATATGTATATGTCACATTCCAATAGGATCGTGTTAAATGTGTTAAAAGAATTTGTAAACAACAAATTGAGCTTGATATATAACCCAACAATCATAAAGGCCCAAGTGGATTTCAATTTTTTTTTCAACACATACAAAGGTGGATTTTTTCAATTTATTTAATCCATTCTTTACAAAATCATAATGTCAAAGCTTTTAAATTTATTATTGTTGCAGTTAAGAAAATAATAATAATAATAATAATAATAATAATAATAATAATGAAGATGATGATGATGATATCTTTCATTATACTTGAGGTTAAATTTATCCTCATTCTCATACTTTAGGTCCAAAATTTTCTCATACTTTAAAAAATTAGCTAAATATATCCTTCGTCATACTTTGATCAAGTTTACGCCCGTTAGAGTGTGTTTTATTTTTTAAAAACGTCTCATTTAACATTAATTTGAATTTTTCTGTTAAAGGAATGATACGTGTGAAAAAATTCTTAACAACGAGGATAAATTTGGCCCAAAAGTATGACATTAAAGATAATTTAATCTTAAAGTATGACGAAAGATATATTTAGTCAATTTTTTAAAGTAGCAGGGTACATTTAACCCGAAAGTATAACAACGAAGATAAATTCAAACCCAAAATATGCTGAAAGATATTTTTAGCTAATTTTGTAAAATAAAAAGGTAAATTCAATACTTTTTCCTAAAATAATTTACATGTCTTCTATACTTTGCTTACACTAGCTCCGAATTTATCGAGAGCGCACTCAAAGAATAACGATTGCGAATTAAAAATAATAATAATAATAATAATAATAATAATAATAATAATAATAATAATAATTAGTAGGTTTGAGAAAGAAAAAAGTGATTGAAGTGCTAGGAGGTTAGGGCACCAATAAAAATAGGTAGGGTTTCTGGTTATGACGTCATTTAATGACGTCATTTCTACTACTAGTCTGTACCCTCACAGTATTCCATAATTGTTCCTTTTGCACTTTTTTCTTTTTTATCTTTTATTATTTTTCTAATACTATATTATATTATCGTTAATTATTAATAAATCTTTTTTATACTTATAATGCCATGCGGTTCTAGACTCCATGCGGTCAATATCACTATTGGATTAGGCAGTTACAAAGGTCTCTCGTGCCTTTATGGTTCGGAATATCCGTCGCGGTCAGGATCCGACTCGGATCGTGACAAATTAATCCTCGTGACGCGTTTCATGGGAATACACTAGGTATGTTGTGGTTGTTGTTGTTTTTATACTTATAAGATCATAATTAGGGGTGTTCAGTGACATGGGTTGTGGCGTAGTGGTGGAATTGCTCCACACTTAATCAGAGGTCTCGAGTTTGAGCCTTGGAATTAGTCGAGGTTCCAATATGGTTACCGGACATCAGGTGGGAAATAAAAAGAAAAGATTAAGGTTGTTCAGCAGTGTCAGACTCAGGATTTAGGGGTCGTGGGTACACGGAAGATTCGAACACGCATATTGACGTTCAAAGCTTTAAGGTTCTGTATGAAAACTAAAGCACTCAACTGTCTTTTTGACTTATCGGGTGCTTTTCTAAAATGCTCGATTTTTTCTTTTTTTTTATATAATTATACCTAATTTGCATCGAATTTAATGGGTGTCGGAGCAATAAATATTTGACTATAGGTAGGCTCCTAGTGTTCACGGTTTGGTTAGAAAATGTTCCAAATCAAAAAATCGAATGAAACTGATTAAATTATTGAGTCAATTTAATTGGTTTCTTAATTTAGTTGTTTTTTAATTAGTTATATTGAAACTTGAAAATGAATACTTGAAAAAAAGTACTAGTAGTTGATACGAACTTGACTTAACTTCAATCTTGAAAGATAGAAATGTTGTTTTCGCTAGACCTTAGTTTAAGAAGTGCAGTCCGGAAAAAAAAAATCATGAAAACGAGATTTCACGATAAAATATTAAGGACGAACATGACAAAAATAAAATGATAACTACAACAAAATAATATTATATATTGTTGAAGTAAGGATTATATGTAGCTTTGGAGGATTGAGTTTATTTGAATTCGGTATTTTCAACTTTAACATTTACAATTATAATAAATACTATATAGTAAATATAAACTTATAATTTTTTAAAAATAAACGAGAGTTCAAATTTCACTACATTTAAAACCTTAATCCATAAACCATAAATCTTGACCTCTAATGTAAAAGAACATAGAAATAATATGACATAATTTAATTTAAAAGAAAATTTAGTTAATCTTTTCTGATTAAATTAAAAAAATGTGCACATGAAATATTGGGGTAAGATATTTTACGATGTCAACAGTTTTAATAGTAATACTTTTGTAATTTAGCAATAATGAGATAATTTTACACCACAAATAATAAAGTAGATTCCAATAAAAATGATTCGAGGAGGGAACAAATAAATAATTGATCATAAAGCATTCTTTTGCCAGAGCTAAAACAAAATAATATACAGTGATTAATTTTGTACTACTAATTAATCAAGTAGTTTATTGAAAGTAAATTATTCTGAATTGGCCAGTCAAAAATAATTTATATTTAAAAGTTTAATGTAGTGAAAGAAGAATGCTCAGATGAATGAGTGAGCATACTAAGAGAGATATGATTAGAAATACATTCATATGCTTGTTATGATCCGACAGAAATAAACAAAAGCAAAATAGAATGAACACACAGATTTATGTGAAAATTCTTGCGGGTGAAAATACGGATAGAGGCAGAGAAATTTCACTATAATGGATGGAGAATACAATGAGAAGAATGACGTGTTTTCTGAATAACCAAACCCGACCCACTAATTGCACTTATATCATATGTGCGTACAAATAAATCGTAGGCTCAAAAATATACACGTCCATACCGTCCGCCTATCGGCCCGATCTCTACGTTACCACCACAGACCCCATGAAAAATCACAGACATGGATCGCACCGCGAATTTTTCAGGTCCGGATCAACAGAATTTGGGTCACAAATTCTAACAATGCTAAATAACATAAAAAAATGGGGTTAAAATAATTCCGATATGTAAAGAGAAGGTGTAAATGAACTAGTTAGGAGGCAAGGACGTACCTATATGTATTTTTTTGATGTTTCGACATCCATTAAATTTCAACGCAGATTAGGTATAACTATATAAAAAATTATAAGCTTCTGAAAAACGTTCGGTAAACCAAGAAGATAGTTGAGTGCTTTGATTTTCTGACGGAACTTTAACACTTTGGGTGTCAATACATGTGTTCGAACTTCACGAGCAACCTCGACCCTAAATCCCGAGTCTGCCACTCTCAGGAGTTATAGAGGTTTGATGTAGCAGGAGATTTATAATAAGAGAGTAGAGCTCGATAGATCGAAAAAAATTGGGTGAAGTAATTAATTAGACAAGATACAACACGACTACAGCACAAAGAAAACATAATCCTATATAAAAAGCTATATATAATAAAGGATTAAGATAGAAAATTAATAAGCAATATTATATAATAATTGCATAGTTTTTTGTTCTTTAATTATGTTTTTGGTTTTAGTTTAATTTCTTGCATTTTTTTCTCTATCTTTATATTTGATAATCTTTTTGGCAATCCTTCCCACCCTGATCAACTTCTCTTTTTATGCCTGAAAGTTTATCGAAAATAGTTTTTCATTCTATAAAGATAAAAACAACATTGATATATATTTTATTTTTAAAAAAAAATTACTTGTGAAATTAAATAGAATATATTATTATTTTTGGTCAATTCTTTAATCCAGTGGACATTCATCACAATCCAAGAAAGCAAGTAGTAGTAGATTAGGTACATGCAATAAAGTTAATACTTTTCCGTTTCAATTTATTTGATACTTTTTGCTTTTCAAAAATTAAACAATTTTAAGATTAATAGTAAATTTGAACATGAAATCTTCGATTTTTTTAAAATCAAATTTATATATGTAGAAGGAGCTATATTGTAAAGCTAAAATTAAAGTTATACAAATGTTAATGGGATATCTCTTTAGGATTGTTTTTGTACTATGATATAAATTGTGGTACGAGAAAGTACACAAATTGTTCAATTAGATAATTGAGTACTATCATTATTTACTTTTGAAATTTGTAACAATTGATTTTTTCAGATTATAAACATTATTTAGCAAAAAAAAAAGAAAAAAAAGAAGAGAACATTTAATTTGGACATAAAGAAGGTTTAGGTCAACTCAAGTTAAACAGAAGTTAAAGAGAAAAAAAATATATATATTGTTTTCAATATTATATTTGTTGCTGTCAAATCATTTAATTTGAGGGTTCTTTTCCTTTTAAACAATATTAAATTGTATTTCATCCGTTTCATAATAAATAAATTGTTAAATTTTGACACATAAATTAATAAAAAAATATTAAAAATATAAATTTAATAATTTTTTTTATTTTTACCCCCCCAAAAAAGAAAAAATCAACCTTATAATACCTTTTTAAAAATTAATTAATTGTTTGTTGGTTCGATTTTGAAAGTTTCGCAGTGTGATTTGTGTTTGTGATTTTCAATGGGGTCTTTGGTGGTAGCGTAGGGATCGGGCCGATACTATTTGTACGCACATACTATATAAGTGTAATTAGTGAGTCGATTTTGAACATTCACAAATTACATCATTCTCCACATTGTACTTCTTTCCTTTGATAGTAAAATTCTTCTGCCTCTATCCGTAGTTTTGCCCGCAAAAATTTTCACATAAATATATGTGTTGTTCTTATTTTTCTTTTACTTGTGATTTGCTTATTCTGTCCGAATAATAACAGTAAGCAAAGTAAAGAACTGAGACAACATGAGTTTGAACCAGTTATGCGAGTGCTCCATCCTTATATAAAGATTTTTAGTTTGATTACGGGGCGTGGAGAGAATTCAATTGAAAGCGTTGTTGTCAAAATATCCCCTGTAACATGCAATTCGAATTAATTAGGACTTATAATGTGCAAGGACAAATCTATAGGGTATCAAGGAGGTTCACCTGAACGCCCTCAACAAAAAATTACACTTTGCGTGTATGAACAACAACAACATATTCAGTATATTTTCGTCAAGTGAGGTATGAGAAGATAAGTCTACGCAATTCATACCACTATCTCAGAACTGAGATAGAGAGGTTGTTTTCGATAAACCACTGTATGTGTATGGTACTTTAAAATTTTTTCATGCATAATATATAGTTTGAAACTTTTTAAATCTCTTGAAAGCGTCACCCTCAAAATACACTTTGTAATGTCAATCCGAATTAATTAGGATTTCAATGTGTATCAAGGAGGTTCGCCTGTACGCCCTCAATAAAAAATCACACTGTATGTACATGGTACCTCAAAATTTTTTGATACATGCAAATTATATAATTTTAAACTTTCTAAACATAAGATTAAAGGTTTACTTAGTGATTGAGGGGTTTAAAATTCACCATAAAATATAAGTATTATACTTTTATTTTTTAATTTTTTATCGGTGAAAATTCTAAATCCGCCGCTATCAAATAAAAAAATATCAAACAAGGAAGCTTTTACAAAAATTCACATGACTTACAAGCCAATTAATAACACATTGAAAACATAAATAAGTACATTTATTATTTTCAATGAAAATTGAAGAAAGACAAATAGTGTAATAAGCTAATAGCACAGGCCTATTAATGATTGCGTCACCTGTCATTAAATTATACTCAGAATGCTTTTTTTTTTTCTAAAAAATATTTTTTATTTGGTGTTTAATATTTATATTAAAATATCAATTAAATTTGATTTACGTTGGGATGTTAGAAATAATAACTATCATAAAAAGTGCTAATTAACCTATCAGTCTATTAGTTTGTTTTTTTCTCTGAAATTTTATTTGTAAACGTATAAATACACCATAATAAAAGTAGAAAATATATAAATTTTTTTATTAGTAATATGATGACAGGTTAGGGTTAGTCATCAAAAGGGATTTTATGCATCTTCTAGGGATTTTTAGGTTTACTTCATAGACGGAATCAAAATTTTTATTAAAGAGGTTCTAAAGTAAACATACGAATTAATCGAAAAGGGTTTAACGTCAAATATATATACATAAAAGATAATTTTAATCATATAAAAATAATATAAGTAATTTTTTATGAAAAGAGTTTGAATGAACCCCGAACTAGTTTAATGTATTTTTCTTTTGTACTTTTTTTTTTAGAAACTATATAAATTATGTTCTTTTTAATACATTAAACTAAACATGCATAAGAAAAATACAAGCATAATTAAAACATTACAACTAATAAACACTTTCTATTTTTAGAACCCAGGAGAACCCGCAATCGCTATAATTTCTGCCACAGCCTCTGCCTTCGGGTGGGCACTTTGTGCGCATTGGGTAAACCCTCCACTGTGTAATAGCCTGCAAACCACACAGGGAATGTAAATCGCACTAGGCAAACCTTGTGCGACAGATTCGACTCATAAGACATTGAGGGGATCAAACTCGGAACATCCGTGTGGATAACCACCCCCAAACCAAACATTATTAATTTACTACTATATTTGACATTATTTTTAGATACTTTATCAAACGACTCCTTTAATATAAATTCTCTCCTAACTAATTGATGTATTACTTACTAATCTAAATATAATTCTAAATAACTATCAAAAACATTAGATTTTTCAGTCACTTTATATTTATGTTTTACACGTACACACACACACTATTCTTTTTACCAAAATCATAGAAATCTTTTGGTTCAGTGCAGAAGCCATATTAACAATTACCAATAAAAAAAAAAGCTGCTAATTCCCATTCTTCTCAGAAAAAAAGCCTGTCAATTTCACAAGTTTTTTTTAACTTTTCCAATTCTAGATAAGTTTATAGATGATGATATCACATTATTCCCTAACCATTGGATTAAGAACATCCAACGGTGGAGATTTAATATGGTGAAGAAATCGAGAGAAAGTGTGTACGTAAGAGGAGATTTTTAATATTCTTTTTGGTGGGTTGTGTGAATTTATTATAATTTAATTAATTAATTAATTAAATAAATTTGTAAAAGAAATGAAAGAAAAGAAAAGAAGGAATGACTAGGAACAGAAAGAAAAGATGGGAAATTGTCAGTGTGTATTGATTAATGTGTTAAGTAAATATTTCACTGCAGTCTAAAAGGCTATTGCTATCACAATCAAATAAATACATATTTTCGTCCTTCCATTTTATATGTCGTCTTTTAATTGGTATAAAATTCAAAATACTAAATATGAACTTTGTTAAGTTTATAAGTTACTTTAATATTTATTTTTAATTATTTTTTCTTATTAAGTGGAATTCAGTAAAAATAAAACAGGAATGATGATATTAAATAATTAACAAATAAGAAAAAAATGATATTTTTCTTTTGGAACGTACCCAAAAAAAAAACAACGATACGTAAAATGGGATGAAAAAATACTTTTTCGACTCAAATTAGTTGACATGTTATATTTTATATAATTTTTAAAAATTATTTGGTGTGAGACATAAGATATAATAGTATCAGAATAAAATATGAGATTATTTGATTTTGTATTTGATTGAAAGTATAACTTAGTCTCGAGATTATTTATTCCACCATTTATATCATAGTGATGAGATAAACTATCACATATATATGATGAAAGAACTAATTTCGAAATAGCTAATCTTGAGATTAATTATTTTGGGATAAGTCTTTTCCAACCAAACGACCCTTTAAAGAGAAATTAATAAGGAATGTAAATTAACTAATATGACTTTATTTAATTTTGATCGGTTAGATGAATTTTTTTTCAATTAATATTATGTATAATTGAAAATAAGTGATTAATTCTCTCTTACATTTTTAAACATGTCAACTAAAATTTTGAGCAAATATATCAAGTAATTTGAGATGAAAGGTGTATTCAAATTTCATCTCAGTTAGCTGGCAAGTAAACACATCAATTTTGAGTATAAATATCTAAACATTATGATAAATCTCTACTTATATAAGCTGAGCGCCGTAACTTATAATTTATGTGTTACGACAGTGTCAGATGTGAACGACACCTAGTAAAGAGAAGTTCGACTTTTTAGCTATCAGTTGAGATCAAAATAATCTGTCTAAATGTGCTCTCTCAAAATTACAGTGATATATATGTCAATCGAAGCAAAATATAAGTATTTATTTGTGTAATATGTCAATAAGTAACCATGTTGCATGCAATTGATAAATATCTTTAAGTAGACATTTCGAATTTAATTTTAGGATATCGAATAAATAGCCATCAAATCGTTCATGTGTATAATTTCTATTTTATATAAATAGATCTTACGTAATATGAATTTAAATTTATGGGACAATAAATTTAAACTAACCAAATGACTCCTTAATAGTCAACAAAGTGAGTTTATTTTGAGTTAAGTGGGATGATAAGACAAAACCTTAACGGGTCGTTTGGTGTGAGATATAAGGGATAAGTAATCTCGAAATAACATAAAATGAAGATTATTTTATCCCATATTTGATTGAAGGTATTAGTTAATACCGAGATAACTTATTTCACCATTTACACCATACTGATGGGATAAGTTATCCCATATGCATGATGGGATAAGTTATCTCGGATAAGCTCGGAATAACTAATCACGAGATTAATTATCCTGGGATAACAATTTTTCAACCGCACGACCCCTAACAAAGAAAGGTATAGGCATAATTTATACCATCCTACTCCGTTCTATTGCCATTCCTAAGCGTAAACGCTAAGTTAATCGGGCTCTAAACAAACTTTCGTCATATACGTGCTTGAAATTTGACTTGTCAAGTTGAAACTTCTGAATAATAAAATCACAAAGAAAAATTATGATAAGGTAATTTTAAATAAGATCTAAATAAAACACGTTAAATTTAAGAGGATTTCATGTGCATATTCTACCTCTATTTGTACCTACAAATTCAAAAAAGTACCTCTAAATTCACGAACTAATTGTCATAATTTATGAAAAGAATGAAATATAAAGTGGTTTTTGTACTCTTTTATCATTTCATAGCATATAATAATTTCCATAAATAATAAAACTATGAAGATTTATATATATAGTGCTTCCTTTGTCTCCCATTTTTGAGAAAAAGCCAATATTGCATATAGTACAAACTTTTAAATATGTAGGCCATTCAAGTGTATCAATTGTTGGTGGGAATCTCTTTTGAAGAAACTCAATTAAAGGCATACATAGCATCATTTTCATTAAAAATATTTTTTCTTCAAAAATATTACTCCCTCCATTCTAAATTATGTGTCATCATTTTTTTCAATTCATCCCAAAATAAGTGTCGCCTTTCTTTAGTTGACAACTTTTTAAAGGCACAATTACCCTTTTACCCTTATTGGTCTCACTTAATTAAAAAAAAGATATTGACACATCTTTTGATCAAGGATAATTTGATAAATTTCATCAAGTCTTCCCTTATATCTTAAACTTCGTGCCCGGTCAAATGACGACACATGAAATGGAACGAAGGGAGTACTATTTTATTTTATAAAAATATGATTATGGTCTGCGTACAATCTATCTTTACAAATTCTATCTGATTAATTATATTGAATATGTTGTTGTACTACACAAGTTTGAAGATTTTTTAATTTTAATTTTGTTATAGTTTGTGATCCGATCCTGAAAATTTCACAATGCGATTCATATTTGTGATTTTTTGTGGGGTCAGTAGTTCGCCCCCGCAGTATGGACCTGTATGTTTTTAAGTTTAGGATTTATTTGTAAGCATGTATTATATAAATGCGTTTAGTGATTGATTTTTGAAGGTTTTCGACACACGTTATTGAGACTTTCATCTCCGCCTTGTACTCTTCTCATTATAGTGAATTTCCTCCTCCTCTGTACCCATGGTTTTTTTCCGTCAAGATTTTTCACGTAAATCTGTGTGTGTTCTTGTTTTCTTTCGTTTTATGGTATTGCTTAATCCCGTCCGATACTTAACAAATTTCTCACGCGATATCTGATATGCACATAATTAGGATTTGACTAAATTCAAATTTACGCATTACAAGTTTCATTTTTAATACATTCCGTTGAGTTTAAGATTACAAGATTCAAATATCCTTTACAATTTTTTTGAACTTCGCGCAAAATAATAATCAGACAAACAAATTAAACAAAAACAAGAAAAACTTTTTTTCCTATCTGCCAGATGATATAAATAATTAATTCAAAATTATAATTTCGAGATTACTTAATCCGCAATCTAAATAAACTGATAAAATAAATTTATTATTCCATTATTCAAATTTTGCAAAATATTTTAGTTCAAATCAATCTATTTCATTGAATGTGACTATATTCGCAGTCAAATCTAACTACCAAACGATGTTAAAATCTCAAAATACTTTTACTAATAAAGATGGAGTCGATTTTAATTTCATAAGTTTTCAAATTTTTGTATGATGAATTTTAAATAATTAGAGTAATATATATACTTTAAAATTTACATTTTTCTAATATAAAAGCACAACAATAATAATAATGTCATATTAATTCTCACAAATAAGATCGAGAAAGTAAGAAGTGTATGAAAATTTTATCTCTTCCTTATTATAAGTGTGATCTCATAAACGAAGCCGTGCGAGTATGCGGTGCATAAGAATTTTATTCCTACCTTATCAAGGTACTGTTATTTTCGTTAGATCCTAAGCTAAAACCAAAAACAGATTTTAAGAACACGTTTACGATAATAAATTAAGTTTTTTAATCTCTATTTATATGACATTATGTTACTGTTACTTTTAGTTTGTCCAAGAAAAATATCCCACTTTTATAATTCCAAATAATTTAACCTTTAATTTTTTAAACCTTAATATATTAACTTATAACCTACATAATTGATTAGAAGACTTATCTATAATTATTTTATTTATATTCAAACAGCAAAATCACTCTTTATCGCTTGTTACCTACTAAATAATAAACATAATAATTCAACTTAGATAATCAACCAGTCAAATTTATTTTTATCCATAAGCAATTTAATTCAACAATATCACATAAATTAATAAAAAAATATTTAAATAAAAATTACAGAATTCAGATACACCGTTATTTTAACTCCGTCAGCTCAAAGCTAACTCAACTCAACCCAACTACCCTCACTCTCTTACACATAAAGCTAAAAAAAGAAAAAAAAAAAAAAAAAGCTTTCCAATTATCACTTCAATATATACACCCCACCTCCTCACCCCACCCCACCCACCCCACCCCACTTGACAATCATTGTCCTACTACTACTACTACTTCTTCTTCCCCTCTATTCATTTCTACTATACATCTTTTTCTAAATAAATAAAAAAGTATATATATATTGTCCCCGGAAAACTCATCGGAATCTTGAATTCCCGGCGTTAATATATCCTCTCCACAATAGGTATGTTTTTTTGTTTTTAACTTTACTTGTAATAAACTTATTTGCTTCACTTAAGCCGAAGGTCTTACCTCTTCGAATTAGTAATAAGGTTTGCGTATATTCTACGCTCCTCGTACTTCACTTGTGGGATTTTACTACGTATGTTCTTGTTGTTACTTAACTTGTTGTCCCTTCAAAACTATTATTAGTATTATTATTATTATTGTTACTACTACTGCTATGAACATGTTGCTTTTTTTTCTTTTTGGATCAATTTGTTTAACTTTGTAGTAGTTACTACTTTCATTTTTCTTTCTAAAGTTTTGAACTGTTGGTAAAAATTATATATGTTTAAGCACATTCATGAAAGTTGGTTTCAGCCTATATTTAGCTAGACATATATTTTAAACGAGTTTAAGTTATATATATGAATTTTTTACATTATCAGATCACTCGAAAAAGATATCTCTACATGTAAATTTTCATGAAATGTATAATTTATAATAATAATGAAAATAAGACTTACAAGTTAATTAGGTGATGAATTTGTTCTTCATGAGAATTAGGGTTTGTCTTTTACTTGTTTGCAACTTCTTTAATGAAAGTTTCTTATGGTAAATCTTCGAGTGAAGGGTCAAAAACACAGCTAAAGCATTTCGTTTTTTTTTTTTGAATTTCATATCTTTTGATCACTATTTTAAATCTTGTAATGTAAAAATATTATTGTTTGGCCTATAAGGCTAATTTCTAGGAACATTTATGTCTACAATATATTTAACAGTAAAATTGTTTAGACTTAAATTTGTGTGTACTACTCTTTTTGTCCCTATGTTTTTTTTTTCTTAAATTCTTTCAACTATATTTTGTGTCTCAACAGTTATATATTAACTTCTCATTTATTGTTTTTCCCTATTTGCTTGTCTATGTTACTATACTAGCCCACATGGGCTTGCTTGTTTGTTTGTTTGTTTTGTGCTATTTCATGTTGCTTGTTCTTATTTCATCGTTGTTTGAATTTTTTGTACCATGCAGGTAGTTGTATGATTGTATAAAACGTTGAAAATAATTTACGCGTTTTTTGATTCTGCGTATTGGAGATGAGTGATCAAACATCTGAATTTCATGTAGCGCAACAAAGCCGGAGAGAAAGGTTGAGAGTTACTAATTCGGAGGAGATGGATATACTTCATCAGCCATATCAGTATAGACATATTTCGTATGATCCATCGTTAGTACTGTCATCGTCTGAAATGATTAATTTCGCGACAACAAGTACTGATGTTACACAACATAATGTTGGTATGCAGCAACATAGTACTAGTTGTGGTTGGAATAATGTTGGTATTGAGAATAATTTGAGTCCAATGTTTGTTGGAGGAGGAGGAGGAGGAGGTGTGTTATCGAGTGGATCGTTGAATTTGAATAGTAATGTTGATGTGAAACCGAGTTTCTATAGTGGTTATACCGATATGCAGCAGTCAGTACCAGGCGTAACTACTAACTTATCGACTACTAGTAATGTTGAGTTTGGGTCTAGTACTTCAGTACTTTATCACGACACACTTCAAGAAGTTGTTACTTCTGCTACGGGGGGAAATCAAGGCGTTGAAACAGGCCGTGTTGGTTTGTGGAATGAGAATAGGAGTTATATTGATCAATCGCGGCTATTGTATCATAAAAGTTGTGAATTCGGGACTAATGCTAGCGCGAAAGGTCCCGATAACACGAGTGCTCAGGGCTTGGTTCTTTCACTTTCACCGGTTCCACAATCAAGAGCGAATGCAATGCAGATGGACAAGAGGAACAATGCATCAATTGTACCTGACAATTTCGCGATTGCACATCGTAGTGCAGTGCCACTTGGTCCTTTTACTGGCTATGCAACGATACTGAAAAGCTCGAAGTTTCTTAGGCCTGCACAACAATTGTTGGATGAACTTTGTGATCTTGCAGCAGGTTCATCAAGCTCGATTAGATGTTCAAGTTACACGAAGAAGTATCGTGATGGTTTTAGGGTTTCTAGTGAAGGTTATGCTGGTCCTGAGTCTTCATCAGGAGGTGGTGGTATCGCTGGTGATTCGAGTGGCTTGAATGAATCCAACGTGCGCCCTGAGTACTTGCAAAAGAAAGCGAAGCTGATATTTATGCAGGAAGAGGTTTGTTAAATCGTTCATTTTCCTTCACGGTACTTAATTTGCTTCACTTGAGTTGAGAGTCTATCTGAAACAGTCTCCCCACCCTTACATGGTAGAAGGTAGGGGTAAGGCTGCGTACACACCATCCCAAGTCTCTACATCTGAGATTACATTGTATATGTTGTCGTTTAGCTTAATTTAACTTAGTTATAAGATTAATGTTTTAGTACTTACAGCCATACTTTTAGCCTATGTTGCTCGGGCTCTTCGAAATTGTCATCGGGTGCGTGTTGAAAGTAGTGCAGTTTTGTTGGATCGGACATGGGTGCGGCAACATTTTTGGAGAGTTCGAGAAAGACTAAATTTATCTACCATGATATGAAAATTTCAAATCGTCCTATTGTTGCATGAACTTTGAAATAAGATTAAGATAATATTCTCAAGAGCTATGTTGCTTGGACTCTCCATAAATGATGCCACACCGATGCGAAATTCTTCAAAAATACACTACTTTTGCAGAATCCGACATGCACCTGTCGCCATTTTTAAAGAGTCCGAGCAACAAAGCTTGAGTACTCATCCCCCCAAAATAACACCCTGTGTTGTATTTTTTTCACATGATCGATTAATGCATTAATTATCCGTTACACCTGTTGCCATTTTTAAAGAGTCCGAGTAACATAGCTCAAGACTACTCCTTTTTTTTCATTTCTATCTTGTTTTATACTTGAACACCATGTCTTGTAGAGTTTTTTTTTACTACTTGCGGTATTGTTATCTGTTATCTGCGATGTTTTTAGATCGCTGAGAAAGGTCCATAGGGAGTTCCCGGTATGAAAAAGCCGGTTAAGAAGTATGATGAAATGTGAATTTTGTTTGAAGTAGTTATCTCTTAGATATTGCGCGGTTGGTTTTACTCTTTCAAAGTATCGCAAAGTTACTAGCTCTTAGTTATCGATTTCTTGTGATTTCTCTGCTATAGTTTCATAAATCTTAACGTTTTCCTGAGCTAACTTATCACATACTATTTCTAACAGATATGCAGACTGTTGGTTGCTTTTGTTGTTGTAGGACATATACAGTCGAATTTTTTGAACTCGATTCCTATTTCTTTGCTAGTCCATTTATGATTTTCCTGCCTCTAACATGCTCGACTTTCTCCATCATGCATGAACGTTATAGAAAAAAGTAAGTGGCACAGTTTTTGCATACAATGATTTTCAATCAAATGATGTTTCTGTTAACTAACTTTATTAAAGTTACAGAATCTCATCATTTAAAGAAACTTTACTTTGTGGTTGTCAATGGTTGGAAAGCAACATTCTACTGTACATGTTACCAACATTATACTTAAAAATATTACGCGTTTTACCTAGCGCGATTTGATGTCAAATCATCGGTATTGAACTCGTATGACTTGAAAATGTATTGTGTGACAGATTTGTAAAAGGTACAAACAGTATCATCAGCAAATGCAGATGGTTGTATCGTCCTTTGAAACCGTGGCTGGTCTAAGTGCAGCAACCCCGTACATTTCCCTAGCTCTCAAAACAGTCTCGCAACATTTTAAATCACTGAGGAACGCGATCATGGATCACCTCAAAAGCATAAGGCAAGCGTTGGGCGAAGACTTGCCTTCCCCTGCATCTGGTATGAGTAACAAAGGCGATGGAAATTCGTCAAGGTTGAACGTTGACCAAACATCGTTACACAAACAGAAAAGTGGGGGTGGGGGTGGAGCCGGGGTTGGATTTTTCGAGGCACAACAACATGTTTGGAGGCCACAACGTGGCTTACCAGAACGCGCTGTCGCTATTCTTAGAGCTTGGCTTTTCGATCACTTCCTTCACCCGTAAAGTTTCCTATCTTTCCATTTTCAACTTACTATACATATTGTTTAACTACTCCATGTAACCATGTAACTTTACTTTTCGTGTAGGTATCCTACAGATACCGATAAACACATGTTGGCTTCTCAAACTGGCTTAACTCGAAACCAGGTAAAGATAACGCCATTCTTTTCTCTCTAACTTTATGTCTTTACACACACATGAATGTTCGCGATATGTTTAACACAGGTTTCTAACTGGTTCATCAATGCACGTGTTCGTGTATGGAAACCGATGGTTGAAGAAATACATATGCTGGAGACTAGAGGAGGACCGGGAGGAGATCAAATCGGTACCAGTATCAGGAAATCTGATGTGAACAAGCTCATGACAGACCGAACCAACCATGTAAACTGCGGTCATCAACATTTGAGTAACGTACACAACATGAACGACTTGATGTCAGATAAGCAAGGCATTGGACCCTCGGAGCGATTTGATGGTAGTAATGATCATACGTGGAGGAATCAAGAGAAGCGTTCGAGGATAGAGTGTCACAATATCCCTCCTGCAGCAGCATCAAGCATAGATGGATCGTTGATGGGATTTGTACCTTACCAAAGAAATGCACTTGAAATCGGAGGTAATATCGGACCTGTGTCATTGACATTGGGACTAAGGCAAAACGCGGAGGCTACGCAACAACAACAGCAGTTACAACTACACGAACATCGACTTCGACAGCAGTTTGGTGGTCATATGATTCATGATTTTGTTGATTGAAATGAGACTAAGTTGATATTGTTCAAGTTTATGCCCAAAAAAAATGAGGCATTACATTGTAGATTATGTTTTTTCTCTAGTAGTGGATGAAATTTGTTAGTACTAGTTTATATGTTATACTTTTTGGGTTATTTGTACCCTTGTCGTCTAACTTTTGGTACGTATATACCCTCGAACTATTGAAAATAGTACGTATATATCCTTCAATGCGCGCCACGTGTTCTCATTTGAAAGAAACTAACCCATTTTTCCTTAGCAATTTTTTTCCTGACATAAAAGGGAATTGTTCCACGGCCTGCCGAGGTTGTAAGCAAGTTTCGTCTGGCTCATCCTAAAGAAATGTTCTGTGATCGTATCAGTTTTGGTTCGACAGAAATAAGTGTGGCCTAAACTCGCTTCTAACTACAACCACAGGAATTGTGGGTTATAATACACTGATTTGCCCGAAAATGACCCGTTCGCGCCGTTTCGTCTGTTTGACCACTCAATTGACCCCCGTCCACCCCAACGGCCCACACTAGGCCGCTCCTCGGCCTGCTTGGTACGCCTTGATCGATTTTCTGCCCAAATCACGCTTGGACCTCGGGCTCACCCTCAGTTAAGTGGACTATAGCACACCGATTTGGCCTGCGAACGGGAGCAAATTAGAGATAAATTGCTAAGGGAAAATGGGTTTATTCCTTTCTGATGAGGACAAGTGGCGTGCGCCATCTGGCGGAATGATGTATAGGTAAAACCTATAATTTTCACTAGTTCAGCTGTATATACGTATCAAAAGTTAGATGGCAAGGATACAAATAACCCAAAAATATAATGAAGGATATATACGTACTATTTTTAATATTTCGACAGCATATACGATCTTTTATTCTAAATATTGTTTTTATAAATGAAAGCGATAAACTAATCAATTTTTTTATTATATAAAAAGAAAAAAGAGACAAAGCATCTTTTTTATATGATTAGTAATTATATTTGTACAACATTTTGGAATATTTTTTTTTTTCCCAACTAAGCAGTTGGTAGATAAAATGAAAATCATGATTGCTCTAATTTGGTCCCAATCTCTGTGCCTAAAATTTTAAATGGTCCCTCATGTTTCACAAAAAATGTAGTCTAGTACTTCAAAATTAGACTAATATTCCGTTATCGCAAATTATCTGTCGTGTTTCTCTTTTCAGTCAATCGACTAAAGAAATTCCGCTACCTAGCGGTACGTAACAACTTGATAGTCAAAGTGTATATTCATTGTATAGCAATTGTAAAATTATTGTATATGCATATACAACTGAAATTTTCCTTTTGAGTATGGAAGTTCCTTCACATGAAAACTTAAAAAAGTCAAACATGTATCCTCGTTGGAGCTCGACTAAATCTGAATCTCCATTGAGAAGTCCCATATCGGGGTAGAACGCTCTTGAACAAAGGGAATTCCGTACCCAAGAGGATTTGAACCCAAGATTTCTGATTAAGAATAAATTAGTACTTACTGCTCCACCACAATTCGAGTTCTCATGTAGCCAAAACATTTTTTCGTATAATTAAAAATTACATAAACTAGCAACCTTAAGATATTAATTACAAAAAATAACAATAGTTTGACAAAATTACAACTAATAACAAAACTAGCAATATTTTATCCTTTTTTCTTAAAAGCACGTGAAATCTACTCTCTTATTTTCAATTCTCTATTTTTACTCTACTTTACCTATTTCACCTCCCCCAAACTTCCTTTTTTTTTTTTTTTTTCAAATTCCCCCAAATTTCGCATGAAATTCCACATCTTGATAAAGATCATCTCCACTTTTTAAGGTAAGTTTTTGTTTAGTTAATGCATGTTATTTTTTTTCCATTTAATTTCTGTTAAGGTGTTTTAGTGTCGCCATTTTTTCAAAATTAATTTGCGAAACTAGTCTTTTTTATTTTTTTCTGTTGAAATTGTACGAGTTAATGTATAATGGCTCAACATGCAAATCGTAGTAGTTCAGTCAGAGAAAATCAATCGAATAATTTAGTTTCCGATGAACTACCATCGTTTAGTCTTGGTTTAACACAAGACAAAGATTTTAACTTGGGTTTCTACTAATATTCTGTCTAACGAGGGTGTTATCGTTGAAGAGTTGAGACCGAAGCACTGTAACAATCCCGAAAAGATTATGGAGCATTGACAAAATCTTCATCCCCAAAATCCATAAAATTTCAAAAATCAGTGAAAAGGAGAAAATCGGATGAAAAAGGAGAATGTAGTAAAATTGCAAGTCCCGTTGCATAAGATCATGAATTTGAACAAGAAAAAGTGGAGGAGGTATGATACTAAAATTTGTGTAGGATATTTTGTATTTATCAATGGCAAGGTTTTCGTATATATATTTTTATATAGAAGTGTATTATGTATCCTGAAAATACATTTGTTATATAATTTGTATATGTGTTATTATACTCTGTTCTTGTAAATTAATTGTACAATTCATGTATTCACAAAATACATATGTGTGTGTTGAAATATAATTCTAATATATATTCTGAAAATACATTCAGTTTAAATATGTGTTTTTATGTTTACCTCTAAGAATTTTATTTGATGTTAAGTTGTATTTGGTAGTCATTACATTTTGAATGTGATATGTAGTTCTTGTTTGTTGAAATGTATTTTTTACATACATCAGGTGATGATAATTTTTGTATTTTGATGTGTAGATAACTTAGATATTGACTAGTAATGTAACTTTTAGGATGTATTTTCTTAAATACATATGCTGCACTGTTTAGACATATAATTATATTTTTATGTTGTATAGGTGTTGCGTTCTCAAAATATACATGGCAAGAGTAATTCATGTGTATGTTTCAATTGTTGACGGTGTTCCAACTATTGATTTTGATTCAGATCTTCTTCGCACGAGATGTGCTTTAATGTTGTGGCATGATGCTTCGAGGAAACAAGAAGAGAAGGCACAAAGTGATGATGAAGCACCAATGAGGCATCTTAGGGATATTGGGATAACAGAAGATGTTGAAGTGCATGATATTTGAAGATTATTTTGAATTTGTTGTATTTTACAATAATGAACTTTAGGTAGACTAAGATTTAGTTGAATATTTCTTAGGTTTGATATGTCACTTTAATGTTGAAAATTGATATCTTAATATTTTCTTTGCTGTGATTGTTAGATTTTTTATGTTTAAATTTCTAAAATACAGTTGTTCGTGCTTAGTTTATGCTACTGTTATGCATATTTTGGTATGAATATGTGCTTTCAAGTTTTGAATATACTTTTCAGCATTGAATATGTATGTTTCAGTCATTATATGAATTTTTCAGTATGCATTTGTATTTTTCATTTTATGCATATGTATTTTTGAGTAATGCATATGCATTTTGAGCAATGTATGCGCTTTTTTTTCAATTCTGCACATTTACTTCTGAATAATACATAATTATTGTATAGTTTTACATAAGTCTATATATCTTTATTATGCGTATATATTTATAATTAATACATAAGTATTTTACCAGAAATGCATATATATATATATATATATATACTTTTTTGGTCATGCATATGTATGTGTATTTGTCCAGTTTAATACATATGTATTTTACCACATAAGCATATATATATTTATGAGTTATTCATAGATTTTTTTCATGTATGTATATATATCTATGAATAATGCATATTAATGTATGATTAATGTATATGTTTTTTTTTTCTTTTCTAAAAAATGTATTTAAAGTTTTAGTTATGTAATTGATAAGTCATTATATGTATTCTTAATTACTTTTATTTATTACATAAATGTATGTTAACTTATTCTTATTTTTTATAGATTGACATAGGTTTTTATTAGATTCTCATATGTATTTTTTTTAGATTAAAAGTTTGACTTGTGTAACGTACAGTTCATTAAATATAAATAAATGATGTTACACGTCTTGTATACTATATTCTTAATGATAACATTTGCAACAACTTAACTACAAAAAGTTCAATAACATTAAAAAAATTATCAAAATTTAGAATCATATAATAATCAGTGAAAAAATGAAGCAATTATTTTTTGACTGAATACATCAATAAACCTATCATTTATTATATTTTCTACATGAACGTCTATTATGAATGAACTACAATAATTTTTTTTTTCAAACATATCTCTTCTCGATTTTTCACGATTCTTCTTTGCAGGTCTCCCAGGGGTCGTTTGTATTTTGAGGGCAAAACTATCTCTTCCAATATCTCCTGTGAAATTATCCACTCATTTTGTGTGATAGAGGATAAATGGGAAGATCATATGTTCTTAACACAATTTTTAGCTTGTATAGATAATAGCAATATGGTCCCTTTTGAAAACTCTTGCTATCAAGTACTGCACAAACATGCACACACAGTATCTCGTCCAATTGGAATGCATGGCAAGAACATTTTTTTTTCTTAAGACAAACAATAAAATGTTTATCCATGTCGTGGATTGTATAGACATACTCTGAGGCTGGTATAACCTGAAATTATTAATACAAGAATAATTTTAAAAAAATAATTGACAATTCGAATCATTCCAGTTTATCAAATGTATTTATAAATACATATAACTGTTAAAATATATAAAGTCAAATACATAGAGCTGTTAAAATACGTATTTTAAAAATCACTATTTTGTATATAAAAAAATGCAAAACGAATTCCAACAAACATGAACATTTTTTTTAATACTAGTTATCATCGACTAAAATTCAAATTTATCGTATAACAATTGTATCTCAAATTTCAAATTAAATGACGACATGAATAACTTTAAATTTGAAAGAATTAATTCGCTCAAACCATTTTTTTGAGAACTGATAGAATTCATATACAATCTCAAATTTTGGAATTTCATGACTATTACGCAATTTTGTTGCAAGTTTTTCAGCAATTCTCGCGATTTTTTTTTTATGAAATTCACAAACCTAATCAAGTTTGTTTGTCGATACCTGTAATTGGAGAGTTGTATTTTCAATATTTTCTTCAAAATTTTAGAAGATCATCAAAAATATTGGAAGCACTTTGTTTTTTGAATTAGCTTTGATTTGCTGTTTATTAAAATTATTGTTTGAATTTGAATTATATTGATGTAAATTAACGGCTGAGGTAAAAATAAAAGAGTCATATAAGGTAAAGGAATCTGTTTAATTAAATGTGGCATAAATCAAGGAACCTTTTCACTCCTTATTTAACTCTAACTGATTAGATTTACTTTTTTAAATTTGAATCTGTATTTTGAATTTTGATTTTAGTTTCTGATTATTGAAAATGTTTTTTGAATTTAAATTAATTGTTGTAATTTCACATTGATGTAAAAAAAGAGTTTTAAATGGTAAGGGAATCTGTCAATTAATTGTGCCATAAATTATGAAATCGTTTTTTCCATTTTAAACTGAAACTGATTTGCGTTATATTAGGAACATAATATTCTGTTGTATATGTATTTAACTAGCAACAGTTTACTCAAATACAAAATACATATTGCTATTTTTTGTAATTTTGAAACTGTTGCTAGAAAGTTACAATTAAAACTCTATAGTTGCTATTTTTAAAATTTTATTAAATATTTCTTCCATAACCCTCAAAGAATTATTTCTATAAAATATAATTTTAAAAATATTCCATGTAGGATAAAAGTCTGATATATATATATATATATATATATATATATATATATATATATATATATATATATATATATATATATATATATATATTTTTAAAGAAAATCATTTGCTTGGCTCATCCGAGTGATTCTGAAAATAATATAAAAATTCTTAAATAATCAATTTTATGTGAAATTGATTGAGATACATAATACATCCAACGAAAATATATTTTTTTTCTTGTAAAGAAACATAATTAGATCCTAATATATTTTTTCGATTTTGGATCTGTCGAGATACATAATTAGCTTCCCAAAACATCCAACGAAGATACATAATTAGTTGAAATTTTTATAATTACTTTATAAGACTGGGAAGTTGTATAAATATGATAAGTTAAAGCGTATGTTTATGTTATTTTTTCTTATTCACTTTGAATATATCCCCAATTAACCCTGAATCGCAACCCATTAATTAATCAAATGGACGGTTGGAGCAACTTTTAACAAAGACAATTTCGTTCTCAAAATACTAAAAATCGAGACCTCTGATTAGAAATGTACGATCACTTAGTCAACATTTTGTTGACTTCAAAAGTCATGCATAATTGATCTTCCACAAAATTATTAGAAATGTACGATCATTTAGTCAACTTTTTGTTTACTTCAAAAGTCTTGCATAATAGGTCTTCCACAAAATTATTATTGTTCACCTTTTGCATAAGTGGAAAATGCGACGATGACCCAGATATACACCCCATATAAAACGGTATACACCATATATATGTTATAAATAGTGTATTAGGGTACAAGAATCTGTATATAAGAAACACAAACTTCAACACTAGTTCAAGTCCAAGACAAAAATACTTATGAAGTTTCGAAACACTAGATTATGAATAATCTATCTAAGAAGTGTGTTAAGATTTAGAAAAGAGATGAAATAGACTTTTAAGGCCAAGTCCCCCGACTTCACGGAGTGTCCTTAAGGAATAATTCCCCTCACTGTATCCGAGGTTATGGAATCTTCCTCCCAGGATAAAATGACCTTCAATCCTAACAATAGCGGTACCTCAAATTGTTGGATTCCACGAACTCACTCAACGGTTTGATAGAATGGTTTTTGAAGACAAGAAGAGAGTTTTTTTTTCTCAAAAAATCCGTATATCAACCTGTGGATGAAAGCAAGTTTATATAACCTTCATATGTCTCTTCTGAAAAGTGGCAATGGTTCACTTAAAAGGTGTGACCTTTTCTGGAAAATCATGTCTGTTCGTCCAAAGAAAACAGTGCATCCTTTTGAAGCATCGGTTCGAAACAGTGCATGCGCATTTTTATTTTCCCTTCGGATTAAATTTCTGTCAAATAAATTTTGTCCATAAAGATAGATCTCATCGATTGATCATTTTCATTTTCCGAATCCGAGCCGAGCGACAATGACGGCGCGAGGCATCTCTTATTTCTTGCCACACTTACCAAGTGGAATAAGTGTTTCTTAATATAAACACTTGAAAGTCACATTCTCCCATCAATGCCTTCGCATGTTTTCTTGCTCGTTAGTGTTGTGTTTTGATTGCAGCTAGCGCGATGGACTTATAAGGAAGATGGGTCGTATATATCCTCCTTCTTCAATGTAATTTTCCGAATTCAAGGGGTAATAAAATCGTGACATGATAATAGAAAAAAAGAACATTATTAGTTAGGAGTTATATCGTAGTTGATAATTTTTAAGGAACTCTAATGTACATCTTGTTACATATAAGATGACACGCTTATTCGATAAGTTTTTTAACACATACATAATTTGAGCTAACGATTATTGAATTCTATCGAATTCATAACTATAACGATGGCTCCAACCTGACCTAGACCATGGACCATGTGACCGGAACTATACCATCATCTGTATTCAATTCCAAATCTCTCCACACAGCAATGGAACCATCAACTATGTTGTTTCTACATGGACTTTGATATGCATGTTCCTCATCACAACCAGTAGTAGAATCACATTCATCCACCACTTTAGCTGTTACAGTCCTACCATTATTCGCGCGAATCTGTATCATTTTACCACACCTTGAACGTCCTGCAAACCATCCAGTTGACAATGCTACTATTCTTTCGTTGTTGTCATGATATTGCCCATCACATGAAGATGGACCACCCCCATCACCGCCTTCGCTAAAGTCGTTGAAGGTAAGTTGAGCGGGCGTTGAAGAAGAGACAGGTGGTGAGCAATGGTATATAGGATGTATACCGTTGCAATTCACCGTGCCAGACGGGCTACAAGTATTGGTTGGAGTAGGAGGGTTATATTTGCAAATGTTGGTTCCAACATCAGGGTCATCATTACATTTTCCATTTATGCAAATTAATTGTCCATCGCAATCGTTCAAGGTGTTACAAGGGCCGTTGCATTGGGAAATAGCGTCAGAAGAAGAGATGATAATGGAGAAAATTAGAGAAAGAAAGGCTAGATTGAACATAGTGTATATTTTTGTAATGAGTGAGGAAGTGTTGATGGTTGAAGGGAATTGTCTAATGGATGAATATATAGGGAAAAATGAAGGAAGGAGGGAACTAAAATTAAGAGAGAAATGATAGAAACTTTTATGTGGAAAATAAGATGAAACATTATAATTTAGTCAGTCAACTTGTTGTTGATTTGCAAAGCTTGGTGCACAAATACAACTACGAAATTCATTGGTTGTTGCTAAAAATTATGACGTACCATGCCCGTCTTCTTGTATATTTCATTTTTGCAATTTTTTCACTCTTTGTCAAACACATTGAATGATTGCATAAGTGGAAAATGCAACGATCTCTAGTTAGAACAAATTTATATAAAAATAACTCTCAAAACAATAATAATGAATGTCATTCATCAAGCCAATTTAATTGCACTGATATACACCTATATACATGTGCGCACCACCTGTGTCACGATAAATATGACAATAATGATGAACGTATTATATAGTCACTGTCTCAATAAAATTAGTAACTTAAAGCTAAATTTTAATATGACGATTTAAATATATGTACATAACAAAAATATCATCAATAATTTAAAGTTATTTTTTGATTCTTACGAACTACTATTTTTAGTGTAGTACTGTTAGAAGACATTAAGCATTTAACTTCATATAGTAATATTATTATTTATAAAAGTAGCGACTAATTTTAATTAATAAGATGTTAGTCATTTATTTTAATGCATTTACCTTAGAATATTATTGTGAAAATTTTATTTATTAATATGAAGATTTGATAAAAAGTCTTAAAATATTTTTAATAAAAAGTAATTTAAAGGCAGTGCACGTACACTAAATTAGTTTATATAATAATACCTGAGCATCGGTAAGATCATCCAAAACATCCCTACATATGACAAGCACTTTACTCGCCTGACTATCTCACTTCGTTTAATTTTTTGTATTTTGCTTGTTTAGTTTGTGTGGTAGCCTTATTATTCAAATGCCGCTAACAGATGATGTTAGTTGTAGTTTGCCTATTCGTGAATAATGAATGTTGCTTGTGATGAATGAAATAAAATAGAGTGAACAACAACAAATTCATAAGTAAAAAAGTTGTACTATTTCTGAAAAATTAAAATGACAAAACGTTCACTATATAAGAATCTTTTCAGGAATAACAATCAGGTGACGAATCTCTCGGTAATTGGCCCATATAAGAATCTCTCAGTAGTTTGCCCATTTGTGAGCAAACTATTAATAAAAGATTTATGAAAATGTAGTTTGCCCATTTTTGAACAAACCATATTAACATTTTTTTTACTCCCTAAACTTTGACATACCGTGTTAGTTATAGGTTGCCCAAAAATAGATAAACTGTCTGTTTCGTAACATAAAAAGAAATACCGTCCGTTTTGACTCCTAAACCTGAAAAAACATTCCTTTTAGCTCCGGACTCCGGTTCATACCCTCCTTCTTCAACGTAACTTTTTCAAATTCAAAGCGGTACTAAGAACATGAGATGAAATTAAAAAAAAACGAAATTAAACACCACCACATAAATTAGTTATAAATTATATCATAGTCGATAATTATTAAGGAACTCTAATGTACATCTTATTACATGTAAGATGACACGCTTATTCGATAAGTTTTTTAACACACACATAATTTGAGCTAACGATTATTGAATTCTATCGAATTCATAACTATAACGATAGCTCCAACCTGACCTAGACCATGGACCAAGTAATAGGAACTACACCCAAATCTGTATCCAACCCTAAAGCTCTCCACACAGCAATGGAACCATCAACTATGTTATTTTTACATGGACTTTGATAAGCATGTTCCTCATCACAACCACCAGTAGAATCACATTCATCCACCACTTTAGCTGTCACGGTCCTACCATTATTCGCGCGTATGCGTATCATTTTATCACACCTTGAACCTCCCGCGAACCATCCAGTCGACAATGCTACTAGTCTTTCGCTGTTGTCATGATATCGGTTGTCACATGACGATGCACCACCACCATCTCTACCACTACTGAAGTCGTTTAGGGTAAGTTGAGCTGGCGTTGAGGAGGTGACAGGTGGTGAGCAATGGTATATAGGGTGTATACCGTTACAACTGACTGTGCCAGAAGGGCGACAGGTATTGGTTGGAGAAAGGACTGACGGAGGGTTATTTTTGCAAATGTTGGTTTCAACGTCAGGGTCATCGCTGCATTTTTCGTTTATTCGTTTATGCAAATTAATTGACCATCACAATCATTCAAGGTTTTACAAAGGCCATTGCATTGGGAAATGGCGTTAGAAGTAGAGATGAAAATAGTGAAAATTAGAGAAAGAAAGGCTAGATTTGACATGGTGGCTATTTTTGTAATGATTGAAAAGGTTATATGTGTAAGAAAGTGTTGATGGGTGAAAGAAAATGTCTAAATGGACGAATATATATAGGGAAAACAATATTGTGAGTAATGATTAGTGACAAATGAACGAGTTAAATCTAAACATATCAAAATGAATTTGAGTTAATAATGAAATATATCTCTTGAAATTAATAGTATGTTAAAATTGACTCGAACACGATCATAAAAAAAAATAATAAGTGAATAAATTAGATTATAGTCATAGAGAGATGGTAGTTCCTAATACTCTTTTCCTAGGTTATGGCTGCGGTCAATTAATTAATTATTCCATAGTGGAAATATATATTTCTAGATCTTTTCCACCAATAACAAAAAGAGAAAAAGACGGTCGAAATTTGAGAGTCAAAATATATTTTTTGACAAAAATAAAATCATTATAAAACTTTCCACAAATTTCGTCCGTATTAATGAATTATATCATAATATTGTTGTCTTTCCACTTTTGTTTTTTTTTAGATAGGAAAAAGATCTAGAAATATATTTGTCCATTATTCAGTTAATAATGAACATCGTGTTCAATAAATCATATCATATAACCACCAATAAAAACACGATAATTAAATAATGTATGTATTAATTAATTAAATGAAACATCTACCTAGTAAATTAAAAGAGTACCAGCAATAGCATATCTCTCTATAGTCTATGGTACTAATTTTTTTCCATTTATGTACTTTTTTTGTGTGTGTGATTAAACAGCGTAAATGACGGGGTAAACTATTTTTAAAAAACTTTTTCAAGGTTTGGGGGAATAAAAAAAGAAAATATTCTCAATGAATTAATTAATCCATTATATTAAAAATATTACTAATAAGGGCTAGCTTCTATGGAAGCATTTTGGTCCATCATTTTCTTAGTAACCGACTCAACTAAATCTGAATTCACGATTTGCATAGTTAAATATGTTTCCAATAGAATTTCATTAATTTCTAGAAATTCAAAGTCAGAATTCTTTAGTCAAAGATATATAAAGGAATTTCAAACCATCCTAACGCAACGCGCATATTGATCAAAGAATTTAAGTTTTGTATACTGTTAGTGTACAAAATATTCTACACTATCATATAAACTTGATTTGTTATTGCAGGTTATTCAATTTTTTACATAACAATAGCAGATCAAGTTTACCTAATAATTAGATTATTTTATACGCTTGCTCAAAATTTAAATTGTTCATCAATTAACGACTTGCTAGTCCATCTATGAGTCAACGTTAGAAGCCATGTGCATGCATCCTTGTTGCATTGAATAGCAAAGAAAAGTAATTTTTCTAACGTATTGCAATGAAAATTGTACACATGGCGGCCACATTAAGATAAGATCATAATAATAGGACTTGCCCAACCTATGTAAAACTAGGAAGGACTTTCTTTGTCCTATAATCGAGATGTCAGGTCAGCTTCCACGTATCTTAACTATAACAATAACAACAAATTTAGTGTGTTCCCACAAAGTAGGATCTGAGGAGGGTAAGATGTACGCAGTTTATATCGCTACCTCCGAAAAAGTAGAAAGGTTGTTTCCGATAGACCTCCGGCTCAAGATAAAGAATCATAGACAAGGAGATGAATTACATAACAGAAGATGGCGTAAAGAATAATAAAAAGTAATTCAGAGCAATACGAAAATACGAGAGATAGTGCAACACAAAATAAAAAAATACCTCCAACCAATACTTGTCGCCCTTCTGGCAACGGTATACACCCTATATACCGTTGCTCAGCACCTGTCACCTCCTCAACGCGTGATGGGGGTGGTGCATCGTCATGTGACAATCGATATCATGACAACAGCGAAAGACTAGTAGCATTGTCGACTGGATGGTTCGCGGGAGGTTCAAGGTGTGATAAAATGATACGCATACGCGCGAATAATGGTAGGACCGTGACAGCTAAAGTGGTGGATGAATGTGATTCTACTGGTGGTTGTGATGAGGAACATGCTTATCAAAGTCCATGTAAAAATAACATAGTTGATGGTTCCATTGCTGTGTGGAGAGCTTTAGGGTTGGATACAGATTTGGGTGTAGTTCCTATTACTTGGTCCATGGTCTAAGTCCGGGTGCAACCATCGTAAGAATTACAAATTCGACAGAATTCAGTAACTTCAGCTCGAAATATATGTGTGTCATCTTATATGTAATAAGATGTACATTAGAAAAAGGCTCTTTCGCCGAAGATGTTTTGGATTTCTACAAATAGAACATCTTGATCTTCTCAAACATAACACAGTAATACCTACGATGTAGTCGTTAACGTGTTTTGTTTAGGAGTAAAGTATTCTCTCAACGTATTTTGTTTAGGAGTAAAGTATTCTCTCAGCATATTTTATATCTTTTTAATATTGCTTTTCCAATATATGTAGGTCATTAGACCAAATTATATCAAATATTTTGATTTTCTAATATAGTTTACTTTATCATCTTATTTATCTCCGTTAATGTTTATAAGCTTTCACATGACACCTTGTTATTTCGATCCCAACAGAATCCTCAGGATTCAAGATCCTCAGGATTCAAGATCAATGTGGATGTACAACACGTTGCAATGAAAACTTATCCTAACTAGCTCAGTACCATTATCTCTATGTGGATGCATTTTTGTAAATAATTTGATTTATTTTTTCGATAAAGAACGAGCACGACTAAAGTGGTTATACATAAAAATCTATTTAAGAAGCTATATACTTCGATTGGAGCTGAAAGTTCTACAATAGGTGATTGGTATACCACAATAATAAAACTTTTTTTTATTTTTTATTCGGATCGAATTTACTACGTAATTTGTTACGTCAGCTCCGAAAGAATAAGCTGCGTTAAAATTATAAATTGAAGAAGGAAGTTATATGTAAGGAATTATATATTAGTTGATGATTCTTAAGGAACTCTAATGTCCATCTTATTACATGTAAGATGGCACTGACAGGCTTATTCAATGAGTATTTAAACATATATAATATTTCAGCTATAGTTAATGAATTCTATCAAATCCGCAACTATACCCAAATCACTATCATTGGACATGGTGGCTATTTTTGTGAGGATTTAGAATGTTATATGAGTAAGTGTTAACAAACATGGAAAATCACAAAGAATTCTCAATTATTAGTATTTCACTCATGTCTTAAAAAACTCTGCTCATTCCTCCAAACCAACACGATCATTTTAATAGGTCGTCACGAGCCCACTTAAGAAGTTTCGCCCAAAACCCATTTGGACGTTCATATTCTCTACCAATCCATAGGCAAACGCATACAGAGAATCGCAACAAATCATTAATTTTTAATATTTCACTCATATATCTTAAAAAAAAACTCCGCCCGCGCCCCTCCAAACCAACACATCCATTTAATTGGTCGACGCAAGCCCACCCATGAAGTTTTGCCCAGAACCAATTTGAACACCCACATCACTACCAATCAATAGGTTAAACACATAAAAAATTCCTCAATTTTTAGTATTTTGCTCACATGCCTTAAAAACTCTTGAATGCCTCTTGAAACCAAAAAGATTCATTTAATAGGCCGATTTGAGCCCACCCAAGAAGTTTCACCCAAAATACATTTGGATGCTCACATTCCTCATTAATCTATATGCTAACACACACAGAAAATAAAATAAAAATCCTCAATATTTAGTATTTCGCTCATATGTCTTGAAAAAAAATCTCTGCTCTCCCTTCCAAACCAACATAATTTATTTAATAGGTCAACACGACCCACCCAAGAAATTTTATCCAAAACTCATTCAGGCTCCCACATCTTCCAGTAATCCATAAGTTAACAAAACAGAAAGTCATAAATTTTTTTAGTAGCCGTTTGGCCATGAAAACTAAAATTTTTCAGAGTTGCAGTTAAATACCGATTTGTCCAAAAAACGCCCCGTTCGTGCCGTTTCGCCCGTTTGTCCATCCAAATGGACACGAAAAATTAAACGGACCATACTGGGATGATCCCCAACTTTCCTGGTATGCCCGAATCTATTTTCAGCCAACAACATGCCCGAACCTGAGGACCACCCCCAAAATCGTGGGCTATAGCCACCAATTTGGCCCAAAAATGCCTCGTTCGCGCCGTTTAGCCCGTTTGTCCACCCAAATGACCACGACAAATTAATCGGACCACACTGGGACGATCCCTAACCTCCCTGGCACGCCCCGATTAATTTTTGGCCCACAGCATGCCCGGACCCTGGGCCCACCCTCAAAACCGTGGGCTATAGCACACCGATTTGACCCAAAAATGCTCTGTTCGCGTCGTTTCGCCCGTTTGTCCTCCGAAATGGCGACGAAAAATTAAACGAACCACACTGGGACGATCCCCAACCTCCCTGGCACGCCCCAATCAATTTTTGGCCCATAACACACTTGAACCCAGGGCCCATCCTCGAAACCTATGGCTATAACAATCGATTTGGTCCGAAAATTCTTCGTTTAAACCATTTTCCCGTTTGTCTACCCAAATGGCCACGAAAAATTAAACGGACCACACTAGGACAATCCCCAACCTCCCTGGCACGCCTCGATCTATTTTTCGTCCACAGCACGCCCGGATCCCGAGCCCACCTACGAAATTGTGGGCTATAGTAGCACACAGATTTGGTCTGAAAATGCCCTGTTCGCTTCGTTTCAGCCGTTTATCCACCCAAATGGCCACAAAAAATTAATCAAAACACACAGGGACGATCCCCAACCTCCCTGGCATTCCCCGGTCAATATTTGGCCCACAACATGCCCGTACACCGGGCTCACCCCCAAAACCGTGGGCTATAGCACACCGATTTGGCCTGAAAGTGCCCCTTTCGTACTGTTTCGGCCATTTGTCTACCCTAATGACCACGGACAATTAAACGAACCACACTAGGACAACCCTCAACCTCTTTGGCATGCCTCGATCGATTTTTGGCTCACAGCACGCCCGAACTCCGGCCTCCCCGTGGGCTATAGTGCATCGATTTGGCCCGAAAATGCCCTGTTCACGTTATTTTGCCATTTTGTCCTCGTAAATGGCCACGAAACAGTAAACGGACCACAATGAGACAATCCCCAACCTCCCTGGCATGTACCGATCGATTTTCGACCTACAGCACGCCCGAAACTTAGGCTCCACCACCTAAACCGTGGGCTATTGCACACTGATTTGGCCTGAAAATACCTCGTTCGCGCCGTTTCGCCCGTTTATCCACCCAAATGGCTATGAAAAATTAAACGGACCACACCGAGATGATCTTCAATCTCCCTGGAACGCCCCGGTTGATTTTTGGTCCACAGCACGCCCGAACCCCAGGCCCCACACCCAAAAGCGTGGGCTATAGCACACCGATTTGGCTAAAAAATGCCCCGTTCATGCCATTTCGCCCGTTTGTCCTCCCAAATGGCCACAAAAAATTAAACGGACCACACTGGGATGATCTCCAACCACCCTAGCACGCCCCGATCGATTTTTGACCCACAGTATGCCCGAACCCTGTGCCTCACACCCGAAATCGTGGGCAATAGCTCACCGATTTGGCCCAAAAATACCCTGTTCATGCTTTTTCGCCCGTTTGTCCACCCAAATGGCAACGAAAAATTAAATGGGCTACACTGGGACAATCCCAACCTCCCTTGCAAGCCCCGGTCAATTTTCGGCCCACAAAGCGCTGAACCTAGGGCCCACACCCAAAACCATTGGCTATAACACACTGATTTAGCACGAAAATATCCCGTTCACGTCGTTTTGCCCATTTGTCTACCCAACTGGCCATAAAAAATTAAACGGACCATACTGGGATGATCTCCAACTTTCCTGGTATGCCCGAATCTATTTTCAGCCAACAACATGCCCGAACCTGAGGACCACCCCCAAAATCGTGGGCTATAGCCACCAATTTGGCCCAAAAATGCCTCGTTCGCGCCGTTTAGCCCATTTGTCCACCCAAATGACCACGACAAATTAATCGGACCACACTGGGACGATCCCTAACCTCCCTGGCATGCCCCGATTAATTTTTGGCCCACAGCATGCCCGGACCCCGGGCCCACCCTCAAAACCGTGGGCTATTGCACACCGATTTGACCCAAAAATGCTCTGTTCGCGTCGTTTCGCCCGTTTGTCCTCCGAAATGGCCACGAAAAATTAAACGAACCACACTGGGACGATCCCCAACCTCCCTGGTACACCCCGATCAATTTTTGGCCCATAACACACTTGAACCCAGGGCCCATCCTCGAAACCTTGGGCTATAACAATCGATTTGGTCCGAAAATTCTTCGTTCAAACCATTTTCCCGTTTGTCTACCCAAATGGCCACGAAAAATTAAACGGACCACACTAGGACAATCCCCAACCTCCCTGGCACGCCTCGATCTATTTTTGGCCCACAGCACGCCCGGATCCCGAGCCCACCTACGAAATTGTGGGCTATAGTAGCACACAGATTTGGTCTGAAAATGCCCTGTTCGCTTCGTTTCAGCCGTTTATCTACCCAAATGGCCACAAAAAATTAATCAAAACAGACAGGGACGATCCCCAACCTCCCTGGCATGCCCCGGTCAATATTTGGCCCACAACACGCCCGTACCCCGGGCTCACCCCCAAAACCGTGGGCTATAGCACACCGATTTGGCCTGAAAGTGCCCCTTTCGTACTGTTTCGGCCATTTGTCTACCCTAATGACCACGAACAATTAAACGAACCACATTAGGACGATCCTTAACCTCTTTGGCATGCCTCAATCGATTTTTGGCCCACAGCACGCCCGAACTCCGACCTCCCCGTGGGCTATAGTGCATCGATTTGGCCCAAAAATGCCCTGTTCACGCTATTTTGCCATTTTGTCCTCGCAAATGGCCACAAAATAGTAAACGGACCACAATGAGACAATCCCCAACCTCCCTGGCATGTCCCGATCGATTTTCGACCTACAGCACGCCCGAACCTCAGGCTCCCTCGATAATCCGCGAACCGCTAGTGGGGAGGAGTCCTTAGAGAAACCTAAGGCACGACCTGCAAGAAACCGGCCCAATAGAAAGGAACGAGGGGAAGAATCGATAAGACAATAGAAAGGAATAAGGGGGAAGACCAATGTATACATTTCAATTGGGGCTTTGTCCACTATTCGTTCCCAAAAGCGTGAGGAGAATTCTCAACTCGAGAAGTTAGAAGGTGCGAAATCAATGGGCCGATTTGGCCTGAAAATACCCCGTTCGCGCCGTTTTGCCCGTTTATCCACCCAAATGGCTATGAAAAATTAAACGGACCACACTGAGATGATCTTCAATCTCCCTGGCATGCCCCGGTTGATTTTCGGTCCACAGCACGCTCGGACCATAGGCCCCACACCCAAAAACGTGGGCTATAGCACATCGATTTGGCTAAAAAATGCCCCGTTCATGCCATTTCGCCCGTTTGTCCTCCCAAATGGCCACGAAAAATTAAACGGACCACACTGGGATGATCTCCAACCACCCTAGCACGCCCCGATCGATTTTTGACCCATAGTATGCCCGGACCCTGGGCCTCACACCCAAAATCGTGGGCTATAGCTCACCGATTTGGCCCAAAAATACCCCATTCCTGCTGTTTCGTCCGTTTGTCCACCCAAATGGCAACGAAAAATTAAATGGACTACACTGGGACAATCTCCAACCTCCCTTGCAAGCCCCGATCAATTTTTGGCCCACAACACGCTGAACCTAGGGCCCACACCCAAAACCATTGGCTATAGCACACTGATTTAGCACGAAAATATCCCGTTCACGTCGTTTCGCCCATTTGTCTACCCAACTGGCCATAAAAAATTAAACGGACCATACTGGGATGATCCCCAACTTCCCTGGTATGCCCGAATCTATTTTCGGCCAACAACATGCCCGAACCTGAGCACCACCCCCAAAATCGTGGGCTATAGCCACCAATTTGGCCCAAAAATGCCTCGTTCGCGCCGTTTAGCCCGTTTGTCCACCCAAATGACCACGAAAAATTAATCGGACCACACTGGGATGATCCCCAACTTCTTCGGCATGCCCCGATCAATTTTTGCCCCACAAAATGGGCGGACCCTAAGCCTATCCCCAAAGTTGTGGGCTATAGCACACCGATTTAGCCCAAAAATACCCCGTTCGCACCGTTTATCCACCTAAATGGCCACGAAAAATTAAACGAACCGCAATAGGATGATCCCCAACCTCTCTGGCATGCCTCGAACAATTTTTCGCTCACATCACGCTCGGACCCCTGCCCCTCCTCCTCGTGGGTTATAGCACATCGATTTGGCCAGAAAATACCCTATTCTAGTTGTTTCACCCATTTGTCCTCCCAAATGACCACGTAATATTAAACAGACCACACTTAGACGATCTTCATACTCCCTGGCATGCATCGATCGATTTTAGGCCCACAGCACGCCCAGACCCTGGGCCCACCCCTGAAACCATGGACTATAGCACACCGATTTGGCCCAAAAATGCCCAGTTCGCGTCGTTCTGCCTGTTTGTCAGGCCAAATGGCCATAAAAAATTAAACGGACGACACTGGGATGATCCCCATCATCCCTAGCATTCCCCGGTCAATTTTGGGCCCACAGCACGCCCAAACCCCGGGCCCACCCCCAAAACCGTGGGCTATACCATATCGATTTGTCCTAAAAATGCCTCGTTCGCACTGTTTCACTCGTTTTTCCACCCAAATGGCCACGAAAAATTAAATGGACCGCACTGTGACGATACTTAACCACCCTGGCTGCCACGATCAATTTTTGGCCCACAGCACGCCCGAGCCCAACCCCAAAAACGTGGGCTATAGCATACCGATTTGGACCAAAAACTCCCCATTAGAGTCTTTCACCCGTTTATCCACTGAAATGGCCATAAAAAATTAAATGGACCACACTGGGATGCTCCCCAAGCTCCCTTGTACACCCCGGTCAATTTTCGGCCCACAACATGCTCGGACCCAAGGCCCACCCCTAAAATTGTGGGCTATATAGCACACCGATTTGACCCAAAAATTAAACAGACCACACTGGGACTATTCCCAACATCCCTGACATGCCCCTGTCTATTTTTGGCCTACAACACACCCGGACCCTGGGCCCACCCTCGAAACCATGGGCTATAGCGCACTGATTTGGCCCAAAAATGCACCGTTCGCGCCGTTTCGCTCGTTTGTCCACCAAAATAGCTACACAAAATTAAAGGGACCACATTGGGATGAACCATAACCTCCCTGACATGCCCCAGTTGATTTTCAACATATAGAATGCCCGGACCTCGGGCCCACCCCCGAAACTGTGGGCTATAGCACACCAATTTGTCTTGAAAAGGCCCTATTCGCTCCGTTTGTCCATCCAAATGGCCTCAAAAAATTAAATAGACCACACACCCGAACCGCGATGCACCCCCAAAATCTTGGGCTATAGCACACCGATTTGGCCCAAAAATGCCCCGTTCGCGCCGTTACGATCGTTTGTCCACCCAAATGTCCACGAAATATTAAACGGACCATACTGGGATGATTCCCAATCTCCCTAGCATGCTCCGATCAATTTTCGTCCCACAGCACGTCTGAACCCAAGGCCCACCTCCAAAATCGTGGGCTATAGCACACCGATTTGGCTTGAAAATTCCTCGTTCGCGCCGTTTCGCCCGTTTGTCCACCCAAATGGCCATGAAAAATTTAATGGACCCTACTAGGATGATCCCCAACCTCCCTGGTGTGCCCCGATTAATTTTTGGCCCATAGCACGCCTGTACCCCAGGCCCATCCAAAAATTGTGGTCTATAGTACATCGATTTGGCTCGAAAATGCCTCGTTCGCGCCGTTTCGCCCGTTTGTCCATCCAAATGACCACGAAAAATTAAATGAACAATACTGGGATGATACCCAACCTCCCTAACATGCCTCGGTCAATTTTCGGCCCTCATCATACCCGGGCCCGAGGCCCAACCTAAAAACCATGGGATATAACACATTTATCTGGCTAAAAAATGTCGTGTTCGCACCGTTTTGCCCGTTTGTCCACCCAAATAGTCACAAAAAAATAAACGGACCATATTGGGACAATCTCCAACCTCCCTGACATGCCCCGGTCAATTTTTGACCCACAACACGTTCGAACCCTGGGCCTACCCCCGAAATCGTGGGCTATAGCACTCTGATTTGGCCCGAAAATACCCCGTTCAAGCCGTTTCGCTCGTTTATCCACCCAAATGGCCACGAAATATTAAACGAACCATACTAGGATTTTTGGACCACAACAAGCCTGGACCCCATGCTCACAGCCCACCGATATGGCATTATAATACCCCTTCGAGCCATTTCGCCCGGTTGTCCACCCAAATGGCAACGAAAAATTAAACGATCCCCAACCCCTTTACACTCTTCGTTCGATTTTTGGCCTACAACACTCCCGAACCCCGAGCCCATCCCTGAAACTGGTGGCTATAGCACATCGATTTACCCCAAAAATTACCCATTTGAATCGTTTTGCTCATTTTTCAACCCAAAATGGTCACGAAAAATTAAACGAACCCACTGGGATCATCCCTAACCTCCATGGCACACTCTGATTGATTTTTGACCCGCAGCACGCCCGGACCCCGGGCCCACCCCCAAAACCGTGGGCTATAGCATACCGATATGGCCCAAATATGCCTTGAACGTGCCATTTCGCCCGTTTGTCTACCCAAATAGGCACGGATGATTAAACGGACCACACTGGAATGATCCCCAACCTTCCTGGCATGCCCCAGTCGATTTTTAGCCCACAGCACGCTCGAACCCCGAGCCCACCCTCAAAACCATGGGCTATAGCAATCGACTTGGCCCAAAAATGCCCCGTTCGTACCGTTTCACCCGTTTGTCCTGCCAAATAGCTATGTAAAATTAAAAGGACCACACTGGGACGAACCCCAACCTCCTTGGCATGCCCCGGGTTCAGCCTACAGAACGCCCGGACACAGGGTCTACCCCCGAAACCGTGGGCTATAGCATACCAATTTCCCTTGAAAAGGCCCTGTTCGCGCCGTTTTTCCACCCAAATAGCCACAAAAAAATTAAACAGACCACACTGGGACGATTCCAACCTTTCTGGCATGTGTCGATCGATTATCGGCCCACAGCTCGCCCGAACCTTAGTGTACCCTCAAAATCTTTGGCTATAACAAACCGATTTGGCCTGAAAATACCCTGTTCACACCGTTACGATCGTTTGTCCTCCCAAATGTCCACAAAATATTAAACGAACCACACTGGGATAATATCCAATCTCCCTGGCATGCTCCGGTCGATTTTCGTCCCACATCACATTCAGACCCTGGGCCCACCTTCAAAACCGTGGGCTATACCACACCGATTTGTCTTGAAAATGCCCCGTTCGTGCCGTTTCACCCGTTTGTCCATCCAAATGGCCATGAAAAATTAAATGGACCCCACTGGGATAATCCCCAACCTCCCTTGCATTCCCCGATTAATTTTTGGCCTATAGCACCTTTGGACCTCGAGCCCACCCCAAAATCGTGGTCTATAGTACACCGATTTGGCCTGAAAATGCCCCGTTTCGCCCATTTGTCCAACCAAATGACCCCAAAAAATCAAACGAACCACACTGGGTTGATGGGTAACCTCCCTGGCACGCCCGGGTTGATTTTTGACCCGCAACACACCCGTACCCTGAGCCAACCACCAAAATCGTGTGCTATAGCTCACCAATTTCTTTTGAAAAGGCCTTGTTCGTGCAGTTTGTCCACCCAAATAGCCACGAAAAAATTAAACAGACCACACTGGGACGATTCCAACCTACCTGGCACGTGTCGATCGATTATCGGCCCACAGGACGCCTGAACCTCAGTGCACCCCAAAATCTTGGGCTATAGCATACCAATTTAGCCCAAAAATACCCCGTTCGCGCCGTACGACCGTTTGTCCACCTAAATGTCCACGAAATATTAAACGGACCACACTGGGATGATCCCCAATCTCCCTGGCATGCTCCGGTCGATTTTTGTCCCATAGCACATTCGTAACCTGGGCCCACCTTCAAAACCGTGGGCTATACCACACCGATTTGTCTTGAAAATGCCTCGTTCGTGCCGTTTCGCCCGTTTGTCCATCCAAATGGCAATGAAAAATTAAATGGACCCCACTGGGATGATCCCCAACCTCTCTTGCATTCCCCGGTTAATTTTTGGCCCATAGCACCCTTGGACCTCGGGCCCACCCTAAAATCGTGGTTTATAGTACACCGATTTGGCCCAAAAATGCCCTCTTTGCGTCGTTTCGCCCGTTTGTCCAACCAAATCGCCCCAAAAAATCAAACGGACCATACTGGGTCGATGGGCAACCTCCCTGGCATGCTCAGGTCAATTTTTGGCCTGCAGCACTCCCGTACCCCGGGCCAACCCCCGAAACCATGGGCTAGCACGCCGATTTGGCCCAAAAATGCCCCGTTCGCGCCATTATGCCCATTTGTCCATTAAAATGGCCACAAAAAATTAAAAGGAATATACTGGGATGATCCCCATCCTCCCTGCCACGCCCCGGTAGATTTTCAGCCCACAGCACGCCCGAACTTGATGGCCACCCCCAAAATCGTGGGCTATAACACATCGATTTGGCCCGAAAATGCCCTGTTTGCACCGTTTCACCCGTTTGTCCACCCAAATAGCCACAAAAAATTAAACGAACCATACTGGGATGATATCTAACTTCCCTGACATGCCCGGGTCAATTTTTGGCCCACACCACGGTCGGACCCCGAGCCCACCCCCAAAATCGTGGGCTATAGCACACCGATTTGGCCCGAAAATGCCCCGTTCAATCCGTTTCACTTGTTTGTCCACCCAAATGGCCACAAAATATTAAATGGAGCATATTGAGATTTTCGGCCCACAGCACGCCTGGACCCTGAGCCCACAACACTCCGATAAGGCCTGAAAATATCCCTTCGCGTTATGTCGCCCGGTTGTCCACCCAAATAGCCACAAAAAATTAAAAGGACCACACTCGGATGATCCCCAACGTCCCTTGCACTCTTCGGTCATGTTTGGCCGATAACACGCCCTAACCTCGGGCCCACCCCTTAAACCGCTGGCTATAGCACACCGATTTACCCCAAAAATTCCCCGTTCAAACAATTTTGTCCGTTTTTCTACCCAAATGGCCATGAAAAATTAAACGAACCAACTGAGATGATTTCCAACCTCCCTGGCACTCCCCGATCAATTTTTGACCCACAACATAGTCTAATCGCGGGCCCACCCCCAAAATCGTGGGCTATATCACACCAATTTGGCCCAAAAATGCCCTGTACGTGCCATTTTGTCCGTTTGTCTACCCAAATAGCCACGAATGATTAAACGGACCACACTGGGATGATCCCAAACCTCCCTGGCCTACCCCGATCAATTTTTGGCCCACAACACGCCCGAACCCTGACCCACCCTCAAAATCGTGGGCTACCCCGATTGATTTTTAACCACAGCACGCCTGGACCTCGGTCCCACCCCTAAAACTGTGGGCTGTAGCACACCGATTTGGCCTGAAAATGCTCCATGTGCACTGTTTCGCTCATTTGTTAACCTAAATGGCCACAAAAAATTAAATGGACCACACTGGGACGATCCCCAATCTCCCTGGGATGCCCCGATTGATTTTTAGTCCTCAGCAGGCCCGGACCACAAGCCTACCCCCAAAAATGCCCCGTTCGCATTGTTTCTCCAATTTGTCTACCCAAATGACCACAAAAAATTAAACAAACCACACTGGGATGATCCCCAACCTCCCTGGCATGCTCCGATCAATTTTGGCCCACTGCATGCCTGGACCCTGGTATGCCTCGATTGATTTTTGGCGCACAGTACGCATGGACCCCCGAACCACCCCCAAAACCGTGGGCTATAGCACGCCGATTAAGTTCGAAAACACCCGGTTCGCGCCGTTTAGCCCGTTTGTCCCCCCAAATGGCTATAAAATATTAAACGGACCACACTGGGATGATCTCCAACCTCCTTGGCATGCCCTAGTCAATTTTTAGCCCACAGCATGCCAGACCCTAGGCCCACCCCTTAAACCGTGGGCTATAGCACATCGATTTGGCCCGAAAATGCCTCGTTTGCGCTTTTTCGCCCGTTTGTCCACTTAAATGGCCACGAAAAATTAAACCAACCACATTGTGAAGATACCCAACCTCATTGGCAATCCCCGGTCGATTTTTGGCCCACTGCATACCCGGACCCTGGTACTACCCTAAAACCATGGGCTATAGCACACCGATTTAACCCAAAAATGCCCCATTCGCGCTGTTTCACCCGTTCTCCACCCAAATGGCCACGAAAAATTAAACGGACCATACTGGGATGATCTCCAAATTCCCTAGCATGCCCCGATCGATTTTCAGCCCTTAGCACGCCTGGACCTCAGGTCCACCCTTGAAACCACGGGCTATAGTACATCAATTTGGATCGAATATGTACCGTTCGCACTGTTTTGCCCATTTGTCGAACAAAATAGCCACAAAAAATTAAACAGACCATACAAGGACAATCCCCAACCTCCTTGGCATGCCCCGATCTATTTTTAGCCCACAGCACGCCCAGACCCCGAGCCCACCCCCAAAACCGTGGCCTTTAGCACACTGATTTAACCCAAAAAATGCCCTGTTCATGTCGTTCTGTCCGTTTGTCTACCCAAATGGCCACGAAAAATAAACAGACCATACTGGAACGATCCCCAACCTCTTGGCATACCTTGATTGATTTTCGGCCCACAGCACGCCCGAACCTCCTTGGAATACCCCAATCAATTTTTGGGCCCAGAGCAGGAAAATGCCCCGTTCGCGTTGTTTCGCCCGTTTGTCCATCCAAATACCCTTGGAAAATTAAACGGACCATACTGGGATGATCCCCAACCTCCTTGAAACATCTCGGTTGATTTTTGGCCTATCGCACACCAGGACCTCGGGCCCTCCCCTGAAACCATGGGCTATAGCACACTGATTTGGACCGAAAAAGCCTCGTTCGCACCGTTTCACCCTTCAATCCACCCAAATGGCTACAAAAAAATTAAACGGACCACACTGGGACTATTGCCAACCTCCCTGGCATGCCGCGGTTTATTTTTAACCCATAGCACTCTCGGATCCCAAGCTCACCCCCAAAACCATGGGCTATAGCACACCAATTTGGTCCGAAAATACCCCGACCGCGTTGTTTCGCCCGTTTATCCACCCAAATGGCCACAAAAAAATAAACAGACCATACTGGGACAATCCCCAACCTCCCTATCATGCCTCGTTCAATTTTTAGCCTACGAAATGCTCGATCCCCGAGCTCATCCCTGAAATTGTGGGCTATAGCACACCGATTTGGCTCGAAAATACCTCGTTCGCGCCGTTTCACCCGGTTGTACACCCAAATGGCTCACCTTGGACTAGCACTCCCCGGTCAATTTTCATCTCACAGCATGCCCAGACCTCGGGTACACCCATAAAACCGTGGGCTATTACACACTAATTTGGCCTGTAAATGCCTGGTTTACGCTGTTTCACCCGTGTGTCCACCCAAATGGCCACAAAAAATTAAACGAACCACAATGGGATGATCCCTAAGCTCCATGGCGCGCCCCGATCTATTTTTGATCCACTGCATGCCCGGACCCTAGGCCCACCACCGAAACCGTGGGTTATGGCACATCAATTTGGCCCAAAAATGCCCCATTCACGCTGTTTTGCCCGTTTATCCATCCAAATGGTCACGAAAAATTAAATGGACCACAATGGGACTATAGCAAACCTCCCTGGCATGCTCCGATCTATTTTCGGCCCACAGCACGCCCGGACCCTGTGCTCACCCCCAAAATCGTGGCTATAACACTCTGATTTTGCTTGAAAATGCCCCGTTCTTACTGTTTCACATGTTTTTCCACCCAAATGGCCACGAAAAATAAAATGGACCATACTGGGACAAATCCTCAACCTTCTTGCCATTCCCCGATTAATTTTGGGCCCAATCTCTCTGGCACTCCTCAATCGATTTTTGGCAGACAGCACGCACGGACCCAGGGCCCACCCCCAAAATCGTGGGCTATAGCACACCGATTTGCCCAAAAAATGCCCCGTTTGTGCTGTTTCACCTTTTTGTCCACCCAAATGGAAATGAAAAATTAAACTTACGATACTGGGATGATCCCCAACCTCCCTGGCATACCCCGGTTGATTTTTGCCCCACAACACGCCCGAAACCCAGGCCAACCCCCAAAAGCGTAGGCATAGCATATCGATTTGGCCCAAATAGCCATGAAAAATTAATCGAATCAAATCGGGATGATACCCAACCTCCCTGGCATGCCTCGGTCAATTGTTTTCCCACAGCACGCCTATACCTCACGCCCACCCCTAAAATTATGGGCTATATCACACCAATATGGCTGGAAAACACCCCGTTTGTGCCGTTCTGCCCGTTTGTCCACCCAAATGGCAACAAAAAATTAAACAGATCACACTGGGACGATCCTCAACCTCCCTGGTGCACCCTGGATGAGTTTCGTCTCACAACACTCTTGAACCCCGGGTCCAGCCCCAAAATCGTGGGCTATGAAACTCCGATTTAGCCAAAAAATGCCCCGTTCGCGCCGTTTTGCCAGTTTTTCCACCCTAATGGCCAAAACAAATTAAACGAACCATACTGGTATGATCCCAAACCTACCTGGCACCGCCCGATTGATTTTTGGCCCATAACACGCACGAACCCTGGGCCTACCCCCAAAACTGTTGGCTATAGCACACCGATATGGCCCAAAAATGCTACGTTCTCACAGTTTTGCCTGTTTGTCCACCTAAATGGCCACAAAAAATTAAACATACCACACTGTGATGATGCCCAATCTCCCTGGCATACTCCGGTCGATTTTTGCCCATAGCACATCCAAACCGCGGGCCAACCCTCGAAACCATGGGCATAGCACACCGATTTGGCCCGAAAATGCCCTGTTAGCGCCGTTTCTCTCGTTTATCCACCCAAATGGCCATGAAAAATTAAACGGACCACATTGGGACGATCCCCAACCTCCCTGGCATACCTCGGTTAATTTTTGGACCACAGCACACCTAAAGCCCAGGCCTACTCCTAAAAACATGGTCTATAGCATCTCAATTTTGTCTGAAAATACCCCGTTCATGCCGTTTCGCCCGTTTATCCGCCTAAATGACCACAAAAAGTAAAAGGACCACACTGGGATGATCCCCAACCTCCTTGGCATGCCTCGATTGATTTTTTATTAATAGCACGCCCAGATCTAGGGCCCACGCCCAAAGCCATGAGCTATATAGCACACTGATCTGGCCCAAAAATGCCACGTTCTTGCCGTTTCGCCTGTTTGTCCACCTAAATGGCAATTAAAAATTAGAGGGACCGCACTGGGATAATCTTTAACCTTCCTGGCATGCCCCGATTAATTTTTGGCCCACAGCAGGCCTGGACCCCTGGCCCACCCTCAAAACTGTGGGCAATAGCACATTGATTTGGCTCAAAAATACCGTGTTCGCACCGTTTCACCCGTTTGTCCACCCGAATGGCAACAAAAAATTTAATGAACCATATTATGATGATCCCCAACCTCCCTGGCATGGCTCAGTCGATTTTCGATCCACAGCACGCCTGGTCCCTGGCCCCACCCCTAAAATTGGGAGCTATATCCCCCCGATTTAGCCAGAAAATGCCCCATTCGCACCGTTTCGCCTGTTTGTCCATCCAAATGGCTTCAAAAAATTAAAAGGACCACACTGGGATGATACCCAACCTCCTTGGCATGCCTTGGTCCATTTTCTGCCCACAGCACGCCCGAACCCCAGGCCTACCCCTGAAATCGTGGGCTATAGAACACCAATTTGGCTCGAAGATACCATGTTCGCGTCGTTTCGCCTGTTTGTCCACCCAAATGGCCACAAAAAATTAAACGGACCACACTGGGATGATCCCCAACCCACCGATTTTGTACGTTTGTCCACCCAAATAGCCACAAAAAATTAAATGGTCCACACTGGCACATCCTAATCAATTTTTGGCATACAGCACGCATGGACCCTTGGTCCACCCCTAAAACCGGATGCTATAGCACACCGATTTGACTCGAAAATGCCCCGTTCTTGTCGTTTTGCCCGTTTGTCCACACCAATAGCGACAGAAAATTAAATGGACCACAGAGGGATGATCCTCAACCCCCATGACATGCCCCAGTCAAATTTTTGACCACAACACACCTGGAACTCAAGCCCACCCCAAAACCGTGGGTTATTGCACACCGACTTAGCCCGAAAATGCCCCGTTCACGCCGTTTAGCGTGTTTGTCCACCCAAATGACCATAAAAAATTAAACGGATACATTGGGACGATCCCCAACCTCCTTGGCATGCCCCGATTGATTTTTTGCCCACACCACGCCCGTACCCTAGGACTAACCCAGAAACCATAGGCTATAGCACACCAATTTGGCCCAAAAATACCCCGTTCATGCCGTTTCGTCCGTTTATCCACCTAAATAGCCAAGAAAAAATAAACGAATCACACTGGGACGATCCTCAACCTTCTTGGCACACCACGATCAATTTTCTGCCCACAGCACGTCCGGACCCCGAGTCCACCCCAGAAACTGTGGGCTATAGCACCCCGATTTGGCCCAAAAATGCCCGGTTCGCACCGTTTTGCCCGTTTGACCCCCAAATGGCTATAAAAAAATAAATGGACTCTACTGGGACGATTCACAACCTCCCTAGCATATCCCATTAGATTTTTGATCCACAACACCTCTGGACCCCGGGCTCACCCCCAAAATCGTGGGCTATAGTACACCAATTTTGCCCGACAATGCACTGTTTTGCTCGTTTGTCCACCCAAATGGCCACAAAAAATTAAATGAACCACACTGGGATAATCCCCAACCTCTAGGGCATTCCTCGATCGATTTTTGGCCCACAACACACCCGAACCCCGAGCCCACCACAAAAATAGTGGGCTATAGCACACCAATTTGGCCAAAATATACCCCGTTCGCACTGTTTCGCCGGTTTGTCCACCCGAATGGACACAAAAAATTAAACGGACCACATTGGGTCAATCCCCAACCTCCATGGAACGCCCGATCAATTGTTGGCCAATTGCAAACCCGGACCCCAGGCTCTCCCCTGAAATCGTTGGCTATAGCACACCGATTTGGCCCGAAATGGCTACGAAAAATAAATTGACCATACTGGGACGATCGCCTACCTCCCTGGAAAGCCTTGTTAATTTTTGTCCCACAGCACGTCCGAACCCAGAACCCACCCCCAAAACCGTAGGCTATAGTACACTAATTTGGCCTGAAAATGCCTCGTTCGGGCTGTTTTGCCCGTTTGTCCACCCAAATTACCACAAAAATTTAAACGGACCACACTGGGATGAACCCCAACCTACCTGGAATGCCCTGATCGATTTTTGGCCCATAGAACGCCCGTACCCATTGCCCACCCCCAAACCGTGGGCTATAGCTTATGATTTGGCTCGGAATTGCCCCGTTCGCGCCGTTTCGCCCGTTTGTCCACCCAAATGTCCTTAAAAATTAAATGGAAAACATTGGAAAGATCCCCAACCTTCCTGGTATTCCTCGATCGATTTTTAGCCAACTGCACGCCTGGACCCTGGGCCCTCCCCCAAAACTGTGGGCTTTAGCACATCGATTTGGAGCGAAAATATCTTGTTCCTGCTGTTTCGTTTGTTTATCATACTGGGAGGATCCCCAACTTTCCTGGCATGCCCCAGTCGATTTTCAGCCTGCAACACTCCCGGACTTAGGGTCTACCTCCGAAACCATGGAGTATAGCACACCAATTTGGCCCAAAAATGCTCCGTTCGTGCAATTTCACTCGTTTGTCCACCCAATGGCCATGAACAATTAAACGGACGACACTAGGATGATCCCCAACCTCCCTAGAAATCCTCGATCAATTTTTGGCCCATAGGACGCCCAGACCCTGGGCCCACCCACGAAACCGTAGGCTGTAGCATACTGATTTGGTCCTAAAATACTCTATTCGTGTCGTTTCACCCGTTTGTAAACCCAAATAGCCATGAAAAATTAGACTGACCATATTGGGATGATCCCCAACCTCCCTGGCATGCCCCCATCAATTTTTAGCCCACAGCACGCCTGGACCCAGGCCCAAAAAAGGTCCATTTGCGTCGTTTCGCCCGTTTGTCCACCCAAATGGCCACAGAAAATGAAACGGACCACACTAGGATGATCCCAACCTCCCTGGAATGCCCCGGTCTATTTGCATCCCGCAGCACGCCCAAACCTCGAGTCTACCCCCGAAACCGTAGGGTATAGCCTACCAATTTTGCCCGAAAATGCCCCGTTCCCGCTATTTCGCCCGTTCGTCCACCCAAATGGCCACAAAAAATTAAATGGACCACAATGGAATGATCCCCAACTACCGTGGCATGGCCCAAATAATTTTAGGCCCACTGATTCAAACCCTAGGCCCACCCCCAAAATTGTTTGCTATAGCACACCAATTTCACCCAAAAATGCCCCGTTTGCACCGTTTCGCCCGTTTGTCCATGCAAATAGCCACAAAAAATGATATGGACCACATTGGGACGATCTCCAACCTCTATTGCACGCCTCAATCAATTTTCAGCCCATAGCACGCTCGGACCCCACGGCCACCCCCGAAACCGTTAGCTATAAAACACCAATTTGGCGCGAAAATACCCTGTTCGCGCTGTTTCTCCCTTTTTTCACCCAAATGGCCACAAAAAATTAAGCAGACCACACTGGGACGATCCCCAACCTCCCTGGAATGTCCCGGTCAATCTTCGGCCCACCGCACACCCGAACCCTGGGTCAATCACAAAAACCGTGGGCTATAGCACACCAATTTGACCTGAAAATGCCCCGTTCGCGTTGTTTCTCCCCTTTGTCCACCCAAATTCCCACGAAACGTTAAATGAAACATACTGGGATGATCCCCACCCTTCATGGAATACCCCGGGCAATTTTTAGCCCACAACATGCCCGAACTCCAGGCCCACCCTTGAAACCACGAGCCATAGCTCACCGATTTGGCCCGAAAATGCCTCGTTCGCACCGTTTTGCCCATTTTTCCATCCAAATGGCAATGAAAAGTTTAATGGACCATACTGGGATGATCACCAACCTCTGTGGCAAGCCTCGATTGAATTTTGGACCATAGAAAGCCCAGACCTTGGGTCAAACCCCAAAACTGTGGGCTATAGCGCACGGATTTGGCCCAAAAAAGCCCCGTTCATGCTATTTTTTCCGTTTGTCCACCCAAATAGCCACAAAAAATTAAACGGACCACACTAGGATGATCCCCAACCTCCTTGGCATGTGCGGTTAATTTTTGGCCCACAGAACGCCCGAACCCCAGGTGCACCCCATAAACCGTAGGCTAGAGCAAATCGATTTGCCTCGAAAATGCCTCTTTCGCACCGTTTCGGTCTTATGCCTACCCAAATGGCGATGAAAAATTAAATAAACCACACAGGAATGATCCCCAACCTCGCTGGAATGCCCCATTCGATTTTTGACCCACTGCATGCCTGGACCCCGAGCCCACCTTTGAAACCGTGGGCTATAGCACACTAATTTTGCTCAAAAATGCCCCGTTCGCGCCGTTTCGCCCATTTGTCCACCCAAATGGCCACAAAAAATTAAACGGACCACACTGGGACAATCCCCAACCTCCCTGACATTCCCCGGTCGATTTTCAGCCCACAGCACGCCAGGACCCCAGGCCAACCTCTAAAACCGTGGGCTATAGCACACCGATTTGGCCTAAAAATGCCCCGTTTGTGCCGTTTCGCCCGTCTGTCCACCCAAATGACCACGAAAAATTAAATGAACCATACTGAGATGATCTCCAACCTTCTTGGCACACCCTGGTCATTTTACGGCCCACAACACGCCTGGACCCCGAGCCCACCCCCAAAACCCTGGGCTATAGCTCACTTATTTAGCCCAAAAATGTCCCATTTGGTCTGTTTCGCCCGTTTGTCTACCCAAATGGCCATGAAAATTTCAATGGACCATGCTAGGATGATTTCCAACCTCCTTGGTAAGCCCCAGTCGATTTTTAGCCCACAACACACCCGGACCTCGGGCCCACCCCAATTAAACGGGCCATACTTGGATGATCCCCAACCTCCCCAACCTCCCTGGCACACCCCAGTCGAAAAATTAAACGGAACATACTTGGATGATTCCTAACCTCCCTGGTACGACCTGGTTGATATTCGTGCCGTTTTGCCCATTTGAGAACCAAAATGGCGACGAAAAATTTAACGAACCACACAAGAATAATCCCCAACCTCCTTGGAATACCCCGATCAATTTTTGGCCCAGAGCACGAAAATGCCCCATTCGCGTTGTTTCTCCCGTTTGTCCACCCAAATAGCCTTTGAAAATTAAACGGACCATACTGGGATGATCCCCAACCTCCCTGAAACCGTGGGCTATAGCACACCGATTTGGATCCAAAATATCCCGTTCGTGCCATTTCGCCTGTTTGTCCACCCGAATGACCACAAAAAATTAAATGGACCATACTGGGACGATCTCCAACCTCCCTTGCACGCCATTTTTGGCCTACTTCACGCCCGAGCCTCGGGCCCACCTACGAAATCGTGGGCTTAGCACACTAATTTGGCCCAAAAATGCCGCATTCGCATCGTTTCACTCGTTTGTCCACCCAAATGGCCAGAAAAAATTAAATTGGCCACCCTAGGATAATCCCCAACCACCCTGGCACGCCCGGATCCCATGCCCACCCTCAAAACCGTGGGCTATAACATACTGATTTGGCCCAAAAATGCTCTATTTGCATCGGTTCACCCATTTGTCCACCCAAATTGCAAGAAAAATTTAAACCGACCATACTGGAATGATCCCCAACTTTCCTAGCACACTGGGACGATCCCCAAACTCCCTCGCATACCCCGATCGATTTTTGGACTACAGCACGCTCGGACCCCAGGCCCACCCCCAAAATCTTGGGCTATAGCACGTCAATTTGACCCAAAAATGCCCCGTTCATGCTGTTTCGCCCGTTTGTCCACCCAAAAGACCACGAAAAAATAAACGGACCACACTGGGACTATCCCCTACCTATTTGGCATACCCCGATTGATTTTTAACCACAGCACGCCCGGACCCCGGTCCCACCCCTAAAACTGTGGGCTATAGCACACCGATTTGGCCCAAAAATGTCCCATTCGCACTATTTTGCTCGTTTGTTAACCCAAATGGCCACAAAAAATTAAATGGACCACACTGGGACGATCCCCAATCTCCCTGGAATGCCCTGATTAATTTTTTGCCCTCAACAGGCCTGGACCACAAGGCTACCCCCAAAATTTCCCCGTTCGAATTGTTTCTCCACTTTGTCTACCCAAATGGCCACAAAAAATTAAACAAACCACAATGGGATGGTCCCTAACCTTCCTGGCATGCTTTGATCAATTTTGGCCCACTGCATGCCCGGACCCTGGGATGCCTCGATTGATTTTTGACCCACAGTACGCATGGACCCCTGGACCACCCCCAAAACTGTGGGCTATAGCCACAGATTAAGCCGAAAATACCCAGTTCGCACCGTTTATCCCGTTTGTCCCCCCAAATGGCCATAAAATATTAAACGGACCACACTGGGATGATCTCCAACCTCCCTGGCATGCCCTAGTCAATTTTTAGCCCACAGCACGCCAGACCCTAGGCCCACCCCTTAAACCGTGGGCTGTAGCACATCGATTTGGCCCAAAAATGCCTCGTTTGTGCTTTTTCGCCCGTTTGTCCACCCAAATGGCCACAAAAAATTAAACCAACCACATTGTGAAGATACCCAACCTCATTGGCAAGCCCCGGTCGATTTTCGGCCCACTGCATACCCGGACTCTGGTACTACCCTAAAACCGTGGGCTATAACACACCGATTTAACACGAAAATGCCCCATTCACGCCGTTTCACCCGTTCTCCACCCAAATGGCCATGAAAAATTAAACGAACCACACTGGGATGATCCCCAAACTCCCTAGCATGCCCCGATCGATTTTTAGCCCTTAGCACGCCTGGACCTCAGGCCCACCCCTGAAACCACGAGCTATAGTACATCAATTTGGATCGAAAATGTCCCGTTCGCACTGTTTTGCCCGTTTATCGCACAAAATAGCCATAAAAAATTAAACAGACCACACAAGGACAATCCCCAACCTCCTTGGCATGCCCCGATCTATTTTTAGCCCACAGCATGCCCAGACCCCGAGCCCACCCCCAAAACTGTGGCCTTTAGCACACAGATTTAACCCAAAATATGCCTTGTTCATGTCGTTCTGTCTGTTTGTCCACCCAAATGGCCACAAAAAATAAACAGACCACACTGGGATGAACCCCAACCTCCCCGGCATGCTTTGGTTGATTTTCGGCCCACAGCACGCCCGAACCCAGGGCCTACTCCCAAAATCGTGGGCTATAGCACAACAATTTAGCCAAAAATTGCCCCATTTGCACCGTTTCTCCCATTGATCCTCCCAAATAGCCACGAAAAATTAAACGAACTACATTGGGATGATCCCCAACCTCCTGGCATGCCCCAATTAATTTTTAGCGTACAAGACGCCCGGACCCAAGGCCCACCCCCAAAATCGTGGGCTATTATAGCACACTGATTTGGCCCGAAAATGCCCCGTTCGCGCTGTTACGCCCGTTTGTCCACGCAAATGGCCATAAAAAATTAAACGGACCACACTGGTCGATACCCAACCTCCCTGGCATGCTCTGATCAATTTTTGTCCCACAGCACGCCTGATCCACGGGCCCACCTCCAAAACCGTGGGCTATAGCACACCGATTTAGCCTTAAAGTGCCCCCTTCGCGCTGTTTCGCCTATTTAACCTCCCAAATGGCCTCAAAAAATTAAACGGACCACACTGGGACGATTCCCAACATCCCTAGCATGCCTTAGTCGATTTCCGACCCACAGCATACCCGAAACCCGGGCCAACCCCAAAACCGTAGGCTATAGAGCATCAATTTGGCTCGAAAATGCCCTATTTAGGCCGTTTCACCTGTTTGTCCACCCATGGCCACGAAAAATTAAAAGGACTATACAGGGATGATCCCCAACCCCCTGGCATGCCTCGACAAATTTTTGGCCCACAGCACACCTGGACCCCGGGCCCACACCCAAAACCGTACGCTATAGCACACCAATTTAGCTAGAAAATGACCTATTCACACCGTTCCTCTTGTTTATCCACCCAAATAGCCATGAAAAATTGAACGGACCATACTGGGACGATCACCAATCTCCCTGACACTCAGTTGATTTTTGCACTACAGCACGCCCAGACCCCGGGTCCACCCCCAAAACAATGGGCTATAGCACACTAATTTAGCTAAAAAATATCCCGTTCGCACCGTTTTGCCCGTTTGTCTACCCAAATGGACATGAAAAGTTAAATGGACCCTACTGGGATGATCCCCAACCTCCCTGGAATGCCCTGGTTAATTTTTGGCCAATAGCATGCCTGGACATCGGGCCCACCCCAAAATCGTGGTCTATAGTACACCGATTTGGCCCGAAAATGCCCCATTTATGCCATTTCACCCATTTGTGCACCAAAATAGCCACGAAAAATGAAAAGGACCAGACTGGGTGAGGGCCAACCTCCCTGGCACGCCTGGGTCGATTTTTGGCTTGCAGCACGCCTGTACCCCGGGCCAACCCCCGAAACTATGGGCTATAGCACACCGATTTGGCCTAAAAATGTCCCTTTCACGTCGTTACGCCCGTTTGTCAATCCAAATAGCCACGAAAAATTAAACGGACCAAACTGGGATGATCCCCGACCTCCATGGCATACCCTGATCAATTTTTGACCCACAGCCCGATCGGTCCTGAGGTCCACCCCTAAAACCGTGGGCTGTAGCACATCGATTTTGCCTGAAAATGCCTTGTTCACACCGTTTCGCCTGTTTGTCCACCCAAATAGTCACAAAAAGTTAAATGGACCATACTGGGACGATCTCCAACCTCCATTACATCGATTTGGGCCGAAAAGGCCACGTTCAAGCTATTTCACTCGTTTTTCCACCCAAATTGCCACGAAATATTAAACAAACCATACTGGATTTTTTTCCCACAAAAAGCCTGAACCCCAGGCCCACGGAACACCGATATAGATTGAAAATGCCCCTTCGCGCCATTTCGCCCGGTTGTCCACCCAAATGGCCACAAAAAACTAAACGGACCACATTCAAACGATCCCCAACCTCCCTTCCACTCTTCAGTCGATTTTTAGCCTACAACACGCCCGAACCCCAGGCCCACCCCTGAAACCATTAGCTATATCACACTGATTTCCCCCAAAAATGCTCCGTTCGAACTGTTTTGCCGTTTTTTCCACCCAAATGGTCATGAAAAGTTAAACAAACCCACTGGGATGATCCCAAACCTCCATGACATGCCCTGATCAATTTTTGGCCCACAAAATGCCTGGACCACGAGCACATCCCCAAAACTGTGGGCTATAGCACACCTATTTGGCCCAAAAATGCCTTGTACGTGCCATTCCACTCGTTTGTCTACCCAAATGGCCACGTATGATTAAACGCACCACACTGGGATGACCCAACCTCTCTGGCATGAACTGATTCATTTTATGCCCACAACATGCCCGAACCCAGATGATTTTTGGCCCACGTTTGCGCTATTTCGCTCGTTTGTCCACCTAAATGGCCACGAAAAATTAAACGGACCATACTGGGACGATCCCCAACATCCCTGGCACTCCCCGATCAATTTTCAGCCGACAGAACGGTCGGACCCCGGGCCCACCCTAACACCTTCGGCAATAGCACACCAATCTATCCCGAAAATGCCCCCTTCGCGCTGTTTTGGCGCATTTGTCCACCCAATTGGCCACAAAAAATTAAACGGACCACACTTGGACGATCCCCAACCTCCCTGGCATGCCCTAGTAAATTTTTGACCAACAGCACGCCCAATCCCTGGTCCCACCCCTGAAACCATGGGCTATAGCGCAACGATTTACCCCAAAAATGCCCTGTTCGCACCGTTTTGCCTGTTTGTCCTCCCAAAAAGCCACGAAAAATTAAACTGACCAAACTGGGATGATCCCCAACCTCTCTGGTATGCCCAGGTCGATTTTTGGCCCATAGAATGCCCGAACCTCGGGCCCACCCCCAAAACCATGGGCTATAGCACACCCATCAGGCCCAAAAATGCCCCGTTCGCGCCGTTTTGCCTGTTTGTCCACCCAAATGGCCACGAAAAATTAGATGGACCAAACTAGGATGATCTCAAACCTGCTTGGCATGCCCCGGTAGATATTCGTCCCACAGCATGCTTGGACCCCGGGCCCACCCCCTAAATCGTGTGCTATAGCTCGCTGATTTGGCCTGAAAATGCCCCATTCGCGCCGTTTCGCCCGTTTAACCATCCAAATAGCCACAAAAAATTAAACGGACCATACAGGGATGATCTCCAACCTCCCTAGCATGCCTCAGTAATTTTTGGCCCACAGCATGCCCGATCCCCATTTGTAAACTCATATGGCCACGAAAAATTAAACGGACTACACTGGGAAACTCACCAACCTCCTACACCCGCCCCGGTTGATTTTTGGCCACATCAAGCCCAAAACCCGATCCCACCCCCAATACCGTGGTCTTTAGCACACCAATTTGGCAAAAAAAATGCCCCATTCGCATCGTTCTGCCCATTTGTCCACCCAAATGGCCACAAAAACATAAACGGACTTCACTGAGACGATCCCCAACCTTCCAAGAATGCCTCGGTTGATTTTTTGACCACAGCATGCTCGAACCCAAGCCCACCCAAAGACCGTGGGCTTTGGCACACCAATTTGGCTAAAAAATGCACAGTTTGCACCGTTTCGCCCGTTTGTCCACTCAGATAGTCATGAAATATTAAACGAACCACACTGGGACTATCCTCAACTCCTTGGCATGCCCCGACAAATTTTTGGCCCATAGAAAACCTGGACCCCGGGCTGACCCCCGAAACCGTGGGCTATAGCACACCAATTTTGCCAAAAAATGCTCCGTTCGCGTCGTTTCGTCCGTTTATCCACCCAAATGGCCAAGAAAATTTAAACGGAACATACTGGGATGATCCCCAACCTCCATAGAACTCCTCGATAGATTATTTAACCCCAGAACGCCCAAATCCCGGGTCCTCCCCCAAAACCGTAAGTTGTAACCCACCAATATAGCCCAAAAATGCCTCGTTCGCGCCGTTTAGCCTGATTGTCCACCCAAATTGCCACAAAAAATTAAACGGACCACACTGGGATGATCCCCAACCTTCTTAGACCACCCCAGTCAATTTTTGGCCTGCAGCACGCTCGGGCCCCGGGCCCACCCCAATACCGTTAGCTATAGCATATCAATTTAGCCCGAAAACACCAATTCGCTCTATTTCGCCCGTTTGTCTACCCAAATGTACATAATAAAATTAAACGGACCATACAGGGATAATCCCCAACCTCCCTGGCATGCCCCGATCGATTTTTGGCCTACAGAACACCTGAACCCTGAGCCGACCCCCAAAACCGTGGGGTATAGTCCACTGATTGGCCCAAAAATGCCGTGTTCGCGCCGTTGTGATCGTTTGTCCACCCAAATGGCCACAAAAAATTAAACAAACCACACTAGGACGATCCCCAACCTCCCTGGCACGCCCCGATTAATTTTCAGCCCACAGTACGCCCGAACCCCGGGACCACCCCCAAAACCGTTATCTGTAGCACACTAATTTGGCTCGATAATGCCTCTTTTGCCCAGTTTCTCTCGTTTGTCCACCCAAATGACCACAAAAAATTAAACGGACCACACTGAGAAAATCCAAACCTCCTTGGCACGCACCGATCGATTTTTGGCCCACAACACGCCTGGACCTCGGGCCAACCCCAGAGACCGTGGGCTTAAGCACACCGATTTGGACCCAACATGCCCTGTTCGCGCCGTTCTACTCGTTTGTCCACCCTAATGGTCACAAAAAATTAAACGGACCACATTGGGACGATCCCCAACTTCACAGGCATGCCTCGGTTGATTTTTGACCCACAGCACGTCCGTACCCCAGACCTACCCCCGAAATCATCGGCTATAGCACATCGATTTGGCCTAAAAATCCCCCGTTAGCACTGTTTCGCCCGTTTGTCCACCCAAATAGCCACGAAAAATTAAACGGACCATACTGGGACGATCCCCAACCTACCTGACATGCCCCGATCGATTATCACCCTGCAGTACGCCCGGACCCCGGGCCTACCCCTAAAATCGTTGGCTATTATAGCACACCTATTTGGCCCGAAAATGCCCCATTCACGCCGTTTTGCCCGTTTGTCCACCCAAATGGCCATGAAAAATTAAACGGACCACACTGGACGATCCCTTACATCCCTGGCACTTGCCGATCAATTTTCAGCCGACAGCACGCTCGGACCCCAGGCCCACCCCTAAATCCTTGGGCAATAGCATGCCCGAACCTCGATCCCACCCGCAAAATTGTTGTCTATAGCATACCAATATTTCCCAACAATGCCCCGCTCGCGCCGTTTCTCCCGTTTGTCAAACCAAATGGCCATGAAAAATTAAACAAACTACACTGGGACAATCACCAACCCCCTACGCCCGCCGCAGTCGATTTTTGGCCCACATCACACCCAAAACCCAAGCCCACCCCCAATACCATGGGCTTTAGCACACCAATTTGGCCCAAAAAATGCCCCATTCGCGTCGTTCTACCCATTTGTCCACCTAAATGGCCACGAAAAAATAAACGGACCACACTGAGACGATCCCCAACCATCCAGCAATGCGTCGGTTGATTTTTTTACCACAGTACGCCCGAACTCGAGCCCACCCCAAGACCATGTGCTTTAGCACACCAATTTGGCCAAAAAATGCCCCGTTTGCACCGTTTTGCCCGTTTGTCCACTCATATAGTCCCGAAAAATTAAACAGACCACACTGGGACGATCTTCAACTCCCTGGCACGCCTAGATAAATTTCTGGCACACAGAAAACCTGGACCCTGGGTTGACCCCCGAAACCGTGGGCTATAGCACACCAATTTGGCCAAAAAATACCCCGTTCGCGTCGTTTCGTCCGTTTATCCACCCAAATGGCCACGAAAAATTAAACGGAACATACTCGGATGATCTGTAACCTCCTTGGAACTCCTCGATCGATTTTTGCACCACAGAATGCCCAAACCCCGAGCCCACCCCTAAAACGGTGAGCTATTGCACACCGATTTAGCCCGGAAAAACCCTATTCAAGCCGTCTAGCTTGATTGTCCACCCAAATTGCCACAAAAAATTAAACGGACCACACTTGGATGATCCCTAACCTTCTTGACCCACCGCGGTCAATTTTTGGCCTGCAGCACGCTCGGACCCCGGGCCCACCCCAATACCGTGGCCTATAGCACACCGATTTAGCTCGAAAACACCAGTTCGCGCTGTTTCGTCCGTTTGTCCACCCAAATGGCCACAAAAAACTTAAATAGACCACACTGGGATGATCCCCAACCTCCCTGGCATGCCCCGATCGATTTTTGGCCCACAGCATACCCGAACCCCGAGTCGACCCCCAAAACCGTGGGGTATAGTACACTGATTGGCCCAAAAATGCCCTGTTCGCGCCGTTGTGACTGTTTGTCCACCCAAATGGCCACGAAAATTTAAAAAAACCACACTAGGACGATCCCCAACCTTCCTGGCACGTCCCGATCAATTTTCAGTCCACAGTACACCCATACCCCGGGACCACCCCTAAAATCGTGGTCTAGAGATAATGCCCCATTCGTGTAGTTTCTCCCGTTTGTCCACCCAAATGGCCACAAAAAATTAAATGGAGCACACTAGGACAGTCCCAACCTCCTTGGCACGCTCTGATCGATTTTTCGCTCGCAACACGCATGGACCCTGGGCCAACCCCTGAGACCGTGTGCTTAAGCAATCCGATTTGGACCAAAAATGCCCCATTCGTGCCGTTCTGCCCGTTTGTCCACCCTAATGGCCACAAAAAAATAAACGAACCACACTGGGACGATCTCCAACCTCCCAGGCATGCCTCGGTTGATTTTCGACCCACAGCACGCCCGAACCCCAGGCCTATCCCCGAAATCATGGGCTATAGTACACCGATTTGGCCCAAAAATGCCCCGTTAGCATCGTTTCGCCCGTTTGTCCAATCATATAGTCACAAAAAATTAAATGGACCATACTGGGATGATCCCCAACCTCCCTGACATGCCCCGATCGATTTTCAGCCTGCAGCACGCCCAGACCCTGGACCTACCCCAAAAATCGTTGTTTATTATAACACACATATTTGGCCCGAAAATGCCTCATTCGCGCTGTTTCACCCGTTTGTCCACCCAAATGGCCACGAAAAATTAAACGGACCATACTGGACGATCCCCAACATCCCTGGCACTCCTCAATCAATTTTCGGCCGACAAAATGCTCGGACCCCGGGCCCACCCCCAAAACCTTGGGTAATAGCACACCAATCTATCCCGAAAACGCCCTCTTCGCGCCGTTTCACCCATTTGTCCACCCAATTAGCCACAAAAAATTACATGGACATCACTTGAACGATCCCCAACCTCCCTGGCATGCCTTAGTCAATTTTTGACCCACAGCACGCCCAGACCCCGGGCCCACCCCCGAAACCATAGGCTATAGCGCATCAATTTTGCTTGAAAATGCCCTGTTCGCACTGTTTTGCCTGTTTGTTCTCCCAAATAGCCACGAAAAATTAAACAGACCAAACTGGGATGATCCCCAATCTCTCTGGCATGCCCAGGTCAATTTTTTGCCCATAGAATGCTCGAACCTCGGGCCCACCCCCAAAACCTTAGGCTATGACACATCTATCTGGCCCAAAAATGACCATAAAAAATTAAATGGACCACACTGGGACGATCCCCAACCTCTTTACCATGCCCCGGTCAATTTTCGACAACCGCACATCGGACCCCCGGCCCACCCCCAAAATTGTGGTCTATAACACACCAATTTGGCCTGACAATTCCTTGTTTACGCCGTTTCTCCGGTTTGTGCACCCAAATGGCCATGAAAAGTGAAACGAACGATACTGGGACGATCCCCAACCTTCCTAGCATGACCCGATTAATTTTTGGCCCACAGCACGCCCGAACCACGGATCCACTCCCGAAACGGTAGGCTATAGCACACCGATTTGGCCCGAAAATGCCCCATTCTCGCCGTATCGCCCATTTGTCCACCCAAATGGCCATGAAATATTAAACGGACCATACTGGGATGATCCCCAACCTCCCTGGCATGCGTCGATCGATTTTTGGCCCACAACACGTCCGGACCTCAGGCCCACTCCCAAAAGCATGGACTATAGTATATCTATTTGGCCCAAAAATATCCCGTTCACATCATTTAGTGCGTTTCATGCTTATATCAACCCAAATGGTCACAAAAAGTTAAACGGACCATACTAGGACGATCCCCAACCTTCCTGGTACGCCCTGGTCGATTTTCAGCCCACAGCACGCTCGGACTCCAGGCCCACCCCCAAAACTGTGGGCTATAGCACACCGATTTGTCCCAAAAATGCTCCGTTCTCACTGTTTTACCCGTTTGTCAACTCAAATAGCGACAAAAAATTAAAAGAACCATACTGGGACGATCCCCAAACTCCCTGGCATGCCTTGATCAATTTTCGACCTACAACACACCCGGACCCCAAGCCCACCTCCAAAACCACGGGTTATAGAACACCAATTTGCCCCAAAATATTGTGTTTGCCCCGTTTTGCCCATTTATCAACCCAAATTGCCACAAAAAATTAAACGGACCTCACTAGGATGATCCCCAACTTCCCTGGCACTCCCCAGTCAATTTTTGGCCCAAAAAACACCCGGACCCCAGGCCCACTCCTGAAACCATGGGCTATAGCACTCCGATTTGGACCATAAATGCCCTGTTCGCGTCGTTTTACCCATTTGTACACCCAAATAGCCACAAAAATTTAAACGAACTATACTGAGATGATCCCAAACCTCCCTGGCATACTTCAGGAGATTTTTAGCCCACAGCATGCCTGGTCCCGGGGCTCACCCCCAAAATCATGGGCTGTAGCACACCGATTTAGCTCGAAAATGCCCTGTTCGAGCCATTTTGCCCGTTTGTCAATCCAAATGGCCACAAAAAATTAAACGAACCACATTGGGATGATCCCCAACTTCCCTGGCATGCTCCGGATGATTTTTGGTCCCACCCCCAAAACTGTGGACTATAGCACACCGAGTTGGCCCAAAAATGCCCCGTTCTCGCCGTTTCGCCCGTTTGTCCACCCAAATGGACACGGAAAATTAAACGGATCACACTGGAATGATCCTCAACCCCCCCAAAATACCTCAATCAATTTTCAGCCCCCAGCACGCTCGGACCCCGAGCCCACCCCCTAAACTGTGGACTATAGCACACCGATTTGCAATGAAAATTCCTTGTTTTTGCCGTTTGACCTATTTGTCCACCCAAATAGCCACGAAATAATAAATGGACTATACTGGGACGATCTCAGACCTCCTTAGCATGCCCAGGTCAATTTTTGGCCCACAGCATATCGGACCTTTGGCCCACGACCGAAACCGTGGGCCATAGCTCACCAATTTATCTCGAAAATGCCCCGTTCGCGCCGTTTTTGCCATTTGCCCACCCAAATAGCCACAAAAAATTAAACGGACCACACTGAGATGATCCCCAACCTCCATGGCATGCACCAATCAATTTGTATCCTACAGCATGCCCGGACCCGAGCCCACCCCCAAAATCGTGGGCTATAGCACACCGATTTGGTCTAAAAATATCCCATTCGCGTCGTTTCTCTCGTTTGTACCCCAAATGACCACGACAAATTAAACGAACCACACTGGGATGATCCCCAACCTCCCTAGCATGCCCCGGTCGATTTTTGGCCCTCAGCACGCTCGAAGCCCGGGCCCACCCCTAAACCGTGGGCTATGGCGCACTGATTTGGCCCAAAAATGCCCTATACATGCCGTTTCATCAGTTTATCCATCCAAATGGCCATGAGAAATTAAAAGGACTACACTAGGACGATCCTTAATCTCCTTGGCTCGCCTAGGTTAATTTTTAGCTCTGGGACCACCCCCAAAACTGTGGGCTATAGTACACCGAATTAGCTTGAAAATGCCCCGTTCGTGCCGTTTCGCCCGTTTGTCCACCCAAATAGCCATAAAAAATTAAACGGACCACACTGTGACGATCCCCAACCTCTATGGCATGTCCCGATTTATTTTTCGCCCACAAAACGCCCGAACATAAGGCCCACCTCCTAAATCGTGGGCAATAGCACACTGATTTGCCCCAAAAATGCCCCGTTCACTCCATTTCACCCGTTCGTCCACCCAAATGGCCACAAAAAATTAAATGGACCACACTGAAATGATCCCCAACTTCCCTGGCATGCCCTGGTCGATTTTTGGCCCTCAGTACGACCGTACCCCATGCCCACCCCCAAAAGTGTGGGCTATATAGCACACTGATTTAGCCCAAAAATGCTCCGTTCGCATCGTTTTACCCGATTCTCCACCCAAATGGCCACGAAAATTAATCGGACCACATTGGGACGATCCCCAACCTCCCCGGAATGTCTCGGTTAATTTTTGGCCAACAACATGCTCGGACCCTGGGCCCACCCCTAAACCGCGAGCTATAGCACACTAATTTAGCTCGAAAATGCCCTGTTCGCATCATTTTGTCGGTTTGGCCACCTAAATGGGCACGAAAAGTTAAACGGACCACACTGAAATGATCTCCAACCTCCCTGGCATGCCTTAGTTTATTTTTGGCACACAGCATGCCTGGACCCCGGGCTCACCCCCAAAATCGTGGGCTATAGTACACTGAATTAGCTCGAAAATGCCCCGTTCGCACCGTTTCACCCGTTTGTCCACCCAAATGGCCCCGAAAAATTAAACGGACCATACTGGGATGATCCCTAACCTCACTGGCACGACCCGATTGATTTTTTACCCACACCACACTCGAACCCCGAGGCCACCCCCGAAACCATGGGCTTAGCACACCAATTTAGCCCAAAAATGCCCCGTTCTCGTTGTTATGCAAGTTTGTCCACACAAATGGCCATAAAAAATTAAACGGAACACACTGGGATGATCCCCAACTTCCCTGACACGCCTCGGTCGATTTTTGTCCCACAATAGGCTTGCACCTCGAGCCCAACCCCAAAACTGTAGGCTCTATCACATCGATTTAGCCCAAAAATTCTGAGTTTGCCCTGTTTCGCCCGTTTGTCCAACCAAATAGCCATGAAAAATTAAACAAACCACACTGGGATGATCTCACACCTCCCTGGAACTCTCTGTACGATTTTTGACTCACTATATGCTCGGACCCTAGGCCTACCCCCAAAACCGTAGTATATAGCACACCGATTTAGCCTGAAAATGCCCCGTTCGCGCTGTTTCTCCCGTTTGTCCACCCAAATAGCCACGAAAAAATAGCCGGACCACATTGGAACAATCCCCTACCTCCCTAACATGCTCTGATTGATTTTCAGCCTATATCACGCTCGGACCCCTGGCCCACCCCCTAAACAATAGACAATAGTACACTGATTTAGTCTGAAAATGCCCCATTCTTGCCGTTTCGCCCATTTGTCCACCCAAATGGCCATGAAATAATCATAGAACTACACAGGGACGATTCTCAACCTCCCTGGCATGCTCTGGTCAATTTTCGTCCCACAGCATGCTCGAACCTCGGGCTTACCACCAAAATCGTGGGCTATAGCACATCGATTTATCTTGAAAATGCTTCGTTCGCGCTGTTTCACCCATTTGTACCCTAAATAGCTACCAAAAATTAAACGGACCACACTGAGATGATCTCAAACCTCCGTGGCACGCCTTGATGGATTTTGGGCCCATAGCACGCCTGAACCCCTAGCCCACCCCAAAAACTGTCGGCTATAGCACACCGATTTGGCCCAAAAATGTCCCGTTCATGCTGTTTCGCTCGTTTGTCCACCCAGTGGCCATAAAAAATAAATGGACTACACTGGGATAATCCCTAACTTCCCTAGAATGCCCCGATCGATTTTCATCCAACAGCACACCCAGACCCCAAGCCTACCCCCAAAACCGTGGGCTATAACCAGTTGGCCCTGAAACATCCCGTTCGCGCCGTTTTGCTTGTTCATCCACACAAATGGCTATGAAAAATTAAACGACAACACTGGCATGATATCCAACCTCTCTGGCATGCCCTGATCATTTTTTGGCCAACAGCACGCTCGAACACAAGGCCCAGCCCTAAATCGTGGGCTATAGCACACTAATTTAGCCCGAAAATGCTTTCTTCGTGCCGTTTTATCCGTTTATCCATCCAAATAGCCACAAAAAATTAAACGAACCACACTAGGATGATCCCCAATATCCTTATCAAGCCTCGGTTAATTTTTCGCCCACAGCATGCTCGAACCTCGGGCCCACCGCCAAAACCGTGGGCTATAGCTCAACAAATTAGCTCAAAAATTCCCCATTCGACCCGTTTCGCCCGTTTGTCCACCCAAAAGTCCACAAAAATTAAATAGACCACACTAGAATGATCCCCAACCTCCCTGGCATGACCCGATTGATTTTTGGTCCACAGCACGGATGGACCCCGGGCCCACCCTCGAAATCGTAGGCTTAGCACATAGATTTGGCCCGAAAATGCTCTGTTCTCGCCGTTTAGCCTGTTTGTCCACCCAAATAGACACCAAAAATTAAACGGACCACACTGGGATGATACCCAACCTCCCTAGCATGCCTCGATCAATTTTTAGCCCACAACACGTGCTGATCTAGGCCCACCCCCAAAACCGTGGGCTATAGCACACCGATTTAGCCTGAAAATACCCCGTTCACACTGTTTTACCCGTTTGTACACCCAAATGGCCACAAAAAATTAAACGAACCACTCTGGGATGATCTCCAACCTCCCTGACATGCCCCAGTCGATTTTCAGCCTACAACACGCTCGGACCCTGGGCCCACCCCCTAAACCATGGGTTATAGTACACCGATTTAGCCCATAAATGCCCTGTTCTTTCCATTTTGCCAGTTTGTCCACCCAAATGGCCACGAAAAATTAAACGGATCACACTGGGATGATCCTTAATCCCTCTGGCATGCCCTGGTCAATTTTCGGCCTACAGCATACCCGGACCTTGGGCCCACCGTAAAAACCGTAGGCTATAGCATACCAATTTTTCTTGAAAATACCGCGTTTGCGTAGTTTCGCCCATTTTTCCCCATAAATAGCCACAAAAAATTAAACGAACCACACTGGAATGATCCCCAACCTCCGTGGCATGCTCCGATTGATTTTGGGCCCATGGCAAAAAGAATTAAACGAACCATATTGGGACCATACCACACCTTCTTAGCACGCACCGATCGATTTTCGGCCCACAGCACGTCCGAAACCCCGGACCACCTCTAAAACCATGGGCTATAGCACATTGATTTGGCCTGACAATGCCCCGTACGCGCCGTTTTGCCCGTTTGTCAACCCTTATGGCCACAAAAAATTAAACGGACCACACTGGGATGATCCCCAGCCTCCTTGGCATGCATCGGTCAATTTTTAGCCCACAACACGGTCGAACCCCAGGCCCACCCCTGAAATTGTAGGCCATAACACACCGATTTGGCCTAAAAATGACCCGTTCTCGCCATTTCGCCCGTTTGTCCACTCAAATGGCCACAAAAAATTAAACGTACCATACTGGGATGATCCCCAACCTCCCTGGCTTGCCCTGGTTTATTTTTGGCCAGAAACACGCTCGAATCCCAGGCTCAACAACTAAACCATGGACTATAGCACACTGATTTGGCCTTAAAATGTCCTATTTGCGCCGTTTCGCCTGTTTGTCTACCCAAATGGCCACGAAAAATTAAACGGCATACCTCGATTGACTTTAGGCCCACAACATGACTGAACCCCGGGCCCACCCCATAAATCGTGGGCTATAGCACACCAAATTAGCTCAAAAATGCTCCGTTTTGCCTGTTTGTCCACCCAAGTGGCCACAAAAAAATAAACGGACCTTACTTGGATGATCCCCAACCTCCCTGGCATGACCTGATTGATTTTCGTCCCATAGCACCCTCGGACCCCGGGCTCACCCCCAAAACCGTGGGCTATAGAACACCGATTTGGCCCAAAAATGCCTCATTCGCATCGTTTTGCCCGTTTCTCCACCGAAACGGTCATGAAAAATTAAACGGACCATACTAGGATGAATCCCAACGTTCTTGGCACACCCCGGTAAATTTTTGGCCCGCAGCACGCCCGGACCCTAGGCTCACCCTCAAAACCCTGGGCTATAGCACCCCAATTTGGCCCGAAAATGCCATATTTACCCCGTTTCAGCCGTTTGTCCACCCAAATGGACACAAAAAATCAAACGGACCACACTGGGATAATCCCCGACCTCCCTAGCATACCCCAGTAAATTTTCAACTATCAACATGCCCGAACCCCAGGGCCACCCCCAAAATCGTGGGCTATTATAGCACACCGATTGGCCCAAATATGCCTCGTTCGTGCCGTTTCACCCATTTGTCCACTCAAATAGCCTCGAAAAATTAAACGAACCACACTATAATGATACCCAACATCCCTGAAATGCCCCAATCAATTTTTGACCCACAGCACGCCCGAACCTCGGGGCCACCCCCAAAACTGTGGGCTATAACACACTGATTTGGCCTAAAAATTCTCCGTTCACGCTGTTTCGCTCGTTTGTCCACTCAAATGGCCACGAAATAATAAACGGACCACACTGAGACTATTCCCAACCTCTCTGGCACGCCCTAGTCGATTTTTCGCATACAGCGTGCCCGAACCTCGTGCCCACCCTCAAACCATGGGCTATATCAAAACAATTTGACCCAAAAATGCCATGTTCACGCCGTTTCGCCCGTTTGTCTACACAAATGACCACGAAAAATAAAACGTACCACACTAAGATGATCTCCAACCTCCCTGGCAAGCCCCATGGATTTTTGGCCGACAGCACGCCCGGACCCCAGGTCCATTCCCAAAATTGTGGACCATAGCACACCGATTTTGCTCGAAAATGCCCCGTTCACACCGTTTCACCCGTTTGTCCACACTAGGACGAACCCCAACCTCCCTGGCACACCCAGTAGATTTTTGGCCCACAGAATGCCTGGACCCTGGGTCTACCCCCAACACCGTGGGCAACTTGGCCCAAAAATGCCCCATTCATGCCGTTTCACCTGTTACTCCAACTAAATAGCCACAAAAAATTAAACGGTCCTCACAGGGATGATCCCCAACCTCTCTGGCATGCCCCGGTCGATTTTTAGCCCACAGCACGCCCTAACCCCGGGCCCACCCCTAAAATCGTGGGCAATAGCACACCTATTAGGCCCGAAAATGCCCTTTTCTCGCAGTTTTGCCCATTTGTCCACCCAACTAGCCACAAAAAATTAAATGGACCACACTAGGATGATCCCTATCCTTCCTGGCCCGCCCGATCAATTTTTGGCCCATAGCACATCCGGACCCCGAGCCCATCCCCAAAACTGTGGGCAATAACACATATATTTGTCCCGAAAATGCCACATTCACACTATTTTGCCCGTTTGTCCACCCAAATGGCATTGAAAAATTAAATGGATCACACTGGGATGATCTCCAACTGCCCTGGCATACCCCAATTAATTTTCTTCCCACAGCATGCCCGGACCTCGGGACGACCTTCAAAATCGTGGGCTATAGCACATCGCTATGGCCCAAAAATGCCCCGTTTGCACTGTTTCACCCATTTGTCCACCCAAATTGCCATAAAAAATTAAACGGACTACACTGGGATAATATCTAACTTTCGTAGCACGCCCTATTTGATTATTGGCCTACTGCACTTCCGGACCACGGGCCCACCCCCAAAACCGTGGGCTATAGCACATCGATTTGGCCCGAAAATGCTCAATTCGTCTCATATTGCTCGTTTGTCCACCCAAATGGCCACAAAAAATTAAACGGACCACACTAGGAGGTTCTCCAACCTCCCTGGCATGCCTCGATCGATTTTAGGCCCACAACATGCTTGGACCCCGAGCCCACCCCCAAAATCGTGGGCTATACCATACTGATTTGGCCCAAAAATACCCCTTTTGCACCCTTTCGCCCGTTCGTCCACTCAAATGGCCACGAAAAATTAAACGAACCATACTGGAAATATCCCCAACTTCCCTGGCATGCCTTGGTTGACTTTCAGCCCTCAGCACGGCCTGACCCTGAGCCTACCTTGAAACTGTGGGCTATATAGCACACCGATTTGGCCCAAGAATGTCCCGTTCGCGCCGTTTCGCCCGATTGTCCACCCAAATGGCCACAAAAAATTAATCGGACCACACTGGGATGATCTCCTACCTTCCTGGCATGCCCCGATCGATTTTTTACCCAGAGCACGCCAGACCCTGGGCCCACCGCTGAGACCGCAGGCTATAATACCCCGATTTAGCCTGAAAAATGCCCTGTTCGCATTGTTTCGCTTGTTTGTAAACCCAAATCGCCTTGAAAAATTAAACAGACCATACTGGGATGATTCCTAACCTCTCTGGCATGCCCTGACCAATTTTCAACCCTCAGAATGCCCGACCCTGGGTTCACTCCCAAAATATTGGGCTATAGCACACCGATTTGGCCCGAAAATGCCTCGTTCGCGCCGTTTCGCCCCTTTGTCCACCCAAATGGCCACAAAAAATTAAACAAGCCACACTGGGATGATCCTCAACCTCCCTGGCATGCCCCAATCAATTTTTGGCCCACAACACACTTGGACCCCGAGCTCACTCCTAAAACCGTAGGCTGTGACACACAAATATTGCCTGAAAGTGCCCCGTTCGAGCCTTTTTGCACTTTTATCCACCGAAATGGCCATGAAAAATTAAACGGACCAGATTGGGATGATCCCCAACCTATCTGTCACGCTCCGATCAATTTTTAGACCACAGCAACCCCGGGCCCACCCCAAAAACTGTAGGCTATAGCACACAAATTTGGCCTGACAATGCCTTGTTCGTGTCGTTTCGCTCGTTTGTCCACACAAATGGCCACAAAAAATTAAACGGACCACACTGGGATGATTCCCAACCTCTTTGGAATGCCATAATAGATTTTTGGCCCATAGCACGCCCGTAGCCCGGGTCCATCCCCAAAATTATGGGCCATAGCAAACCGATTTGGCCCAAAAATGCCCCGTTCATGTTGTTTCTCCTGTTTGTCCACCCAAATAACCACGAAAAATTAAACGAATCACACTAGGATGATTCCCAACCTTCCTGGAATGCCCCGATCGATTTTTAGCCCCAAAATGCCCGGACCTCAGGCCCACCCACAAAATTGCAAGCTATAGCATATCAACTTGGCCCAAAAATTCTCCATTAATGTTGTTTCGCCTGTTTGTCCATCCAAATGGCCACGAAAAATGAAATGAACCACACTGGGAAGATCCCTAACCTTTTTGGCATGCTCTGATCGATTTTTGGCTCATAACACGCCTGGGTTTCGGCCCCACCCCCGAAACGGTGGGCTATAGCCCACCGATATGCCCTAAAAAGTGCCTTATTCTCACCATTCTGCCCGTTTGTCCATCCAACTGGCCACGTAAAAATAAACGAACCATACTGGGATGATCCCCAACCTTCCTGACACGCCTTGATTGATTTTCAGCCCACAGCACGCCCGGACCTAGGGCCTACCCCCGAAACCGTTGGCTATAGCACGCCGATTTGGCCGAAAATCACCCCGTTTGCCCCGTTTTACCCATTTGTCCATCCACCTAGCCACGAAAAATTAAGCGGACCATACTGGGATGATCCCCAACCTCCTGGCATGCTCCAATTTTCATCCCATAACATGCCCGGACCTCGGGCCCACCCCCAAAATTATGGGCTATTATAGCACATCGATTTGGTCCAAAAATGCCCTGTTTGTGCTATTTTGACCGTTTGTCCACCCAAATAGCCACGAAAAAGTAAACGGAACATACTGGATGATCCCCAACCTCCCTGGAATGCCCGAATCAAATTTTGGCCCACAGCATGCCTGAACCCCGGGGCCACCCCAAAACCGTGGGGTTTAGCACACCAATTTAGCCTGAAAATACGCCCCTTGCACTGTTTGGCCCATTTTTTCACCCAAATTGGCCACATAAAATTAAACGAACCACACTGGGACGATCCCCAACCTCCATGGCATGCCCCACTCAATTTTTAGTCCACAACGCGCCCAGACCTCGGGCCCACCTGATATGGGTACGACCATTAGGATGCATTTTTGTGAGATATATTGAACCCGAGACTTGGAGTGTGAAAGTGAAGTTCAAATGAGGACTTAAAAAGGGTCAAAAACCATCCATATAATGCTCTCCAAGGGTACCCACTTGAAGACTTGAGACTTAGGGGTCATTTGTTAGGAGACTTTGCTGAATGTGGATATTGTATAAATCTTAGAAACATTCTCTCTCTAAGGAGAGAAAACCACAAATCTAAAACTTGTAACTAGGGAAATCAACTTGAGTGTGGAATCACTAATGTTGGATTTAAACTTGGAAACGTTGGATGCTTGGGAGATCGAGGTCACTCTTATACCAACGTAAGAGATAGGTTTGTGTTGTGTGTAGTATTAAAGGTCCAAGAGTGTAACAAGTCTTGGATTATTAATATTATTCCCTCATTTGGTCTATCTACCTATCTTTATCTTATTGCACTTTGTAGATTTATAGTAGACTTTTTGTGACTTGTTGAATCCGAATTTTTTAACCATTGTGTTCATCTTGTTCATCTTATATTGTGGCTGTTTTGGTTTTGAAAACACACCTCTTTATCTTGTTATTGTGTTGTTGATAGCGAATCCGAGAGTGGTCTTCAAAAGGGTCCTCAAATCCTTAAGATTAGTGGACTGTTTTGGAGTTGTTTTGTTTTCTCTTGTATTTTCCCGTATCATTGGTATCAAAGAATGGCTTGATATTGTTCCTACAAGATCAATATTAGTATTGCTTGTTAGAAAATTCAAAATAAAAAAAATAAGTGTTAAAAACTGAAAATTCTAGAAAAATAACAATTAGTCTGTGTTTGTGTTCTTGGCCAAAATTGTGTTCTTGTTGTCGTGGCCGAGATTTGTGTGTTGTGTGACTAGATATAGTAGTGTTATTGTTTGTTTTGTTGTTTCTAGTGTTAGTTTTCTTATCCACTAACACTTTGAGTCTAGATCTAAACTTGAGCTTGAACTTGTTGAAAGTTGTTGTTGTGAACATAAGCTTGGCCCATTGTTGTGGTGGACTGTTTTGGCCGTGTGGTTTCTCCTTGATGTTCTAAACTTGACCACGTGATATTGTTGTTACTTGGTGGCTTAAGAATCATTTTTTTGAAGTTGTAGTTGTCTTGGCCAAGTTTTAGCGATATTGTTATTGTGGATTGGAGTTGGCCGTTGGAATTGTTGTTATTCTTGAAGATTGTTGTTATTGTTCTTGGTGTGGTTGTTGTTGTTCTTGAATTTCTTCACCTTCCTTCATATATTTTTAGAACATAAAGTGAATATTAGATCCTAATAGGTGAAGGAAAGAGGTGTATGTATTTGTTAGTCTTGAAAGACCCCCAACCACCAAAAGACTTTATATCACTTCTCAACCACTTTTCAATGATTTAAGGACCCATGTTTTAAGGAAAAGTACAAGAAAAAAGTCAAGTATTAAAAATTGAAAAAGTCCGTAAGACTTATTTTCCCTCCTAAAATAAATTCCACCAATCTAAATTAATTTTTGACCAAGACTTGAACCTTTGAGAATAACTACTTGATAAAACCTAACCAATACGCAGCTTCCACATCATCACTGCTATTGTTCACGCAATATTTTTGAGTTCAAATTTTAGATTTCTTAGTTTCATTTTATTGTCTCTTATTTAGTTTGTTGGTTCGAACACTAATTGACAACCTAGTAATCTCCTACTAGCTTGTAAGTTAGTTTAGTGTCCGTTTGTTTGTGTTTAAGTTTGTTGTGTACTTTTATATTTTGAATTAATTGTTAGTTATTGACTCAAGTCCTACAAGATTTCATTTGAGTTTCAAACAAAATTCCATTCCGGGACAAGAGTAGACTCAGCCTCAATCACTCACGAAGTACAAGCCGGCTTTCAACACTTGTGAAAACAAGTGTGAGATAAAAATCGAGAGTGAGAGTGTGGTGAGACATTTTTGATCTAACAAGTTTGTTTGTTTTTCTTTGTTTGTTGTGTCTTTTTTTTTAGGTATAATGGCTGCCCATAATTTCAATGCCACATGTGATCGTATCAATGACAATATTGAAGATATGAAATGGCACATTGAAATTATACGCCAATTGCTACCCAAACTCTACCCACAAAATCCAATTGTCCAAGCACTATGCGTTGAGAGCTTCCCGGAGGAATTTTCTGCCCAACTTGTGAGTAAAACTTTCCCACCACTTGAGGATATGTGTGATGTGATTAATGAATCTCAAGTGTGTGAAGGATTTAAAGATTTTGGCCAAGGAAAAAGGAGTGAACCTATGAGCCTATGTTGTTGTAAAGATTCTAATGTTTGTTTGGCTCATAGGGTTAGTCATGTGCTTGACATATCTTTGAAACTTGATAATGATTCCTTAGAGAATGAAAGTTCCAAATCTATACGCGGGTTAAATCATTCACTCTTTAGGCACAATGTCTTGTTTGAAGATAGTTTATTTACTCCTAATGAACCTAGTGGTGCAAGTGATATTGACGACATGGCTTGTCTTGAAAGCTTTAACCTATATGCTAACCCACTATGGTGTGACAATATTCCTCCTCAAGATGGAAATCTTTTCTTGGAAGATGAGAGTACTCTTAAGGGTAGGGAATGTGTAGTCTTGAAAAGGAATAGTCAATCAGGTGAAGATGGTCATGATTTGCTTGATTACTTGGGAAACCCAAAATATGATTGTTCTTGTAAAAATGTTTTTGTGAATGATTCCTTTGCTGCCCATGGTGATTTATATCTATGTGGGGATTATTCTCTTGAAATAAAAGGTGGTGCATGCTTAGAAATTCCATCTACTTCTTCTTTATTTGTTCCCTATGTTGAGCATACTACTGGTGATGGACTTGAAGCTAGTGAGTACATGCATAAGGACACCATAGCTGAAGTTAGTTTGTGTGACACCTTTCTATACCCTCTTTGTCCTCATGATATTTTCACTAATGATCTAGAGGGTATGCCTAATTTTGAGGACGACACCTTAGGGGAAAGTGAGAGTGGCCGAAATGTCCATGGCTACTTCTCCCATTTGATCCCGGTACCATCTTCGGGTATGGTAGGAGTTGTATCATCCCATGCTCATTATTTATTGATGTTCGTCATATCCACTTCCTTTGTGACATTTCTACTAAGCTTTTCACGATCAACCCAAAGGATTCTTGGTTGTACTTCAAGTATGTACCACCTTGGCATGATGATGTTATTTGTTAGATTGATTTTTGTTGCACTAACCCTAACCCTAATGACATGAGGATGTGTGCTTGTTTGTCTTCTCTTGATTTTGCAAGGCATGGATTCGAGGTCGAATCCTTTTCAAGAAGGGGAGGATGATACGGGCACGACCACGAGGATGCATGTTTGTGAGATGTATTAAACCTGAGACTTGGAGTGTCAAAGTAAAGTACAAATGAGTACTTAAAAAGGGTCCAAAATCGTCCATATAATGCTCTCCAAGGGCACCCACTTGAAGACTTGAGACTAAGGGGTCATTTTGGACATTTCACACCTTGCTTGTAAACTACTATATAAGGAACCTTTTAGGTCATTTGTTAGGAGACTTTGCTGAATATGGATGTTGTATAACACTTAGAAACATTTCCTATCTAAGGAGAGAAGACCACAAATCTGAAACTTGTAACTAGGGAAATCAACTTGAGTGTGGAATCACTCGTGTTGGATTCAAGCTTGGAAATGTTTGATGCTTGGGAGATCGAGGTCACTCTTCTACAACCGTAAGAGATAGGTTTGTGTTGTGTATAGTATTAAAGGTCCAAGAGTGTAAAAAGTCTTGGGTTGTTAATATTATTCCCTCATTTGGTCTTATCTACCTATCTTTATCTTATTACACTTTGTAGATTCATAGTGGACTGTTTTTGTGACTTTTTGAATTTGAATTTTGTAACCATTGTGTTCATCTTATATTGTGGCTGTTTTGGTGTTGAAAGCACACCTATTTATCTTGTTATTGTGTTGTTGATAGCGAATCCGAGAGTGGTCTTCAAAAGGGTCCTCAAATCATTAAGATAAGTGGATTGTTTCGGAGTTGTTTTGTTTTCTCTTATCTTTTCCCATATCACCACCCCCAAAACCGTGGGCTATAGCACACCGATTTCGCCCGAAAATCCCCGTTCACACTGTTTCGCTAGTTTGTCCACCAAAATGGCCATGAAAAATTAAATGAACCACGCTGAGATAATCCCCAACCTCTCTGGCATGCCCCTATTGATTTTTGTCCCACAGCATGCCCGGACCTTGGGCCCACCCCCAAAACCGTCGGCTATAGCACATCGATTTGGCCCGAAAATGCCCCATTCACACCGTTTCTCCCGTTTGTCCACCCAAATAGCCACGAAAAATTAAAAGGACCACACTGGATGATCGCCTACCTCCCTGGCACACCCTAGTTGATTTTTTACCTACAGGACGCCTGGACTCTGGGTCCACCCCTGAAATCGTGGGGTATAGCACACCGATTAGGCCTAAAAATGCCCCATTCGCACAGTTTTGCCTGTTTGTCAACCCAAATAGCCATGAAAAATTAAACGGACCACACTGGGATGATCCCCAACCTCCGTGGCATGCCCCAGCCAATTTTTGGCCCTCAGCAGGCTCAGACCCCGAGCCCACTCCCAAAAATGCCTCGTTCGCGCTGTTTCGCCTGTTTGTCCATCCAAATAGCCACGAAAAATTAAATGGACCACATTGGGATGATACCCAATATACCTGGCATTTCCCAATTGATTTTTGGCCCACAAAACACTTGAACCCCGAGCCCACCCCTGAAACCGTGGGCTATAGCACCCCAATTTGGCCCAAAAATGCCCCATTCGTGCCGTTTCACCTATTTGTCCATCCAAATGGCCCTAAAAAATTAAACGGACCATATTGGGATGATATCCAACCTCCTTCGCATGCCCTGATCATTTTTTAACCCACAGAACACCCGAACCCTGGGCCTACCCCCAAAATCGTGGGCTATAGCACACTAATATGGCTCGAAAATGCCCTGTTCGTGCCATTTCGCCCTTTTGTCCACCCAAATGGCCACAAAATATTAAATGGACCATACTGGGACTGATAGGGGAATGATAACGAAACACAAAAACAGCCAACAACACAAAGACAATCGAGAACAAGATAACAATTCACTCTCGGCAATAACACACAAAACCGTGAACAAGAACAAGAAACAAACACAAATATTGCAAGAAAAGTAAAGAATAGGCAAGATGACATAAGGACTTGCGAAGAAAAAGAACCCAAATGTGTATTAAACGTAAAGACCCTTAAAATCCAAAAGTACAAACACCTATCTTCTTACAGTGACCGCTAAGGGAATCAACTTCACCTCACAACCACCGTTTCTAAGCAACATACAATATAGGCTTTTCCAAGCCCTACACTAAAGATGGTTTATCCAAGCCCTACACTAAGGGTGTTACACTCTCAAAGAGAGAAGAAGCCTTTCACATATTCATCATTCGAAAACTAACTAGCAAATAAACTAATAGAACCTATTTATAGTCTAACTTATTACATAACAAAATGACCATAATACCCTTAATGAAAATGGGTGGTCATGGAGTGTTTCTTGGACAAGGCTAAGTGACCAAAATGCCCATAATGAAGGCCTAAAACCGTGAGTCCTCAATTTTAATGCTCCAATGCGTGGGATTTCTCTTTGTTGTACTCAAATCGGCCCCTCCATGTAGGATCTCGTGTCCTCAATACGACCAAAGCTTGATGCCCCACGTACTGACTTCTAATGATATCATCGAAAGCTATGGTGGCCATTTGACTCGTATCATCATCCCCTTCTTGAAAAGTATTCGACCTCGAATTCAGACCTTGCAAAACAAGAGAAAGGACAAACAAGCACAACTTCCTCTTGGCATGAGGGTTAGAGTTAGCACAATAATAAATATCATCATGCCAAGGCGGAACATACTTGAAATATAACTATGAATCTATTGTGTTAGTCATGAAAAGATTATCAAAAACTTCACAAAGGGCATGGTTATGAAAAGTATCAAAGATAAAGAAACTACAAAGGACTCAATGGTATCCCGAAGTCCCAAAGGTAAGCGTACCCGTAACTTAGGGACCATAAAACACAATTGTTTCATTACCTATTCAAGTGACCTCATCAAACATGGTGCCACTATTGGTCTTAAAGCCTACCTAACACACATAGCATAGTCACTAGAGCAAGTAGACCAACCAACAATTTTCCTACCTCTACATAATACAAATCCAAAACTAGCATGGATGTCATCATAGGCAAAGAGGTAGTATAGGAAAGAACCAAGTGTAAAGGTATACACGGGTGAAGATAAAGCATTTAAGCACATACAAATTATTTCCTTCAAGAAAATAGGCAACTTGGCATTATCAAGTTGGTATTCATGAAATGTAAGAACAAGTGTGTCAAGCAAGGATGCAAATTTAGAAATATTACCCTAAGGAGTCAATGACACCTTTGCCCTCGGGTTTTCAAGAAGGACTACACATTCCTTACCCTTAAGAGTACTTTCATCTTTCAAAAAGAGATTTCCATCGTTAGGAGGAATGTTGTCACACCATAGTGGGTTAACATATAGGCTATAGCCTCCAAGACAAGCTATACCATAATTTTCACCACTAGGTTCATTAGGAGTGTTCAAATCATCTTCAAACAAGACATTATACCTAAAAAGAGCATGATCTATCTTACGGGCATATTTAGAATAAGTTCGTTCTTTACTCTCTAAAAGACAATTATCAAGTTTCAAGTACAAGATTATCCCTATGAGCTACGCAAACCATGGAATCCATATCACAAGGATAGCTCACGGGTTCACTCCTAGTTTGTTGACCAACATTCTCAAATACTTCACTCGCTTGAGTTCCATTAATTACAACACACATAACCTCAAGTGGTAGGCAAGTTTCACAAATAAGATGATCAACACCATTTACACAACACGATGTACTCTCGTTTAACATATTGGCTTCAACACTAGGTGGACATAAATTGATCTTACAAGAAGAGTCAATTTGGTCATAAATAGGATCAACTAGTGTATCCATACTCACAATATGTACATCATCAAAAAGAGGAAAAGAATCATTAGACTCATAAGTAAGTAAGCCACTACTCACACTCAATAGGCTACTAGCCACACAATTCTCATTTTCACGCATAAAAGTGTAAGAGTTAGCTATTTTACCTTGTAGATCATATGAGCTATAGTCTTCATCTTGACGTGTGTCTAGACGGCTCACTTGCTCCCTTGGACCTACCATACGATCCAATCTTTCATTCTCGGCAACAATACAAAGACAATGGAGAAAAAGATAGCAATTCACTCTCGGCAACAACACATAAAATCGTAAACAAGAACAAGAAACAAACACAAATATTGCAAGAAAAGTAAAGAATAGGCAAGATGACATAAGGACTTGCGAAGAACATGAACCCAAATGTGTATTAAACGTAAAGACCCTTAAAAATCCAAAAGTACAAACACCTATCTTCTTACAGTTACCGCTAAGGGAATCAATTTCACCTCACAACCACTGTTTCTAAGCAACGTACAATATCGGCTTTTCCAAGCCCTACACTAAAGATGGCTTATCCAAGCCCTACACTAAGGGTGTTACACTCTCAAAGAGAGAAGAAGTCTTTCACATATTCATCATTCAAAAACTAACTAGCAAATGAACTAATAGAACCTATTTATAGTCTAACTTATTACATAACAAAATGACCATAATACCCTTAATGAAAAGGGGTGGTCATGGAGTGTTACTTGGACAAGGCTAAATGACCAAAATGTCCATAATAAAGGCCCAAACCCGCGAGTCCTCAATTTTTAATGCTCCAAGCAATCTTCCATGCGTGGGATTGCTCTTTGTTGTACTCAAATTGTCCCCTCCATGTAGGACCCCGTGTCCTCAACGCGACCAAAACTTGATGCCCCACGTACTGACTTCGAATGATGTCATCGAAAGCTAAGGTGGCCATTGGACTCGTATCAGGGATGATCCCCAACCTCCCTTGCATTACTCAGTGGATTTTCGACCCACAGAATGTTTAAACCAGGGGCCCACCCCCAAAACCTAGGGCTATAGCACATCGATTTTGCCCGAAAATGCCCCATTCGCGCCATTTCACCCGTTTGTCCACAAAAATGGCCATGAAAAATTAAACGGATCACACTGCGATGATCCCCAACCTTCCTGGCACATATCGGTCAATTTTTGGCCCACAACACACTCAGCTCCAGGCCCACCCTCAAAATCGTGGGCAATAGCATACCGATTTAGCCCGAAAATGCCCCCTTCGCACTATTTCGCCCCTTTGTCCACCCAAATGGTCATGAAAAATTAGACGGACCACATTAGGATAATCCCCAACCTACCTGGCATGTCCTATTCAATTTTTGGTCCAGAACACACCGGACCCCAGGCCCACCCCTAAAACCGTGGGCTGTAGCATACCGATTTAGCCCAAAAACACTCTGTTCACGCTGTTTCGCCTGTTTGTCTACCCAAATGGCCATGAAAAATTAAATGGACCACACTGAGATGATCCCCAACCTCCCTGTTACGCCCCATTAGATTTTTGACAAGTAACATGCCCGGACCTCGGGTCCACCCCTAAAACCGTGGGCAATGGTGCACCGATTTAGCCTGAAAATGTCCTATTTGCCCATTTCACCCGTTTATCTACCTAAATAGCCACGAAAAAATAAACGGACCACATTGGAATGGTCCCCAACCTCCCTGTCATGCCCCAGTCGATTTTAGGCCAACAGCACGCCCAAAAACCAGGCCCACCTCTGAAACCACAGGCTATAGCACATTGATTTTGCCCAAAAATGCCCCGTTTTTGCCATTTTACCCGTTTGTCCACCTAGTGGCCAAGAAAAATTATTGGCCCACAGTACACGACCCCGAGCCCACACCCAAAACCGTAAGCTATAACACACCGATTTGGCCTAAAAAATGCACCATTCGAGCCATTCTGCCCGTTTGTCCACCCAAATGGCCACGAAAAATAGACGGACCATACTGAGATGATCCTGAACCTCCTTGGTATGCCTCTATTGGTTTTGGGCCCACAGCATGCCCGGACCCCAGACCTACACCCGAAACCATGGACTATAGCACATCGATGTGGTACAAAAATGCCCTGTTCACCCCGTTTTGCCCATTTGTCTACCCATATGGCGATAAAAAATTAAATGGACCACACTAGGACGATCCCCAACCTCCTGGCACGCCCCGATCAATTTTCATCCCACAGCACGCCCGAACCCCAAAACCGAACCTCCCTGGCATGCCCCAATCAATTTTTTAACCATAGCATATCCGGACCTTGGACTGACCCTGAAACCATGGGCTATAGCACACCAATTTGACCCAAAAATTACCCGTTCACGCCGTTTCGCCTGTTTATCCACCCAAATGGCCACAAAAATTTAAACTTACCACACTGAACGATCCCCAACCTCCTTGGCACGCCCCAGTCAATATTTGGCCTATAGCACGCCAGACGCCCAGGCCCATCCCTAAAATCTTGGGCTATAGCACATCGATTTGGCCCGAAAATGCCTCGTCCACGTTCTTTCGCTCGTTTGTCCACCCAAATGGCCATGAAAAATGAAACGGACCAACCTGGGATGATCCCCTACCTCCCTATCACACCCCGATTAATTTTTTACCCACGGTACGCCTAGACCCCAGGCCCACCCCCAAAACCATGGGCTGTAGCACACCGATTTGGCCCAAAAATGCCCCGTTCGCACCATTTTGCCTATTTGTCAACTCAAATGGCCATAAAAAATTAAACGGAACACACTGGGACAATCCTCAACCTCCCAGGGATGCTCCGATTGATTTTTTGCCGTCAGCTGGCCTAGACCACACGCCCACCACCAAAAATGCATTGTTCGCAATGTTTCACCCGTTTGTCTACCCAAATGGGCACGAAATATTAAACGAACCACACTAGAATGATCCCCAATCTCCCTGGCACGCTCCGACCGATTCTTGGCTCATTATATGCCTGGAACCTAGGCCCAGCCCAAAACCATAGGCTATAGCACACTGATTTAGGCTAAAAATGTCCCGTTCGCACCGTTTCCCCTATTTCTCCACCCAAATAGCGACGAAAAATTTAACGGACCACAGTGGGATGAACCCAAACTACCTGGCCCACTCTGATCGATTTATGGCTAATAGGACGCTCGAACCCCGGGCCAACCCCCAAAACTGCGGGCTATTGTGCATCGGTTTGACCCGAAAATGCCCCGTTCACGCTATTTCGCCCGTATTTCCACCCAAATGGCCACGAAAATATAAATGGACCACACTGAGACAATCCCCAACCTCCTTGGCACACCTCAGTTGATTTTTGGCCCACAGCACGCCCGGACCCCAGGCCCACCCTTAAAACCGTGGCCCTTAGCACAATGATTCGACCCAAAAAATGCCCCGTTCACGCCGTTCTTCCCATTAATCCACCCAAATGGTCACGAAAAAATAAACGGACCATACAGGGACAATCCCTAACCTCCCTGGAATTCCCCAATTGATTTTCGACCCACAGCACGCCAGGACCCCGGGTCTACCACAAAAATCGTGGGCTATAGCATACGATTAGCCTAAAAATGCCCCATTCTCAACGTTTCGTGTCCACCAATATGGCCATGAAAAATTAAACAGACCACACTGATACAATCCCCAACCTTCTTGGCACGTCCCGGTTGTTTTTTAGCCCACAGAAGGCCCAGACCCCGCGCCCATACTTAAAATCGTGGCCCTTAACACACCGATTTGGCCCCAAAAATGCCCCGTTCGCGTCGTTCTGCCCATTTGTCCACCCAAATAACCACAAAAAAATAAATGAACCACACAGGGACGATCCCCAACCTCCCTGGCATGCTTCGATTGACTTTTGGCCCACAACACTCCAGGACCCTGGGTCTAGCCCCGAAATCGTGGGCTATAGCACACCGATTTGGCCTAAAAAAGCATCATTCTCTCTGTTTCGCCCGTTTGTCCAACCATATGGCCACAAAAAATTAAACGGACCATATTGGGATGATCCCCAACCTCCATGGCACACCTCAATTGATTTTTGGCCCACAGTACACCGAACTTCGAGCCCACCCACGAAATCGTAGCACACTGATTTGGCCTAAAAATGTCCCGTTCGTGTTGTTCCACCCATTTGTCTACCCAAATGGCCATGAAAAATTAAATGGTCCACACTGGGATGATCCCAACCTTCATGGCACGCGCCGTTCGATGTTTGGCCCACAGCATGCTCGAATCCTGGGACCACCCCTAAAACCATGTGCTATAGCACATCGATTTAGCCCGAAAAACACCCTGTTCGTGCCATTTTGCACTTTTATCCACCCAAATGTCCACGAAAAATTAAATGGAGCACACTGGGATGATCCCCAACCTCCCTGGCATGCTTCAGGCAATTTTTAGCCCAAAGCGCTCTTAGACCCCAGGCCCACCCCTGAAACTGTAGGCTATAGCGCACCAATTTGACCCAAAAATTCTCCGTTCACGCTGATTTGCCTGTTTGTCCACCCAAATGGCCACAAAAAATTAAATGGGCCATACTAGAATAATCCCTAACCTCCTTGACATGCTCCGGTCGATTTTTGGCCCACAGCACGCCCGGACCCTAGGCCCACCTGCGAAACCGTGGGATTTAGCACATTGATTTTGCCAGAAAACAACCCGTTCACACCGTTTCGCCCATTTATCCACCAATTGGCCACAAAAAATTAAACGGACCACACTGGAATGATCTCCAACCTCCCTGGCATACCTTGATTGGTTTTCGGCCCAGAGCATGCCCGGACCCCAGACCTACACCCAAAACCACGGACTATAGCACACCAATGTGGTACAAAAATGCCTCGTTCGCCTCGTTTTGCCCATTTGTCCACCCATATGGTTACAAAAAATTAAACGGACCACACTAGGACGATCCCCAACCTCCTGGCACGCCACGATCGATTTTCATCCCACAGCACGCCCAAACCCCGAGCCTCCCCCAAAACCGTGGGCTATTATAACACATTGATTTGTCCCAAAATGCCCTATTTGCACCGTTTTGCCTGTTTGTCCACCCAAATGGCCACTAAAAATTAAATGGACCACACAGGTCGATACCCAACCTCCCTGGCATGCTCCGATAAATTTTTAGACCAAAACACGCCCGAACCTTGGGACCACCCCCAAAATCGTGGTCTTTAGCACACCAGTTTCACCCTAAAATGTGCCCTTCGCATTGTTTTACCCATTTGTCCACCCAAATTGGCCACAGAAAATTAAACGGACCACACTAGGATGATCTCCAACCTCCCTGACATGCCCCAATCAATTTTTGGCCCACAGTAAGCTGGACCACGGGCCTACCCCCAAAACCGTGGGCTATAGCACACCAATTTGACCTGAAAATGCCCCATTCGGATCGTTTTGCCTGTTTGTCCACCCAAATGGCCACGAAAAATTAAACGAATCATACCGAGATGATCCCCAACCTCCCTGGCACGCCCCAGTTGATTTTTGGCCCACAAGAAGCCCAGACCTCTATCCCACCCCTAAAACCGTGCGCCATAGCACATCAATTTGGCCTAAAAATTCTCTGTTCGCGCTGTTTCGCCTATTTATCCACCAAAATGGACATAAAAAAATAAATAGACCACACTGAGACGATCCCCAACCTCACTAACATTCCCCGATCAATTTTTGAACCATAGCACGCCCGAACCCCAAGCCCACCAATGAAACCGTGGGCTATAGCACACTGATTTGGTCTGAAAATGCCCCATTTGCGTCGTTTTACTCGTTTGTACACCCAAATGGCCACGAGAAATTAAACTGAGCACACTGAGACAATCCCCAACCTCCTTCACACTCCCTAATTATTTTTTGGCCCACAGCACGCCCTGAACCTGAGCCCACCCTTAAAATCGTGGCCCTTAACACACCGATTTGGCCCCAAAAATGCCCCGTTCGCGCCGTTCTTACCATTTGTCCTCCCAAATGGCCACGAAAAAATAAACGGGCCACACATGGATGATCCCCAACCTCCCTGTCATGCCTCGATTGACTTTCAACCCACAGCACGCCAGGACCCTGAGTCTACCCCAAAAATCGTGGGCTATAGCACACCGATTTGGCCTAAAAATGCCCGATTCTCATCGTTTCACACGTTTGTCCACCCATATGGCCACGAAAAAATAAACGGACCACCTCCCTGGCATGCCTCGATCGATTTTCAGCCCACAGCACACCGGTCCTCGGGCCCACCGCCAAAACCTTAGCACACCGATTTGGCCCAAAAATGTCTCGTTCGTGCTGTTTCACCCGTTTGTCCACCCAAATGGCCATGAAAAATTAAACGAACCACACTGAGACGATCCCCAACCTTCCTGGTGATGATAGGCGAATTTACACGCCTAAAGTACTATATTTTACCCATATTTTAGCTAGGTTTTGAGGACAAAATATATAATTCATGCACTTTTAGTCCTTTTTCCTGTAATTGAGCTAACAAACGTGATTAGCAAGTTTTCAGGTATAAATGATGCAGATTTCAGCATTTTATGGATAACTTGATGCCAAAGAAAGCTTCAAAACAACAATTTTGAAGACTTTGGGGACTAGCAGTAACTTAGTAGGATTAGGATAATGATACATTAACCTAGTAGGATTGGGTTAAGTAATGCATTAGCTTAGTTGGAATAGGATATGGGTGTTATAAATACCCTATTTTGCTACAGATTTTTATCATTCTCATTCTACTTCTTATTCCACAACTTACAACTCGGATTCTACTTTTTATTCTTCTTCTATTCATCTATTCAATTCTTAATTTCCACAACAAGAGAAACGTTACTCAGCAAGGAATTCACGCCACTCTTACCCCTATACTTATCGTGAGATTATTTTGGTATGATGATAATTGCTATTGTGTTTTCTGTTGCACTCATGAGTAGCTAAACTTCTCTGTTGGGGTTATGGAAGCTGTATGAGATACTATCTATTGTTATGAGTTTGTGAATTCGTGACACGTATGCTGCTTATATCATTATTCTCTTCATCTTAATGCAAATTCTTGTGGTTGCAAACGCATAGAATAATGCCTGTATAGCATTAACTTGTTCGAAAGAAAAGTTATATGTCTGGAAAAGAGATAATGTCAAGGTAATAGGGCACCAACCCCTGTTAAAAAGTTAGTGTCGTAACTGGATTAACCTCTTGGAGAATTTGTACCGTTAGACACGCTTTAAGCTCGAAAGAGTTAAAGTGAAATAGTCCTTGTTAAGGTCGAAAGACGCTTGGATTTACCATAGAATACAATTCTCTATAAGCACATGCATGTCTGAATTCCGCATAACTCATAGCCAATAGAGACGTATAACTCATAAGGTGGACATAACCCTAACTCTCAATTCTCATTGGTTAAACATCTTACTAAACACTCTTTCTGTTTATTTTGCTATTTCTATTTTTACTTTACTATTTTGTTTACATTACTTGCACGTTACAATCCCCCCTTTCACGAGACTTGCACGAAAAGTCTAATAATTTTTGCTTACTTATTGACCGGCTATTCCCTGTGGGATCGATACCCAACCCAGTTAGGTTATATATTTGACAGCGACCGCTTTACACTCCTACGAGAACTGTAGATTGAGCGTTATCACCTGGCATGCCCCATTCAATTTTTGGCCAACAGCATGCCCCGACCCTAGGACCACCCCTAAAACCGTGGGCTATAGCACACCGATTTAGCCCAAAAACCGTTCTTGTTATTTCGCACTTTTATCTATCCAAATGGCCACGAAAACTTAAATGGAGCACACTGGGACGATCCCCAACCTCCCTGGCATGCCTCAATTAATTTTCGGCTAAAAGCGCTCCCACACCCCAGGCCCACCCCTAAAATCATAGGTTATAGCGCACCGATTTGACCCAAAAATGCTCTGTTCGCACCGTTTGGCCCGTTTGTCCACCTAAATGGCCACGAAAAATTAAACGGGACACACTGGAATAATCCCCAACCTCCTCGGCACGCCCCGATCGATTTTTCGCCCAAAGCATGCCCGGACCGTAGGCGCACCTACAAAATCGTGGGCTATATCACATTGATTTGTCCTGAAAATGCTCTATTCACACCGTTTCGCCCATTTATCCACCAAATGGACACAAAATTAAACGGACCCCACTGGAATGATTTCCAACCTCCCTGGCATGCCTCGATTGATTTTCGGCCCACAACACACCCGGATCCCAGACCTACACCCGAAATCGTAGACTATAGCACACCGATGTAGCACAAAAATGCCTCGTTCGCCCCGTTTTGCCCGTTTGTCCACCCATATGGCCACAAAAATTAAATGGACCACACTAGATCGATCCCCAACCTCCTGGCATGCCCCGGTCGATTTTCATCCCATCGCACGCCCGAACTATGAGCTCACCCCCGAAATCGTGGGCTATTATAACACACAGATTTGGCCCGAAAACACCCCATTTACGCTATTTTGCCATTTTGTCCACTCAAATGGCCACTAAAACTTAAAGGGACCACACTGGTCGATACCCAACCTCCCTGGCACGCCCCGATCAATTTTTGGCCTAAAGCACGCCCGAACCCCGGGACCACCCCCAAAACCGTGGGCTTTAGCACACCAGTTTAGCCCTAAAATGCCCCCTTCGCGCTGTTTCGCCCGTTTGTCCACCCAAATTGGCCACGAAAAATTAAACGGACCACACTGGGACGATCTCCAACCTCCCAGACATGCCCCAATAGATTTTTGGCCCACAGTAAGCTGGACCCCGGGCCCAGCCCCAAAACCGTGGGCTATAGCGTACCAATTTGGCCCGAAAATGCCCCCTTCGCGTTGTTTTGTCTGTTTGTCCACCCAAATGGCCACGAAAAAATAAATAAATCAGGTTGGGATTATCCCCAACCTCCCTGGCATGCCCCAGTAGATTTTTGGCCCGCAACAAGCCCAGACCTCGGGCCCACCCCCAAAACCATGCGCCATAGCACATTGATTTGGCCCAAAAATTCCCTGTTCGCGTTGTTTCGCCTGTTTATCCACCACAATGTCCACAAAAAAATAAATGGACCATACTGAGACGATCCCCAACCTCACTAACATGCCCCGATCAATTTTTGACCCATAGCATGCCCAAACCCCGAGCCCACCAATGAAACCGTGGGCTATATAGCACATTGATTTGCCCCGAAAATGCCCCATTCACGTTGTTTTACCTATTCGTACATTGAAATTACCACAAAAAATTAAACTGAGCACACTGGACTATCCCCAGCCTCTCTTGCAAACCCAATCGATATTCGGCACAAAGCACGCCTGGACCCCAGGCCCACCCCAGAAACCGTGGGCTGTAGGACACTGATTTGGCCCTAAAATGCCCCGTCAGCGTTTCGCCCGTTTCCTCACCCAAATGGCAAAAAAAATTAAAAATACCATATTGGAACGATCCCCAACATCCCTAGCACTCCCATGTCAATTTTTAGCCAACAGCACGCCCGGACCTCACCATTACCTCTGAAACTGTGGGCTATAGCTCACTGATTGTGCCCGAAAATGCCCCGTTCGCGTCGTTTTGCCCATTTATCCACCCAAATGACCATGAATAATTAAACGTACCACACTGATATGATCCTCAACCTCCCTGGCATTCCCCGATCGATTATTGGCCTACAAAACGCCCGGACCCCAGGCCCACCCCTAAAACCATGGGCTATAGCACACCGATTTAGCCCGAAAATGCCCCGTTCGCACAGTCTTGCTCGTTTTCCCACCCAAAAGGCCTTGAAAAATTAAACGAACCACACTGGGACGATGCCCAACCTCCCTGGTATGCCCCGATTAATTTTTTGCCCATAGCACGCCCGGAACCCTGGTCCATGATAACGCTCAATCTACAGCTCTCGTAGGAGTGTAAAGCGGTCGTTAGCAAATATAGAACCCAACCTGGGTTGGGTGTCGATCCCACAGGGAATAGCTTGGCCAACAAGTAAGCAAAATTACTAAACTTTTGGTGCAAGTCTCGTAAGAAGGGGGGATTTTAATAAGTAACCAAAGTGATGAAATAAAAGCTGAAAATAATAAAGTAAAAAGAGAAAGATTGTTACGTTGGTTGTAAACAATGAGAATTGAAGCGTTGGGGTTATGTCCACCTTCTGAGGTATACGTCTCTATTGGCTATGAGTGTGTAGAGTCTTGACATGTAATTGCTTATAGAGAATTGTAGTCGATGGTAAATCCAAGCGTCTCTCGACCTAAACAAGGACTATTTCACTTTAACTCTCTCAAGCTTAAAGCGTGTCTAACGGTACGAATTCTCCAAGAGGTTAGTCCAGTTACGGCACTAGCTTTTTAATAGGAAAGGGTGTCCTATTACCTTGACATTATCTCTTTTCCAGACAAATAACCTTTCTCTCGAACAAGTTAAATGTTAGACTGGCGTTATTCTATGCGTTCTCTTTTCTAGACAAATAACCTTTCTCTCGAACAGGTTAAATGTTAGAATGGCGTGTTCTTGTGTTTGTAACCGCAAAGAATGTAGATTTAAGATGAAGAGCGTAATGATATAAGCAATATACTTGTCTTGAACTCACAAACTCACAGCTATAGATAGTAACTCATTCGGCTTCCATAACCCCAACTAAGAGGTTTAGTTACCCATGAATGCGAAGGATATCACGTTTTGCATGATGGATGGCGTGAATAGTAGGTGTTTGGCGTGTGGTTTTGGTGATTCCGTAGCAAGTAACGATTCTCTTGTTGTGGAATTTAAGAATAGAAGAGTAGATTAGAAGTGTTTGTGGTGGAAGATGAGAAGGATGGAAGAAAATTAATAGTTTAAGAATTGAAGAACTAAGAATGTTAGAGGATTAATAAAAATCTCTAGCATGATAGGGTATTTATAATACTCCTATCCTACTCCTACTAAACTAATGAAATAAATAACCAAATCCTAATATACTAATGAAATCCTTGACCCAAATGTACTAGGGTAAGGTTACAAAATTATAATCCAAATAGATTAGTGAAACACATAACCTAATTGCACTAGGTTAATGTATCTTGGCAAAAATCCAGCTTTGTGTCTGTAAGTCCCCAAAGTCTTCAGAATTGCTGTTTTAGCCCGGGACAGATTTTCCATGCAGCAGATTTAGTCCTTTAGGCGTCCAGCTCCTTTCCACTTCGTTCGTGAGCTTTCTTTTGCGTCAAGTAAGCCATAAATTGCTGTATTTTGCATCATTTATACCTGAAACTTTCCTAATCATATTTGTTAGCTCATTTACAGGAAAAAGGACTAAAAGTGTATGAAATAGATAATTAGTTCTCAAAACTAGGCTAAAATATGGGCAAAATATATTGATATAGGCACGTAAATTCGCCTATCATCAACACCCCACACTTAGAGCTTTGTTCGTCCTCGAACAACATATCATGTCCTTCTAAGCATCGACTTAAGGTTTTTACAGCAACAACACAAAACATTCTTCAAGACAAGCACAACAATTAGCAACAAAGAGTATCTTTCCGATTATAAGTAGAAACAATTTAACCTCAAGCATAGACTCGTGATGGTGATCAACTTCGCATGCAAACGTTAAGGTACATAGAATCATATACAACTATCCAAAACTCATCAACCATGTGTGTCTCACAATATAGTACCCATAATCACTCACAAATATAGCATATTTTTCAAACATGGGTAGCAAAGTATCCTTGCACTCACTCTCACAAAGAATTCATATGTAGCAACTAATGACCATAAGCTTGCCCTTAATGTAGTACTCTACTAAATGTCGGAATGTTAAGATTAGGATCAAGTAGGTCTTTTGATGGTTGTAATGTAGGCTAAGGGACGGGTAGGACTATTTTGGCCAAGAATAGTGACTAGGTTCCTAAGCACTTTAATACATCACTTTGTATCAATGACACTTTTTTCTTTCAACCTTTCTTTACTCTTTTATTCTACCACCCTTGTTCTCCTATTTTGTTTTTCAATTTTAAGCACAACTCACTTTTCAGCTTTCTTTTCCTTTTTCTTTTCACAACATACCTCTTATGATAGCACTTTCTTCCTTTTTCATAACACATTCAAGCACCATTTACAATTTATAGCGTCATACTCACCCAATTTCCTCTTATGTAGTCACATGACTTTTTCACTCTAAAGCACTTAGGAATTTGGATCAAATTACGGTCTTGAAAGAAATGGATTAGGCTTACATACAAGGTTGTCAAAGAAATAGGCTAAAGGCTCAAAAGGGTTTAACTAGGATGATGTCAATGGGTAGGTAAAACTGAAGGTAAACAAATATAGGTTGCCAAATAAATGCCTAAATCATATCCTAAACTTACATTCCTTATTTTCGCTTTGCATACATACGAGGCAAGTTCTAGCATCAGCCACATACATAGAATATACTATTATCTCACACACACAAGGCACATGGTCGACTTGATTGGAAGTAATATAGACTCTCGACCCAACAAGTGAAGGAATTGAATCACATAATGTCACATAAGTCACAACTAGAGCCTAAATGTCTCAATAGTCACAATTGTAGCACATACTCTTGTTCTAATCTCATGCTGCCTATCAAAATAATTTCATGCGAAGCTAGAAAAAAAAAAATTTTACTACTAAAAAAAACACAACGAAACAAAAATGAAACAAAATCAAACAAACATAGATGCGAATAGAGAAGTATAGCATGCAATACCACCACCCCACACTTAGTCGGGACACTGTCCTCAGTGGAAAATAAATACGAGGAACCTGGTTGGTCGGACTTATTCTCTATGTCTGGGGTTATACCCCTTGCATTGGAATCATCATAAGAGTCATCATCCTCATAAGTTCCTCATAAGTATCCCACTTAATTCCAAGCGTGAGTCGAGGTGTTTGCTGCGAGGAGGGTTCCCCTTGGTCCTTGCAACTTCTCTTTTTTCCCTTTTGGGAGATGGTAGCCTTCTCCTTGCGTTGTCTCGCTTTAGGTGCCATTGTACCTGAGACTAGAAATAGTGTTAGTTGCAGCACAATCTCACTTGATACAATCTATAAGCAAGTACTAGGGGTACCACCCCACACTTAGTTTTGTTGCACAAATCAGCGAGGTGAACGTAGTCGATTTACTCAGATTTCGTCGACATACGTTTTAGGATTGTATTCCAACAAGAAAATCAGCATTGTATCACTTATTTGCAGCCATTGGACTACTTTCATGGTAGATATAGCAACACTACGACATAGGGGTTACCACATGGAATCGTTATTCTTACAACAAACACAACCTCCTAAGTCGATAGGTACTATAATCTTATCCCGATGGCCGGGATAGTCTAACATGTAAGCATCCAAACAACACTCTTAAGCAATATTCATAGCCATATCAATTCAGCAAATATCATAACAATTCTATTGAAACCAATTTCAAGTCGGAAACAAGTCAAGATTTTCCTACGTACATGTTCACTCACATGATTTTGTATCAACAATCCAAACACATGAACATCACCAACAATCTTATACGATTTAGCAATTCATAATAGACATAGCAATGTAGTACTTACGAGAAATAGATGAAGAATAAGAGAGTACTTACTTGCTTGAAGCTTGTGGAGATGGTGTTGTGAATTGGAAGAGCAGAAGAAAATTTTGAGAGGATTTGGAGAGGGAATGCGGTGCCTTTAGGTCAATTTTTAGTGTGGTTATGTTTCAAGACTAAGTCCCCTTTATATAGGAAGAGAATGGGTCGGGTTATGACCCATTTACAATCGGTTTTGGAGACAAAAATGCCATATATGCGGCGCATATCTCTTGGCATATCAATGACATATGCGGCGCATTGTCCATGGCATAATGGGACATATGCGCCGCATATCCTATGGCATTTCTAGACATATGCGCCGCATAGTCTATGGCATTTGGTCTCAGTATCTCAAATGCCATAGCATAGGCGGCGCATAGTCAAAAGCACACCTAGGAATAGGCGGCGCATAGTGTATTGCACACTAGATTCCGAGTCCTTAGGCTATAGAATAGGTTGTGCATCGTTCGTGGCCTATTTTTACCAAGGCCTAGCCTTCCTCGAAGCCTATTATGACGTGAGAAAGGCTCAATTCATAGCCTTATGCATCACCATTCCTAACTTACCGACTTTACCATACAATGCGACCAAATCGTCAATTGAAATCAATCTCCTCGTTGCATACTTCTTGCACCTATTTTTGCTCAAAACCAAATGAAAACGATTAGTACGATGGGTTGCCTCCCACCAAGCGCCTTAGTTTTGGTCGTGGCACGACTCTTATTTTTGGATTTTCATTTATCAAAAGCAAAAACAAGTACTAGAATGAAAGAAAGACAAAACGATAAAACGATAAAATGATAAAACGATGGGTTGCCTCCCATCTAGCGCCTTATTTATTGTCGTGGCTCGACGTAGTTACCTCGAGTACTCAGACTTCGTCGAGGTAAATGGTGGATCGTTTTCTGAAAGGATTTAGACGACAATGAGGCTTACCTGTGGGCATGCGATCTTCTTCAAGATGGCTCCTACGTTTCTCCGGAGAGTCACCAATTATATCGTCAATATTCCAACCCATAGCTCTCTTGTATCTCTTTAGAGCAGCGATGAGAGCCTCTACGTGCTGTTCTCTTAAATCATCTGCACTCTCCGGAAGTATATTTCTACTTTCCAAGAACACATACCTTAGATAATCGGGGAGCTCTTGTGATTCTAGCATTGGTGGCTCATCAAAGGGAGTATTCGCTGTTGGTTGATTCTTGAGTTCGCAATCTGGTTTCTTAGGAGTATAAGACTCTATTTCTGTTAGAGCACTCATAAGTTCTTCATTATCCTCATGCTCAATTTTTAGTGGCGCAACAGATAATGGCTCAACAGTAGGCTGTTTCTCTATAGATAATGCTTTCATATCCTCATGATGAACATCAACTACAGATAACTCATTCATATCGCTGGGTTGCTTCATTGTTTTGCATATATCAAACCGTACCACTTCGTCATTAATTCAAAACAAAAGCTCATTATCTTTCATGTCAATAAGCACACTTCCAGTTGCAAGGAAGGGACGTCCCAAGATGATGGGAACTTCAGAATCCTCCTTACAATCCAGAATAACGAAGTCTGCAGGAAAGATGAATGAAGAAACTTTCACCAACACATCATTCAAGATACCCACAGGTCGTTTTACCGACCTATCAGCCATCACGAGCCTCATATTGGTTGGTGTCGGATCGCCTAGCCCCAACTTCTTGTAGATGGTTAGTGGCATCAAATTGATGCTAGCTCCCAAATCGCACAATGCCTTAGCAAAATCCAACGATCCAATTGTGCAAGGAATAGTGAAAGCTCCAGGATCTGCCTTCTTTTGAACTAGCGATCGTGTAGCGACTGCACTACAATGATGAACATTATCCGCCAAGTCATAACTTGCTGCCCGCTTCTTTGTCAAGAGATCCTTCATAAATTTTGCATACCCAGGCATTTGTTCAAGTGCCTCCACCAATGGAACATTAATGGTGAGCTGCTTTAACATATTAATGAATTTGCTGAACTTTGTGTCATCCGCCACCTTCTTCAATCTTTGGGGAAAAGGTGGTGGTGGGTATGGAAGTGTTCTCTCCACGGTTTTCTTCTCCTCTTGCTTTCGTTTTTCCACTTTTTCAGGCTGCACAGTGCTGGATGTGGCGTCCTTAACGTCAAGAGTAGTAGCTGGGGCATCTTCTCCTTTTGCGTTGTCATCTATGTCCGCAACTTCGTCAATCACTTTCTTGCCTTTTGCTGAAGTTTCCAGCGCCTTACCACTTCTGGTAGTGATGGCCATGCATGACCCATCATTCCTTGGGTTTTGCACAGTATCGCTAGGTAAGGTGCCGGCTTTTCTTTGGTTGAGTGCTGCTGAAAGTTGACTGAATTGCTGCTCTAGTTGTCTTATAGAAGTGGAATGAGAATCAACTAATTGCTTCATGGAGGCTAAATCGTCGATTACCTCCTTAACTCCCGCGCTCGTTGCTTCTACTCCTTTCAATAACTTAGCCATCATGTCTTCCATAGAATTAGATGTGGTGGTATCACGTCTACCAGGGGGAACGTACAAACCACTATTTTCATTATTTTTCTTCCAACTACCTTGGTCTTTACCTCCAGATTTATCATAATAGTTCCGACCTTGGTTTCCTTGGGCATTCCCACGGAAACCCCCCTGATTGTTCAAGTAGTTGGCCTCCTCTTCCGAATCAGATTCGTCTCTTCCTTTTGACGCAATAGATTTCACTTTTTTAGTCTTCCCTAATAGATGCTTTGTAAGAAGATCCATTTGGGTTTTCATGTGCGCCATATCTTGATCACGTTCTTCTTCTCTTCTTCTTTGGTCTGCAGACATGCCAATAGATAAAGTGGGGCTTGCTATCTCAGAATCCCTGGTATGCCAAGCTCTACTTTGTTTCGTCATACGATCTAGCATGTTGCTTGCTTGACCAAAGGTGAGGTCCATAAAAGAACCTCCAGCTGCGTTGTCCACCACTGGTTTAGTTACTGAATTCAAGGCTCTATACAAGATCTCCATCAAGTGGACATTGGTCATATGATGGTTTGGGCACCGCATTAGCTTCGTCTTGAACCTCTCCCATGTTTCGTGGAGAGCTTCAGAGGGAAGCTGACGAAAGTTGCTGATTTCATCTCTTAACTGAGCCCTCTTGGATGGCGGAAAGAATCTTTCTAGGAAAGCGTCTCTCAATTGCCTCCAATTTGTAATAGAATCAAGAGTCAGCCCATTCAACCATAGTGTTGCCTCCCCAGACAGAGACAATGGAAATAGACGTAATCGAATAGCATTCTGACCAACACCAGGATTGTCAAAAGACTTGCATGTAGAAATAAAGTTGATGAGATGCATATTCGGATCATCACCTGCTAGTCCACCAAATAACCCCTTGAGTTGCAATAACTGAATCATGGTGCTAGTGATGTTGAACTTGGCTCCGGGCGCTAATGGTGGTGGAATTATAGCTCCAGTGGCTCCGGCACCATCAAGATCATCATCATCATCGTCGAAAGCTGGTTGCAAAGGTTGGCGATCATATCTATACCGAGCTTGTCGACCTCTTTGATTGGCAGGTGTTGTCGTTTCAGCGACATGCCTTGGGTTTATCAACTCGTCGTCACCTAAATCCTCATCGTCGGGATTTGTTGCTCGTCCAGGATTATCAATGTTTTGTTGTTGGACTTGAGCAGCGGCAAGAGCAGCTAATCTTGCTTGCTCGTGTTGAGCAGCCATCCTGTCGATTTCAGCTTGTGCTTCCATTCTTCTAATTCGTTGCGGTTCAGGATTGATTGGTAATAACGGTTGACCAGAACTTCTAGTATGGGGCATGCACTAAAAGAAAAACCTGCAATAAACAAAAACAAAAACTAAAAGTAAAAGTACGAGAATCTTTGACCAAAGGGTCTAGTAATTATCACAAACTTGATTGACACTCGTATTCCCCGGCAACGGCGCCAATTTTTGATAACGCTCAATTTACAACTCTCGTAGGAGTGTAAAGCGGTCGTTAGCAAATATAGAACCCAACTTGGGTTGGGTGTCGATCCCACAGGGAATAGCTTGGCCAACAAGTAAGCAAAATTACTAAACTTTTGGTGCAAGTCTCGTAAGAAGGGGGGATTTTAATAAGTAACCAAAGTGATGAAATAAAAGCTGAAAATAATAAAGTAAAAAGAGAAAGATTGTTATGTTGGTTGTAAACAATAAGAATTGAAGCGTTGGGGTTATGTCCACCTTCTGAGGTATACGTCTCTATTGGCTATGAGTGTGTAGAGTCTTGACATGTAATTGCTTATAGAGAATTGTAGTCGATGGTAAATCCAAGTGTCTCTCGACCTAAACAAGGACTATTTCACTTTAACTCTCTCGAGCTTAAAGCGTGTCTAACGGTACGAATTCTCCAAGAGGTTAGTCCAGTTACGGCACTAGCTTTTTAATAGGAAAGGGTGTCCTATTACCTTGACATTATCTCTTTTCCAGACAAATAACCTTTCTCTCGAACAAGTTAAATGTTAGACTGGCGTTATTCTATGCGTTCTCTTTTCTAGACAAATAACCTTTCTCTCGAACAGGTTAAATGTTAGAATGGCGTGTTCTTGTGTTTGTAACCGCAAAGAATGTAGATTTAAGATGAAGAGCGTAATGATATAAGCAATATACTTGTCTTGAACTCACAAACTCACAGCTATAGATAGTAACTCATTCGGCTTCCATAACCCCAACTAAGAGGTTTAGTTACCCATGAATGCGAAGGATATCACGTTTTGCATGATGGATGGCGTGAATAGTAGGTGTTTGGCGTGTGGTTTTGGTGATTCCGTAGCAAGTAACGATTCTCTTGTTGTGGATTTTAAGAATAGAAGAGTAGATTAGAAGTGTTTGTGGTGGAAGATGAGAAGGATGGAAGAAAATTAATAGTTTAAGAATTGAAGAACTAAGAATGTTAGAGGATTAATAAAAATCTCTAGCATGATAGGGTATTTATAATACTCCTATCCTACTCCTACTAAACTAATGAAATAAATAACCAAATCCTAATATACTAATGAAATCCTTGACCCAAATGTACTAGGGTAAGGGTACAAAATTATAAGCCAAATAGATTAGTGAAACACATAACCTAATTGCACTAGGTTAATGTATCTTGGCAAAAATCCAGCTTTGTGTCTGTAAGTCCCCAAAGTCTTCAGAATTGCTGTTTTAGCCCGGGACAGATTTTCCATGCAGCAGATTTAGTCCTTTAGGCGTCCAGCTCCTTTCCACTTCGTTCGTGAGCTTTCTTTTGCGTCAAGTAAGCCATAAATTGCTGTATTTTGCATCATTTATACCTGAAACTTTCCTAATCATATTTGTTAGCTCATTTACAGGAAAAAGGACTAAAAGTGTATGAAATAGATAGTTAGTTCTCAAAACTAGGCTAAAATATGGGCAAAATATATTGATATAGGCACGTAAATTCGCCTATCATCAGTCCACCCCCAAAATCGTTGGCTATAGTACATCGATTTGGCTCGAAAATGCTGCGTTCGTGTTGTTTCGCCCGTTTGTCCACTCAAATAGCCTTGAAAAATTAAACGGACCATACTGGAACGAGTCCCAACCTCCCTGAAACGTCCCAGTTAATTTTTGGCCTATCGCACGCCCGGACCCTTTCCCCTGAAATCGTGGGCTATAGCACACTGATTTAGCCTGAAAATGCCCCGTTCGCGCTGTTTCGCCCGTTTATCCACCCACATGGCCGCTAAAACTTAAATGGACCACACTGGAAAGATCTCCAACCTCTGTGGCATGCCCCGGTTGATTTTTGGCCCAAAGCATACCCGGACCTTAGGTCCAACCTTCGTGGCACGCCCGTTTCTCCTGTTGATCCTCCTAAATGGCCACGAATAATAAACGAACCACATTGGGACGATCCCCAACCTCCATGGCATGCCCCGATTGATTTTTAGCCAACAAGACGCCCAGACCCAGGGCCCACCCCCAAAATCGTGGGCTATTATAGCACACTGATTTGGCCCAAAAATGCCTCTTTCGCGTTGTTTCGCCCGTTTGTCCACCCAAATGGCCACAAAAAATTAAACAGATAATACTGGTCGATACCCAACCTCCATGGCATACTCCGATCAATTTTTGTCCCACAGCACGCCTGAACCACGGGCCCACCTCCAAAACCGTAGGCTATAGCACACCAATTTAGCCAGAAAATGACCTATTCACACCGTTCCTTCTGTTTATCCACCCAAATTGAAACAAAAAATTAAATGGACCAGACTGGGAGGATCACCAATCTCCCTGGCACTCCTCAATTCATTTTTGCACCACAGCACTCCCAGACCCCGGGTCCACCCCCAAAACCATGGGCTATAGCACACCGATTTAGCCTGAAAATTCCCCGTTCATGCCATTTCATCTATTTGTTCGCCCAATTGGCCAAGAAAAATTAAACGGACCTCAATGGGATGATCCCCAATCTCCTCGACCCGCCCCAAACAATTTTTGGACCACAGAACGCCGGGACCCTTGGCCCACCCCAAAATCGTGGGCTATTTAAGCCCAAAAACAGCCGTTTCATGCCGTTTCACCAGTTTGTCCACCCAAATGGCCACAAACAAATTAAATGGACCACATTGGGATGATCCCCAACCTCTTTGGCGCTCCCCAGTCGATTTTTGGCCCACAGCACGCCCTGACCCTGGGGCCACCCCCAAATCGTGGGCTATAGTACACTGATTGGCACAAAAAATGCCACGTTCGCGCTATTTCGCCCGTTTGTCCACCACACTGGGATGATCCCCAACATCCCTCGCACTCCCCGATCAATTTTCAGCCGACAGCACGCTCGGACCCTGGGCCCACCCCCAAAACCTTGGGCAATAGCACACCAATCTATCGCAAAAATGCCTCTTTCGCGCCGTTTCTTGCATTTGTCCACCCAATTGGCCTCGAAAAATTAAACGGACCACACTTGGACAATCTCCAACCTCCCTGACATGCCCTAGTAAATTTTTGACCCACAGCACGCTCATACCCCGGGCCCACCCCCGAGACCATGGGCTATAGCGCATCGATTTTACCCAAAAATGCCTTGTTCGCACCGTTTTGCCTGTTTGTCCTCCCAAATAGCCATGAAAAATTAAACTGACCAAACTGGGATGATCCCCAACATCTCTGGCATGCCCAGGTCGATTTTTGGCCCATAGAATGCCCGAACCTCGGGCCCACCCCCAAACTAAGATGATCCCTAACCTGCCTGGCATGCCCCGGTAGATATTCGTCCTACAGTACACTCGAACCCCGGGCCCACCCCCTAAATCGTATGCTATAGCACGCTGATTTGGCCTGAAAACGCCACATTCACGCCATTTCACCCGTTTAACCATCCAAATGGCCACAAAAAATTTAACGGACCGTAGTGGGATGATCCCCAACCTCCCTAGCATGCCTCAGTAATTTTTGGCCCACAGCATGCCCGAACCTCGTTTGTCAACTCATATGGCCACGAAAAATTAAACAGACTACACTGGGACAATCACCAACCTCCTACGCTCACCCCGGTTGATTTTTGGCCTACATCAAGCCCAAAACCCGAGCCCACCCCCAATACCATGGCCTTTAGCACACCAATTTGGCAAAAAAATGCCCCATTCGCGTCGTTCTGCCCATTTGTCCACCCAAATGGCCACGAAAAAATAAACGGACTTCACTGGGATGATCCCCAACCTTCCAAGACTGCCTCGGTTGATTTTTTGACCACAGCACACCCAAACCCAAGCTTACCTAAAGATCGTGGGCTTTAGCACACAAATTTGGCCCAAAAATGCCCCGTTTGCACCGTTTCGCTCGTTTGTCCACTCAAATAGTCATGAAAAATTAAACGGACCACACTGGGACGATCCTCAACACCCTGGCACGCCCCGGCAAATTTTTGGCCCACAGCGAACCTGGACCCCGGGCTGACCCCCAAAACCGTGGGCTATAGCACACCAATTTGGCCAAAAAATGCCCCGTCCGCATTGTTTCATCCGTTTATCCACCCAAATGGCCAGAAAGAATTAAACGGAACATACTGGGATGATTCCCAACCTCCATGAAACTCCTCGATCAATTTTTGCACCACAGAACGCCCAAACCCCGAGCCCACACCCAAAACCGTGAGCTGTAGCACACCGATTTAGCCCGAAAATGCCCCGTTCGCGCCGTTTAGCATGATTGTCCACCCAAATTTCCACAAAAAATTAAATGGACCACACTGGGATAATCCCCAATATTCTTGTCCCACCCCGGTCAATTTTCTGCCTGCAGCACGCTTGGACCCTGGGCCCACCCCAATACCGTGGGCTATAGCATACCGATTTAGCCCGAAAACACCAGTTCACTCCATTTCGCCCGTTTGTCCACCCAAATGGCCATAAACAAATTAAATGGACTACACTGGAATGATCCCCAACCTCCCTGGCATGCCCCGATTGATTTTTGGCCCACAACACACCCGAACCCCGAGCTGACCCCCAAAACCGTGCGGCATAGTACACTGATTGGCCCAAAAATGCACTGTTTGAGCCGTTGTGACCGTTTGTCCACCCAAATGGCCACAAAAAATTTAAAAAACCACACTAGGACGATCCCCAACCTCCCTGGCATGCCCCGATCAATTTTTAGCCCACAGTACGCCCGAACCCCGGGACCACCCCCAAAATCGTGGTCTATAGCACACTAATTTGGCCCGATAATGCCCCATTTGCGCAGTTTATCCCATTTGTCCACCCAAGTGGCCACAAAAAATTAAACGGACCATACTGAGAAAATCCCAACCTCTTTGGCACGCCCCGATCGATTTTTGGCACACAACACGCCTGGACCCCAGGCCAACCCCTGAGACCGTGGGCTTAAGCACACCGATTTGGACCCAAAATTCCCCGTTCACGCCGTTCTGCCCATTTGTCCACCCTAATGGCCACGAAAAAATAAACAGACCACACTGGGATGATTCCCAACCTCCCAGGCATGCCTCGGTTGATTTTTGACCCACAGCACTGATGTTGGGCGCATTTACACGCCTAAACACCATAATTTACCCATATTTTAGGCCAAGTTTGGAGGATAAAATATATAATTCCTGCACTTTTAGTCTATTTTCCTGTAAGTGAGCTAACCAACGTGATTAGTATGTTTTCAGGTATTAATGATGAAGATTTCAGCACTTTGTGGACCTTTGTGCAGCAAAGGAAAACTTCACGTAAGAAGGAAAGCAGCTTTTGGAAGCTTGCGAACTGAATGTGATACATGGAAAATATATCCCGGGCAAAATCAGTATTTCTTAATACTTAGGGGTGCAGCAGTAACCAAGTAGGACTAGGACAAGGATGTTATAAAAAACCTTATTTGCTGAATTTTTTAGCAAGCATTATTATTGATTCTATTTTCTTTTCATTCGACTTTTGGACAAATCACGTCACAATTTTCTGACAGATAAACACGGCTCTCTTGAGAAAAACGGCCAAGAAGAAAAACGTCATCCCTCTTTGACGTTAAAATCATCCCCTCGCGAAGATTATTCTAGCTTTGGTACGATGATGATGTTCATTGTGATCTCCGTTATACTCATGAGTAGCTAAACTTCTCTGTTAGAGTTATGGAAGCCTTTTGATATACTATCTAGTACTATGAGTTTGTGAATTCTTGATGCGTATGCTACTTATATCATTACTCTCTTCGTTTTAATTAAATTCTTGTGGTTGCAAACATCTAGAATACGCCATTATAGCATTAACTTGTTCGAGAGAAAAGTTACATGTTTGGAAAAGAGAGTGTGACAAGGAAATAGGGCTACCAACCCCTGTTTACACGTTAATGCCTTAACCGGATTAACCTCTTGGAGAGTCTATACCGTTAGTTATACACTTTAAGCTCGAGAGAGTTAAAGTAAAATAATCCTTGATGGTTGAGAAACACTAGGATTTACCATTAGAATACGAATCTCTATAAGTGCATGCATGTCTGAATTCCGCATTACTCATAGTTAATAGATACGTAGAACTCATAAGGTGGACATAACCCTAACTTATTATTCTCTGTGATTAAATCTTACTAAACCAAACATTCATTCGTTACTTTGTCAACATTAATTCACGCCAAACCCCAAATCCCCCTTTTCCGTAGAATTTTCGACCAACAGTCTACTAATAATTACAACACTTAGTGACCAAGTATTTCCTGTGGGATTCGACACCCAACCTAGTTGGGTTCTATATTTGACAGCGACCGCTTACACTCTTACGAGATCTGTAGTTTGGGCGTTATCAAGCACACTCGTACCCCAGGCCTACCCCCAAAATCAGTGGCTATAGCACATCGATTTGGCCTAAAAATCCCCTGTTAGCACCGTTTCGCCCGTTTGTCCACCCAAATAGCCACAAAAAATTAAACGGACCATACTAGGATGATCCCCAACCTACCTGACATGCCCCGATCGATTTTCAGCCTGCAGCACGCCCGGAACCCGGGCCTAACCCTAAAATTGTTGGCTATTATAGCACACCTATTTGTCCACCCAAATGACCACAAAAAATTAAACGGACCACACAGGATGATCCCCAACATCCCTGGCACTCCCCGATCAATTTTCAACGGACAGCACGCTCGGACCCTGGGCCCACCCCCAAAACCTTAGGCAATAGCACACCAATCTATCCCGAAAATGCCCTCTTTGCGTCATTTCGCGCATTTGTCCACCCAATTGGCCACGAAAAATTGAAAGGACCACACTTGGACAATCCCCAACCTCCCTGGCATGCCCTAGTAAATTTTTGACCCACATCACGCCCAGACCCCGGTCCCACCCCCGAAACCATGGGCTATAGCGCATTGATTTTACCCGAAAATGCCCTGTTCGAACCGTTTTGGCTGTTTGTCCTCCCAAATAGCCATGAAAAATTAAAATGACCAAACTGGGATGATCCCCAACCTCTCTGGCATGCCCAGGTCGATTTTTGGCCCATAGAATGCCCGAACCTCGGGCTCACCCCCAAAACCTTAGGCTATAGCACACCGATCTGGCCCAAAAATGCCCAGTTCGCGTTGTTTCGCCCGTTTGTCCACCGAAATGGTCATAAAAAATTAAATGGACCAAACTAAGACGATCAATTTTTAATGCTCAGAACGCCCGAACCCCAGGTTCACTCCCAAAATAATGGGCTATAGCACACCGATTTGGCCTGAAAATGCCCCGTTCGCGTCGTTTCATCCCTTTGTCCACCCAAATGGCCACAAAAAATTAAACAAACCACACTGGGATGATCCTCAACCTCCCTGGCATTGTTTCGCTTGTTTGTCAACCTAAATCGCCTTGAAAAATTAAACAGACCATACTGGGATGATTCCCAACCTCCCTGGCATGCCCCGATTGATTTTTAATGCTCAGAACGCTCGAACCCCAGGTTCACTCCCAAAATAATGGGCTATAGCACACCGATTTGGCCCGAAAATGCCCCGTTCGCGTTGTTTCGCCCCTTTGTCCACCCAAATGGCCACAAAAAATTAAACAAACCACACTGGGATGATCCTCAACCTCCCTGGCATGCCCCAACCGTGAACATACTGGGACGATCCCCAACCTCCATGACATGCCCCGATCGATTTTTAGCCCGCAGCACGCCCGAACCCCGAGCCTACCCCTAAAATCGTTGGCTATTATAGCACACCTATTTGGCCCAAAAATGCCGTTTTCGCTCCGTGTCGCCCATTTGTCTACCCAAATGGCCACAAAAAATTAAACGGACCACACTGGACGATCCCCAACATCCCTGGCACTCCCCGATCAATTTTCAGCCGACAGCACGCTCGGACCCCGGGCCCACCCTCGAAACCTTGGGCAATAGCATGCCAATCTATCCCAAAAATTCCACCTTCGCGCCGTTTCGCCCATTTGTCCACCCAATTAGCCATGAAAAATTAAACGAACCACACTTGGACGATCCCCAACCTCGCTGTCATGCCCTAGTCAATTTTAGACCCACAGCACGCATAGACCCCGGGCCCACCCCCGAAACCATGGGCTATAGCACATCGATTTTGCTCGAAAATGCCTTGTTCGGACCGTTTCTCCTGTTTGTCCTCCCAAATAGCCACGAAAAATTAAACAGACCAAACTAGGATGATCCCCAACCTCTCTGGCTTGCACAAGTTAATTTTTGGCCCATAAAATGCCCGAACCTCGGGCCCACCCCCAAAACCTTGGGCTATAGCACACCGATCTGACCTATAAATGCCCCGTTCGAACCGTTCCACCCGTTTGTCCACCCAAATGGCCACAAAAAATTAAATGGACCAAACTAGGATGATCCCCAACTTGCCTGTCATGCCCCGGTAGATATTCGTCCCACAGAATGCTTGGACCCCGAGCCCACCCCATAAATCGTAGGCTATAGCATGCTGATTTGGCCTAAAAATGCCCCATTCGCGCCGTTTCACCTGTTTAACCATCCAAATGGCCACAAAAAATTAAACAGACCACACTGAGAAAATCCCAAACCTCCCTAGCATGCCTCAGTAATTTTCGGCCCTCGGCATGCTCGAACCTCGATCCCACCCCCAAAATTGTGGTCTATAGCACACCAATTTAGCCCGACAATGCCCCGTTTGCGCTGTTTCTCCCGTTTGTCAACCCAAATGGCCATAAAAAATTAAATGGACTATACTGGGACAATCACCAACCTTTTACGCCCACCCTGGTCGATTTTTGGCCCACATCACGTCTGAAACCCGAGCCCACCCCCAAGACTGTGGGCTTTTGCACACCAATTTGGCAAAAAAAATGCCCCATTCGCGTCGTTCTGCCCATTTGTCCACCCAAATGGCCACGAAAATATAAACGGACCATATTGGGACAATCTCCAACCTTCCAGGAATGTCGCGGTTGATTTGCTGACCACAACACGCTCGAGCCCGAGCCCACCCCAAGACCGTGGGCTTTAGCACAACAATTTGACCTAAAAATGCCCTGTTTGCACCGTTTCGCCCGTTTGTCCACTCATATAGTCACGAAAAATTAAACAGACCACACTAGGACGATCCTCAACTCCCTGGCACACCCCGGTAAATTTTTTGCCCACAGCAAACCCAGACCCCGGGCTGACCCCTGAAACTGTGGGCTATAGCACACCAATTTGGCCAAAAAAATACCCCGTTCGCATTGTTTCGCCCGTTTATCTACCCAAATGGCCATGAAAAATTAAACGAAATATACTGGGACGATCCCCAACCTCCCTGGAACTCCTTGATCGATTTTTGCACTACAAAATAGCCAAACCTCGGGCCCACCCCCAAAACCGTGAGCTATAGCACACCAATTTAGCCCGAAAATGCCCCGTTCGCGCCGTTTAGCTTGATTGTCCACCCAAATTGCCATAAAAAATTAAACGGACCACACTGGGATCATCCCCAAACTTCTTGGCAAACCCCGATCAATTTATGGCTTGCAGAATGCTCGAACCCCGGGTCCACCCCAATACCGTGGGCTATAGCATACCTATTTAGCCTGAAAACACCAGTTCGTGCCATTTCGCCCGTTTGTCCACCTAAATGGCCACAAAAAATTTAAACGGACCACACTGGGATGATCCCCAACCTCCCTGGCATGCCCCGATCAATTTTTGGACCACAGCACACCCGAACCCTGAGCCCACCCCCAAAACCGTAAGGTATAGTATACTGATTGGCCCAAAAATACCCTATTCGCGCCGTTGTGAGCGTTTGTCCACCCAAATAGCCACGAAAAATTAAACAAACCACACTAGAACGATCCCCAACCTCCCTGGCACGCCTAGATCAATTTTCATCCCACAACACGCTCGAACCCAGTGACCACCCCTAAAATCGTGGTCTATAGCACACTAATTTGGCCCAATAATGCCACGTTCGCGTAGTTTCTCCCGTTTGTCCACCCAAATGGCCACAAAAAATTAAATGGACCAACCTTGGACAATACCAACCTCCTTGGCACGCCCCGATCGATTTTTGGCCCACAGCATGCCCGGACCCCGGGCCAACCCACTGAGACCGTGGGCATAAGCACACCGATTTGGACCCAAAATGCCCCGTTCGAGCCGTTTTGCACGTTTGTCCATCCTAATGGCCACGAAAAATAAACGGACCACATTAGGATGATCCCCAACTTCCTTGGCATGCCTTGGTTGATTTTCGACCCACAGCACGCCCGGACCCCAGGCCTACCCCTGAAATGGGCTATAGCACACCAATTTGGCCCAAAAATGCCTCGTTAGCATCATTTCACCCGTTTGTCCACCCCAATGGCCACGAAAAATTAAACGAACCATACTGGGACGATCCCCAACCTCCTTGACATGCCCCGATCAATTTTCAGCCCATAGCACGCCTGGACCCCGGGCCCACCCCTAAAATCGTTGGCTATTATAGCACATTTATTTGGCAAGAAAATGCCCCATTCGCGCTGTTTCGCCTGTTTGTCTACCCAAATGGCCACGAAAAATTTAATGGACCACATTGGACGATCCCCAACATCCCTAGCAATCCCCGATCAATTTTCGACCGACAGCACGCTCGAAAACTGGGCCCACCTCTGAAACCTTAGGCAATAGCACACCAATCTATCCCAAAAAAGCCCCCTTCGTACTGTTTCGCCCATTTATCCACCCAATTGGCCACGAAAAATTAAAAAGACCACACTTAGACGATCCCCAACCTCCTTGGCATGCCCTAGTCAATTTTCGACCCACAGCACGCCCAAAACCTGGGCCCACCCCCAAAACCATGGGCTATAGCGCATCGATTTTGCCCGAAAATGCCCTTTTCGCATGGTTTTTCCTATTTGTCCTTTCAAATAGCCACGAAAAATTAAACAGACCAAATTGGGATGATCCTTAACCTCTCTAGCATGACCAGATCAATTTTTGGCCCATAAAATGCCCGAACCTCGGGCCCACCCCCAAAACATTGGGCTATAGCACACCGATCTGGCCCAAAAATGCCCCGTTCGCGTCGTTTCGCCTGTTTGTCCACCCAAATGGCCACGAAAAATTAAACGGACCATACTGGGACGATCCCCAACCTCCCTGGCATGCCTCGGTCAACTTTTTGACCACAGCACGCCCGGAGCCCGGGTCCACCCCTGAAATAGTGGGCTATAGAATATCGATTTGGCTCGAAAATGCCCCATTCATGCCATTTCGTTCGTTTGTCCACCCAAATAGCCAGGAAAAATTAAAAAGACCAAACTGGGACGATCTTCAACCTCCCTGGCATACCCCGGCAAATTTTTAGCCTACAGCACGCTGGACCCTGTGCAAAATTGTGGACTATAGCACACCAATTTAGCAAGAAAATTCTCGGTTAGCGCCGTTTCGCCAGTTTATTCACACAAATAGCCACGATAAATTAAACGGATCATATGGGATGATCCTCAACCTCCGTAGCACTCCTCGATCAATTTTCGGCTCCTAGCACGCCCAGACCCTGGACCCACCCCTAAAACCATGGGCTATAGCACATCGATTTAGCCTATTTATCCACCCAAATAATCACAAAAACTAAACGGACCACACTGGGAATGATCCCCAACCTATCTGGCATGCCCCGGTTGATTTTCAGCCCGCAGAACACCCGGACCTCAGGCCCACCCTAAAATCGTGGGCTAATATAGCACACCGATTTAGTCTGAAAACACCCAATTCGCATTATTTTACCCGTTTGTCCACCCAAATGGCCACAAAAAATTAAATGGACCACACTAGGATGATCCCCAACCTCCCTGGCATGCCCCAGTTAATTTTTGGCCCACAACACACCCGGACCACGGGCCCATCCCCAAAACCTTGGGCTATAGTACACTGATTCGCCCAGAAACACCCCGTTCATGCCGTTTCACCCGTTTGTCCATCCAAATGGAAGAGAAAAATTAAACGAACCACACTAGGACGATCCCCAACCTCCCTGGCATGCCCCGATCAGTTTTTGGCCCACAGCATGCTCGGACCCCAGGCCCACCCCCTAAACCATGGGCTATAGTACATTGATTTGGCCTGAAAATACCCCATTCGCGTTGTTTCGCCCGTTTGTCCGCACAATGGCCACAAAAAGTTAAATGGACCACACTGGGATGATCCCTAACCTCTATACCATGCCCCGATCAATTTTCGGCTACCGCACATCCAGACCCCCGGCCCACCTCCAAAATTGTGATCTATAGCACACCAATTTGTCCTGACAATTTCCCGTTTGCGTTGTTTCTCCGGTTTGTCCACCCAAATGGCCATGAAAAGTGAAACGAACCAAACTAGGATGATCCCCAACCTTCCTAGCATGACCTGATTAATTTTTGGCCTACAGCACGCTCGAACCCCGAACCCACTCCCGAAACCGTAGGCTATAGCAGACTGAATTGGCCTGAAAATGTCCCGTTCTTGCTTTATCATCTGTTTGTACACCCAAATGGCCATGAAATACTAAACAGACCATACTGGGATGATCTCCAACCTCCCTAGCATCCGTCGATTGATTTTTGGCCCACAACATGCTTGGACCTCAAGCCCACCCCCAAAATCGTGGGCTATACCACATCAATTTGGCCCAAAAATACCGCGTTCACATCATTAAGTGCGTTTCGCTCTTTTATCAACCCAAATGGCCACAAAAAGTTAAACGAACCATACTAGGACAATCCTCAACCTCCAGGGTAATCCCCAATTGATTTTCAGCCCACAGCACGCCTAGACCCCAGGCCCACCCCCAAAACCGTGGGCTATAGCACACCGATTTGTCTCGAAAATGCTTCGTTCTCACTGTTTTACCCTTTGTCCACTCAAATAGCGACAAACAATTAAAAGAACCATACTGGGATGATCCCCAACCTCCCTAGCATGCCTAGGTCGATTTTTAGCCTACAACACACCCGAACCCCAAGCCCACCCCCAAAATCGTGGGCTATAGAACACCAATTTGACCCAAAATGTTGCGTTTGCCCCGTTTTGCCCATTTATCAACCCAAATTGCCACAAAAAATTAAACGGGCCTAGCTGGGATGATCCCCAACCACCCTGGCACTCCCCAGTCAATTTTTGGCCTAACACACACCCGGACCCCAGACCCACTCCTAAAACCATGGGCTATAGCACTCCAATTTGGACTGTAAATGCCCCGTTCGCGTCGTTTTGCCCATTTGTACATCCAAATAGCCACAAAAATTTAAACGAACTATACTGGGATGATCCCAAACCTCGCTGGCCTGCTTCAGTAGATTTTTGGCCCACAGCATGCCTGGACCCAGGCTCACCCCCAAAATCATGGGCTATAGCACACCGATTTAGCTCGAAAATGCCCTATTCGAGCTATTTCACCCGTTTGTCAATCCAAATGGCCACCAAAATTAAACAGACCACATTGGGACGATCCCCAACCTCCATGGCATGCTCCAGATGATTTTTGGTCCCACCCCCAAAACTGTGGACTATGGCACACCAATTTGGCCAAAAAATGCCCCGTTCGTGTCGTTTCGCCCGTTTGTCCACCCAAATGGCCATGAAAAATTAAACGGATCACACTGGAATGATCCTCAACCTCCCTGACATGCCTCGGTCAATTTTCAGCCCACAGCACGCTTTGACCCTGGGCCCACCCCCTAAACTGTGGACTATAGCACACGGATTTGCAACGAAAATTCCTCGTTTTTGCCGTTTCACCTATTTGTCCACCCAAATAGCCACCAAAAATTAAATGGACCATACTGGGACGATCCCCAACCTCCATAGCATTCCCAGGTCAATTTTTGGCCCACAGCATACCGGATCTTTGGCCAACCACCAAAACCGTGGGCTATAGCACACCAATTTATCTTGAAAATGCTCCGTTCGCACCGTTTTTCCCGTTTGTCCACCCAAATAGCCACGAAAAATTAAACGAACCACACTAGGATGATCCCCAACCTCTATGGAATGCCCCGATCAATTTTTAGCCTACAGCATGCCCAGACCTTGGGCCTACCCCCAAAATTGTGGGCTATAGCACACCGATTTGGTCTAAAAATGTCTCATTCGCGTCGTTTCTCCCGTTTATCCCCCCAAATGGCCACGAAAAATTAAACGAACCACACTGGGATGATCCTCAACCCCCTAGCATGCCCCGGTCAATTTTTGGACTGCAGCACGCTCGAACCCTAGGCCCACCCCTAAACTGTGGGCTATGGCGCACCGATTTGGCCCAAAAATGCCCCATACATGCCGTTTCATTCGTTTGTCCATCCAAATGGCCATGAAAAATTAAACGGACTACACTGGGACGATCCTCAACCTCCCTGTCACGTCTTGGTTAATTTTAGGCCCAGAGTATGCCCGAACCCGGGGCCCACCCCCAAAACTGTGGGCTATAGCACATCAAATTAGCTCGAAAATACCCCGTTCGTGCCATTTCGCCCGGTTGCCCACCCAAATAGCCACAAAAAATTAAACGGAAAACACTGTGATTATCCCCAACTGTTATGGCATGTTTCGATCAGTTTTTTGCCCATAGCACGCTCGGAAACCAGGCCCACCCCCTAAATCATGGGCAATAGCACACTGATTTGCCGCCAAAATGCCCTGTTCGCTCTGTTTCACCCGTTCGTCCACCCAAATGGCCATGAAAAATTAAATGGACCACACTGGAATGATCTCCAACTTCCCTGGTATGCCTTGATTGATTTTCGGCCCTCAGCACGGCCGTACCCCATGCCCACCCCCAAAACTGTGGGCTATATAGCACACTGATTAGGCCCGAAAATGCTCTGTTCGCGCCGTTTTGACCGATTGTCCACCCAAATGGCCCCGAAAATTAATCAGACCACATTGGGATAATCTCCAACCTCTCTGGCATATCGCAGTTAATTTTTGGCCAACAACACACTCGGACCCCGGGCCCACCCCTAAACCGCGGGCTTTAGCACACTGATTTAGCCCAAAAATGCCCTGTTCGTGCCGTTTTGTCGGTTTGGCCACCCAAATGGGCACGAAAAGTTAAACAGACCACACTAGAACGATCCCCAACCTCCCTGGCACACCTCGGTTTATTCATTGCACACAGCATGCCCGGACCCCGGGCTCACCCCCAAAACCGTGGGCTAAAGCACATTGAATTAGCTCAAAAATGCCTCATTCACGCCGTTTCACCCGTTTGCGCACCCAAATGGCCCCGAAAAATTAAACGAACCATACTGGGACGATCCCCAACCTCACTGGCATGACCCGATTGATTTTTGACCCACAGCACGCTCGAACCCCTGCGCCACCCCCGAAACCATGGGTTTAGCACACCGATTTAGCCCAAAAATACCCCGTTCTCGTTGTGTCACCCGTTTGTCCACCCAAATGGCCACAAAAAAATAAACGGACTACACTGGGATGTTCCCCAACTTCCCTGGCATGCCTCGGTCAATTTTTGTCCCATAATAGGCTCGCACCCCGAGCCCACCCCCAAAACCGTAGGCTATATCACATCGATTTAGCCCAAAAATGCCGAGTTCGCCCTATTTCGCCCGTTTGTCCAACCAAATAGCCGCGAAAAATTAAACAAACCACACTAGGATGATCCCACACCTCCCTGGCACTCTCTATCCAATTTTTGGCCCAGTATATGCCTGGAGCTAGGCCCACCCCCAAAATCGTAGGATATAGCACACCGATTTAGCCTGAAAATGCCCCGTTCGTGCTGTTTTGATCGTTTGTCCACCCAAATAGCCACGAAAAAATAATCAGACCACACTGGAATGATCCCCTACCTCCATAACATGCTCTGATTGATTTTCAGCCTATATCACGCTCGGACCCCTGGCCCACCCCCTAAACCATAGACAATAGTACACCGGTATAGTCTGAAAATGCTCCGTTCTTGTTGTTTTGCCCGTTTGTCCACCCAAATAGCCATGAAAAAATAATCGAACTATACAGGGACGATTCTCAACCTCTCTGGCATGCCCCGATCGATTTTCGTCCCACAGCATGCTCGAACATCGGGCCCACCACCAAAATCGTGGGCTATAGCATACCGATTTAGCTAGAAAATGCTCTGTTCGCATTGTTTCACCCATTTGTCCACCTAAATCACCACCAAAAATTAAACGGACCACACTAAGATGATCTCCAGCCTCCGTCGCACGCCCTGATCGATTTTGGGCCCATAGCACGCCTGAACCCCTAGCCCACCCCCAAAACTGTCTGCTATAGCACACCGATTTGGCCCAAAAATGCCCCGTTCACGCCGTTTTGCTCGTTTGTCCACCCAATGTCCATAAAAAATTAAATAGACCATACTGGGATGATCCCCAACCTCCCTGGAATGCCTCAGTCTTTTTTCGGCTGCAGCATGCTCGAACCCCGGGCCCACCCTGAAAATCATGGGTTATAGGTCATCGATTTGGCCAAAAAATGCCTCGTTGGCCGTTTTGCCCGTTTGTCCACCAAAATGGCCATGAAAAATTAAACGGACCACATTCGGATGATCCCTAACTTCCCTGGAACGCCTTGGTAGATTTTCATCCCACAGCACGCTCGAACCTCGGGCCCACCCCCGAATTCGTAGGCTATAACCAATTAGCCCTGAAACGTCCCGTTCGCGCCGTTTTGGTTGTTTATCCACACAAATGGCCATGAAAAATTAAACGACAACACTGGAATGATCTCCAACCTCTCTGGCATGCCCCGATCATTTTTTGGCCAACAGCACGCTCGAACACAAGGCCCAACCCTAAATCGTGGGCTATACCACACAATTTAGCCTGAAAACGCTTTCTTTTCATCGTTATATCCGTTTATCCACCCACATAGCCATGAAAATTTAAACGGACCACCCTAGGATGATCCACAATATCCTTAGCTAGCCTCAGTTATTTTTTCGCCCACAGCATGCTCGAACCCAGGGTCCACCCCCAAAACCGTGGGCTATAGCACAACGAATTAGCTCGAAAACGCCCAGTTCGCACTGTTTCGCACATTTGTCCACCCAAAAGTCCACAAAATATTAAATGGACCACACTAGGATGATCCCTAACCTCCTTGGCATGACCCGATTGATTTTTGGCAAACAGCACGCCCGAACCCCGAGCCCACCCTCGAAATTGTAGGCTTAGCACATCGATTTGGCCCGAAAATGCTCCGTTCTCGCCGTTTCGCCTGTTTGTCCACACAAATGGCTATAAAAAATTAAACGGACCACACTGGGATGATACCCAACCTTCCTGGCATGCCCCGGTCGATTTTTAGCCCACAACACTCTCGGACCCTAGGCCCACCCCCAAAACCGTGGGCTATAGCACTCCGATTTGGCCTGAAAATACCTCGTTCACACTGTTTTACCCATTTGTACACCCAAATAGCGATGAAAAATTAAACAGACCACTCTGGGATGATCTCCAACCTCCCTGACATGCCCCGGTCGATTTTTTAACCTACAGCACGCTCGGACCCCGGGCCTACCCCTTACACCATGGGCTATAGTACACCGATTTAGCCCACAAATGCCCCGTTCTTGCCACTTTGCCCGTTTGTCCACCTAAATGGCCACGAAAAAATTAAACGGATCACACTGGGACGATCCTCAACCTCTCTGGAATGCCCTGATTAATTTTTGGCCCACAGCATGCCCGGACCTCGGGCCCCACCACCAAAACCGTAGGCTATAGCACACCAATTTTGCTTGAAAATGCCCCATTTGCGCCATTTCGCCCATTTTTCCCCATAAATAGCCACGAAAAATTAAACGGACCACACTGGGATGATCACCAACCTCCGTGGAACGCTCCGATTTATTTTGGGCCCACAGCACGCTCGAACACCGGGCTCACCCCCAAAATCGTGGGCTATAGCACAACAATTTTTCCTTAAAATTCCCCGTTCACACCGTTTCACTCGTTTGTCCATCGAAATGGCAATAAAAATTAAACGGACCATACTTGGATGATCCCACACCTCCCTAGCACGCCCCGATCGATTTTTGGCCCACAGCATGCCCGAAACCCTAGCCCACCTCTAAAATCATAGGCTATAGCACATTGATTTGGCCCAGCAATTCCCCGTACGCGCCGTTTTGCCCGTTTGTAAACCCGTATGGCCACGAAAAGTTAAACGGACCACACTGGGATGATCCCCAGCCTCCTTGGCATGCCTCGGTCGATTTTTAGCCCACAGCACGGCCGCACCCCAGGCCCACCCCCAAAATTATGGGCCATAGCACACCGATTTAGCCTAAAAATGACCCGTTCTCGCCATTTCGCCCGTTTCTCCACTCAAAAGGACACAAAAAATTAAACGTACCATACTAGGATGATCCCCAACCTCCTTGGCATGCCCTAGTCGATTTTTGGCCCGACACACGCTCGAACCCCAGGCCCACCAACCAAACCATGGGCTATAGCACACTGATTTAGCCTTAAAATGTCCCATTTGCGCCGTTTTAACCCGTTTGTCTACTCAATTGGCCACAAAAAATTAAACGAACAACACTGAGATGATCCCTAACCTCCCTGGCACTCCCTGATCGATTTTTGGCCCACAACACTCTCGGACCCTAGGCCCACCCCCAAAACCGTGGGCTATAGTACTCCGATTTGGCCTGAAAATACCTCGTTCACACTGTTTTACCCGTTTGTACACCCAAATGGCCATGAAAAATTAAACGGACCACTCTGGGATGATCTCCAACCTCCGTGACATGCCCCGGTCAATTTTTAACCTACAGCACGCTCGGACCCCGGGCCTACCCCTTACACCATGGGCTATAGTACAGCGATTTAGCCCACAAATTCCCCGTTCTTTTCCATTTTGCCCGTTTTGTCCACCCAAATGACCACGAAAAATTAAACGGATCACACTGGGACGATCCTCAACCTCTCTGGCATGCCCTGCTCAATTTTTGTCCCACAGCATGCCCAGACCTCGGGGCCACCACCAAAACCGTAGGCTATAGCACACCAATTTCGCTTGAAAATGCCCCATTTGCGCCGTTTCGCCCATTTTTCTCCATAAATAGCCACGAAGAATTAAACGGACCACACTGGGATAATCACCAACCTCCGTGGCACGCTTCAATTTATTTTGGACCCACAACACGCTCGAACACCGGGCTCACCCCCGAAATCGTGGGCTATAGCACATCGATTTTTCCTGAAAATTCCCCGTTCACGCCGTTTCACTCGTTTGTCCACCGAAATGGTAAAAAAAAATTAAACGGACCATACTAGGATGATCCCACACATCCCTAGCACGCCCCGATCGATTTTCGGCCCACAGCATGCCCGAAACCCTGGCCCACCTCTAAAATCGTAGGCTATAGCACATTGATTTGGCCCAGCAATTCCCCGTGCGCGCCGTTTTGCCCGTTTGTAAACCCGTATGGCCACGAAAAGTTAAACGGACCACACTGGGATGATCCCCAGCCTCCTTGGCATGCCTCGGTCGATTTTTAGCCCACAGCACGGCCGCACCCTAGGCCCACCCCCAAAATTGTGGGCCATAGCACACCGATTTAGCCTAAAAATGACCCGTTCTCGCCATTTCGCCCGTTTGTCCACTCAAATGGACACAAAAAATTAAACGTACCATACTGGGATGATCCCCAACCTCCTTGGCATGCGCTAGTCAATTTTTGGATCGAAACACGCTCGAACCCGAGGCCCACCAACTAAACCATGGGCTATAGCACACTGATTTAGCCTTAAAATGTCCCATTTGCGCCGTTTTACCCGTTTGTCCTACCCAAATGGCCACAAAAAATTAAACGGACCACACTGGGATGATCCCTAACCTCCCTGGCACTCCTCGATTGATTTTAGGCCCACAGCATGACTAAACCCCGGGCCCACCCCATAAATCGTGGGCTATAGCATACCAAATTAGCTCGAAAATGCTCCGTTTTGCCAGTTTATCCACCCAAATGGCCACAAAAAAATAAATGGACCTCACTTGGATGATCGCCAACCTCCCTGGCATGACTTGATTGATTTTCGGCCCACAGTAACCTCGGACCCTGGGCCCACCCCCAAAACCGTGGGCTATAGAACACCGATTTGGCTGGAAAATGCCTCATTCGAGTCGTTTTGCCCAATTTCTCCACCCAAATGGTCATGAAAAATTAAACGGACTATACTAGGACGAATCCCAACGTTCTTGGCACACCCCGATAAATTTTTGGCCTGCAGCACGCCCGGACCCTGGGCTCACCCCCAAAACCTTGGGCTATAGCACCCCGATTTGGACCGAAAAAATACCCTATTTACCCCGTTTCACCCGTTTGTCCACCTAAATGGCAATAAAAAATTAAACGGACCTGGGATGATCCCCAACCTCCCTAGCATACCCTAGTCAATTTTCAGCTCACAACATGCCCGGACCCCAGGGCCACCCCCAAAGTTGTGGGCTATTATAGCACACTGATGGCCCCAAAAGGCCCCATTCGAGCCATTTCACCCGTTTGTCCACCCAAATGGCCTCAAAAAATTAAATGCACCACACTATAGCGATCCCCAACATCCCTGAAATGCCCCAATCAATTTTTGGCCTATAGCACGCCCGGACCCCGGGGCCACCCCCAAAACCGTGGGCTATAACACCCTGATTTGGCCCAAAAATTCTTCGTTCGCGCAGTTTCGCTCGTTTGTCCACCTAAATGGCCAAGAAATAATAAACAGACCATACTGAGATGATTCCCAACCTCCCTGGCATGCCCTAGTCAATTTTTGGCACACAGCGCGCCCGAACCCCGGGTCCACCCCAAAACCATGGGCTATAGCACACCGATTTGGCCCAAAAATTCCCTGTTCGCGCCGTTTCGCTAGTTTATCTACACAAATAGCCACGAAAAATCAAACGGACCACACTAGGACAATCCCCAACCGCCCTGGCATGGCCCAATAGATTTTTGGCCCACAGCACGCCCGGACCCCAGGTCCATCCCCGAAATCATGGACCATAGTACATCGATTTGGCCCAAAAATGCCCCGTTCACGCTGTTTCGGCTGGTTTGTCCACCCAAATGGCCGCAAAAAATTTAACGGACCACACTAGGACGAACCCCAACCTCTCTGCCA